>JAREIS010000245.1:600000-948644 GCA_030060385.1 Muscicapa striata striata
GGGCTGCATTAGCTGCCCCCGACTGACTCCTGCAGGGAGGTGGCCCAGAGGAACAGCCCCATGAGACACGTCCCACCAGCAGGGCCAGCAGCCTGTGAGGTGCTCGTGGCTGTGGCCCAGCATGACTCTCCAGAGTTTCGCAGGCAATCACAGGAGTACAGCCAGGTGAGCACCAGGTGGTCGCAGGACTAAAGCCAGGTGAGCTCCAGCAGCACCCTGCTCGGCTCTGGCTGGGACACTGCTCCAGGCAGCCATCACTTCCAGCCAGGACGAAGAGCTTCTGTGCTGGACCAGAGCAGTTTCTGGCTCACTGGAGGACACCAGTCCTTGCCAACACATTATTCCTGCTGCTTGTCAGGGCAGGTGGAGTTTGGGGTCCATCCTGCCGGCACCGCTCTCTCCACAGGCCCTGCGTGCAGCAGGCTGGTCCGTCTCTCTGCTGGATCTGGCTGGTGTGGATCACTTTGATGTCATTGAGAAGCTGTCAGAGGACAGCTACGTCCTCACTCAGGTAGGTAGGAGGGCTGTGCCAAGGCGGATCACCTGCCAGGACGTGCAGGGTCGGGGGCTTTTCACAGGCTGTGGTTCCTCACCCAGGTGATTCTGAACATGATTTCAAGAACATGATGGCATGTCAGGAGTAAACAGATGGGGACCATGGCCCTATGTGCTGGCAACAGGCATCTGGCATCCCCCTTCCTCTTCAGTCTAACACAGGGTGACCACTGTCTCAGACCCCCACCTTGCCTCTCTGCTCAGCCCAGCCCAGGCTGCTGCACCTTCCCTGGGGCATTCCTGCCCGCTGGAGTGCAGGGACTGAGGGCTGCAAGGCTCTCTCTGGGCAGCTGGATCATGAAGTTTGTTCCCTCAGTGTCCTTTAAACTGCACATTGGCAATACTCGCCCCTGGGGAGAAGCCACGGCCACCGGGGAGGAGGTCCCGACCCCCCAGGACAGGAGGGGCCTGAGGCAGCTCTCATGTAGGGAGAGTAGTTATAAAAGTATCCCAATTAAAATTTCATTTACTTCTAAATATCTTCACTGAAATGATTTTATTGTTGTTTACTGTATAATGTGTGCTTTAATAATGTGTTAGATATCGTCAATACAGTATACAAATATATTATGCTAAAACATAGTTTGTACAGATACCTTTGTAAATTCTGAAGGAAGGTGGCCATTAGGTAATGTTGAACAATCAGCATTCATCTGGGTAAAAAATCCATGAGCAGAGCTGAAACTTGTTTTCATTGGCAGGCTGTGCTTTTCTGCAAGTTGTGTTACCATACCTACAGAGCCTACATACCTACCGGCTGCCCTGAGCCCGCGGATGGCCAGCTCCAGCTGCTCCAGGTCGAACGTACCTCTGGGCAGATCCTGCAGCGCCTGGGAGTGCACACCGGCCACCTGTGCCCAGGGCAGGGGAGAGCACGGAGCTGACAGGGGACGGTGGTGGAGCACGGGGCCTCCAGCCCTCTGTACTGCAGCCCGGGACAATAATCCCGGTGATGCTCTGGCAGCGGATCCTCCGCCTGGCCCGGCCCTGGCAGCCAGAGGAGGGCAGCACGCGGCCACCCTCCTGCCCTGCGAGCACTGCCACCAGTGCCACCAGTGCCACCGTGCCCCGCGCTCACCTGCGCGGCCCTGCCGTGCTCGTACAGGTGCAGGTGGCTGTCCTGGCCCAGGAAGAGCTGAGCCCCGCTGCGCTGGCAGTGGCACGTCACTGGGAGAGGACGCCGTGGGAGGGGGGCAAAGGCAGCACCCCACAGCCTGAGTGAGGCCGGGACTCACCAGGGATGAGGTTGGCCACGGTGGCCGTGGGCACGAACAGAGCCGAGTCCATCCCCAGATCCCCGCGGCCAGGCGCTGCAGCTCTGCGGGGGGACACGGATGTCCTGGGGGCTGGCGCCGGGCTGTCCCCGGGGCTTGGGGACCCCGCAGATCCCGGCTGCCCCCGCACCGGGGACCTCCTAGGGACCGTCCCCTCCGCGCACCGTTCACTGTCGGGTCCTCCCCGCAGCCGTCGTCGCGCACGGCGGCGCGGGCCATGGCGCGGCGCATCCCCGCGCACGGCCGGGTCACCGTGTCGCTCCGCAGGTCCACGGTAAGCGGGGCACCCCGGGGCACCCTCCCGGGCCCGAGCAGCCGCCCCCGCCGCAGCACCGCCCGCATCGCCCGGGACCTCCCCCCGCAAGGGCTCCCGGGAGGAGGCGGGATCGCCGTCCGGGATCGTCCGTGCCGGGCGCGGGGCTCGTACACACGGGGCGGGCGCGGGACAGCGGTTCCTGCCGGAGCTGCCTCGGAACGCCGTCCCCACGAGCCCCCCATGCCTCCATCCTCCACCACACGGGCGGGGCTGTCCCGGCCCTGTCCCGTCTCGCAGCCCCTCGCTTTGCCGGGATCCCATCCTGGGTTTCCGACGGAACGCAGCGCAGCTCCAGTGTCCTTCCACTGCTGAGCAGGAATTACCGGCGCCCCGCTGCCAGCAGGCTGGCACGGCACGGGTTGGTCTGGCCACTGGGCACCGGCTCCGGCCGCGTGTGCCCCGGCAGCGCCGACGGCAGTGGAGTGGCACCGCAGGTGGGCTGGCACTGCAGCGCTGCTGTGGGACCTCTGGGCAGCTTCACAGGCCTCGGCCTGCTCTGAGGGGACCCACCAGCCGCTTGGCAGAAACCCCCACTGCACCTCAGCAGGAGGGCATGTGTCCAAGCAGTAGCAAGACCTCCTCACCTGGCCCGGTCGGGCCGACCCTACTCCCTGCTGCCACCACTCTGCTGCCCGCAGCCTCTCCTGGCATTTGCAGGATACCAATAGGGCAGGTGCATGAGGGTGCCTCTCCCCTCAGGGGCACCTGCTGCCCAGCCCCTCCCCACCTGTGTTTGTGCTGTGCTCCAGCCACCTGTGCCATGCTGTGCCTTCTCCCTCTCTCTGCCACGTGCCCCCCAGCCTTGGCCGCCCCAGGTCCCCCATCCCGAGCCCCCTGCAGCCGCCCCACTGGTGCCCGCTCTGCCCAAACCCCTGCCTATCCATGGAGCCCCTCCCTCACTATCGCCTGTCACCCCCGCCCTGTCAGCCCTGCAGATGAGTGAGCCATAAACAGCCCTTCAGGAGACGTTTTTCACAAGCAGGGCCACATGTTAACAGTTTTTCTTTATTTACTGCCTCCATTTCCTCCTTGTTCCAGGAACTTGTCCTCCAACTTCAAGCTGCTCATGATTAGGCAAAAAGGCCTCTAATCTCCCCGATCTGATTTACCGTCACTGAGAGCAGACGCTTCCCGTTACTGGCCCTGGACCTGGGAGCATGGACAGCTGAGCTGTGCCGGCTGCTGAGCCCAGCTGAGCCTCCCCAAAGCTGCCCCGCCGCACACACCGCCTTCCCGGCAGCTTCCTCTTCCAGTAAGCGCTGGGCAGTGCAGCCGGTCACGCCACAGGTGAAGTGCTGGGGGGAGAGCAGCTCTGGGGCCCAGGCCCAGGGATCCCCCCTCCACCTGGGGCGGCTGCTGTAGGGCAGGGCAGGCTTTCGAGACACTTCCTCTGCTTGGATGGCTGGAGCATCCCTCAGCAGGGCCTTCCCAGCCACTCACCCATCCACTCCCAAGGTACCTGATGGGGAGGTTGATTGCCCTGGTGTGCCCAAAGCTGAAGGGCAGGTCATGGGCTGCTGTGGGCAGCCCCCAGCCCAGTCAGGTCTGCAGCCAAGCAGGGGCTTCTCCACTGGGCAGCACCCGCAGCTCCTGCAGGACTGTGGTGGGTGCCTTCCACAGAGCCCTTTTTCTTTCAGCCCTGTGCCTTTCCCTGGGATTTCGGTCTCAGACCTGCCTTGGGGTCCCCCTTGCTACCAACACCCACAGAGCTGCCCCTGCATGTGACCCAGCAGGGCGATGGTGGGGCCAGGACTGGGACCATAGAGGCGCTTGTGGCCTTATGAGGAGCAGCTGAGCTGAGGCCACGGGAGCTGGGCAGAGGGTGGGCAGTGCCAGCGTCTGGCCAGGGGCTTGGCTGGCAGCTGGAGGCTCACCCAGGACCACACTGCACCACAGGACTGCAGTCACCACCTGCCCACACCAGCTCCTGTGGTGGGCTAAACCCCTGCCCCTGCTGGGCTCAGCTCCTGCTCCAGCCGTGCCTCCCCAGGGCTAAAATTAGCAGCTGAGGCCTGGCTGGGGAGTCGGGAGTGGAGCCCAGACCCCACCACGGAGGATCGGGTTTCCCCCCTCCCTACCACAGGCCTGGCAACCACTGGGGCCGATTCCCGGAGCTGGGCCCCCCCTTCTGCCAGCCCCACTGGCAGCCCCATCGCAGGGCTGCCAGGCCCAGCCACTCGATCTGCACGTCCCCAGGGCTGAGCCTGGCGCATCCCAGCTGCAGGAGGCTCGGGAGGAGCTGTGGGATGGGGGATCTCGGCGCTGCAGCTCCCGGAGCATCACCGTGCCGGGGCTGAGCGCTCTGCCCCGGCACACATGGGACAGGCTGGCAATAGGCTCGGCTCCCAGCCTGCTAAGCAGAGCCGGTGGCTGTGGCCGCGGAGCTGTCAGTGGCCCAGGCAATGCCACGGGGGGCTTGTGCTGAGTGCCAAGGGCTGACTCAGGACCTGGCAGTGACCATAACGCGCTCACCGTGAGCTAGGGGTGTTTTCCTGTCAGGCTGCCTTAGCCCTACGGTCACACTGCCCGTGCTGCTCACCCCGCCTGCCCTTCGGGCTCCGTGGCTCGTCCCAGCCGAGTGACAATGGCACTGCCCGTTCTGGAGAGCTGCCGTGCTTCGCTCTCGAGGGACCCAAGCCACGGAGCCGAGCCGTTCGCTGCTGCCAGGAGTGGCAGGGCGATGCCCGGGAGCACCGGGAGCGCCGGCTCCAGGCTCAGCCGGGTCGGGTCGGGTCCCACCCGCCGCACTGCCGGGGTCCCGGTCTCGTGTCCCGAGCTGCGGCACCGGCCGAGCTTAGGCCCGGGACAGACCCCGACGGGCGCAATGCCGGGGCTGCCGGCGCTATCCCGGGACTGCCGGGGCTATCCCGGGGCTGCCGGGGCCGTGTCCGATGCGGGAGCCGGAGCCGGGGCTATCCTGCGGAGCCCGGCCCGAGCCCCGTCCGCAGCCGGGCCCGGTGGCCGCGCGGTCCCGGCCGGTGCCCCGTCCCCAGCCCGCGGGTGCCCCCTCCGCCGGCAGCGACTTTTCCAGTAAAACCGCCGCAGAGATCCCGGCTTCCCGACAGGCCCGGCCTCCGCGCCGGGGGCGCCGGCCGCCCTTAACCCTTCCCGGCCCGGCCGCCCGCGCCTGCCCGCCCGACGGACGGGCGGCTCCGAGCCGGGACCCGCCGGCTCTGCCCGCCCGGCCCGGCCCGGCTGCTCCGGGAACCTGCGGGGGACTGTGCCCGCTGGCCGGGGCAGCCGGACCCGCCGTACCCCGGGACAGGCCTGGCCAGGAAGGGGCCCCCCAGCCCATCGTGCCCCCCAGCCCATCGTGCCCCCCATGCCGAGGGTTTCCCTTCTCAGGGTGCACCTGAACAGGGGCAGAGGGAACATCCCAAGAACCAAGGAGCCAGAGAACCGTGGGGGAAAAGCCTCTCTGCACGGGGTACCCCGGGCGGCTGTGGGGAGGGGGCAGCCGGGGGTGCCCGGCACAGCCCGGTGCTGCTGGGGAGCTCCAGGCACCCGGCAGAGCGCTGGAGCCGGGCACGGCTGGAGGCTGTGGCTGTGCCGGCTCCACATCCCTGCTCACGCTCCGCGGGGCGCTCCGGGCGGGTGGGCACACCGGGGGTGGGCATACCGGGGGTGGGCACACCGGGGTCCGTGCCCAGAGCTGTGCCCGGAGCTGTGCCTGGTCGCCCCGCCGTGCCCTGCCTGCCACCAGCTGCTGCGCTGGCTGAGCCAGGGCTGAGGTAAGTGCTCTAATTGTTTTCTCTGTGGCCCGAGATGAATAATTGAGAGGTCTTTGAGGAGAATTAATTAGCCCGTTTATTGGCAGTAAATGCTTTTCTCCAGATGATGAAATAGATCCTGAGCCACACGTGGAGCAGGCAGATGCAGGTCATTGATGCTGCTCTGCATCGTGCCGGTGCCAGGTCCAAAGGCCAGCTGTGCTGCTGTCCCATGCCCACTGGGGACAGGCACCCTGGCTCTGGCTCCCATGGCCTCCCACACAGCCTGGCGTGCCCCGGGCTCACTGCACCCATGGCCAACACTTTGTGTGCTGGTGTTGGTGGGAGCAGGGGCACTGAGGGGCAGGCAGGGAACTGCAGCACAGGGGAAGCCCTTTGCCCCCATCATGCCCATGTAGTTTCCTGCTTCCCCCTGGCTCACATCCCATCCTGGGGGCTCCCTCCCTGTGCAGATGCTGATACGTCCCTTTGTGTCTCCTCAGTTCTCCTGAATGCCAGGGTGGTGCCAACTTGGGGCTTGTAACCTGCACCTCCTCCTTACCTCCTCCTCTTCTTCCTTCTACCCTGGGTATGGGGTGAAGGGCCTTACATGGCCAGAAATGCTTAAACAAGGATTTCCTTGTTGCTGCAGGAGCTGTTTGCCTTCTCCCAGGCCAGCCGTTAATGAGGTTTGGCAGGAGGCACCGTCAGCCCCAGCCACTGGATTTCTATAAATCAGCCTGGGGCTGATGTGTGGGGCTGGGATGGAGCTACATGATCTTGGTGCATGGGACTTCAGCTTGTGGGTCCTGGGAGCCCCTCTGGGAGTGGAACATCCTGGCATGCTGGAGAGGGCCAGGGGTTGACTGGGACAAGGGAGCTGCTTCCCACCAGGCAGGTCAGGACAGCTACTTTGTGCATTTCCAGGAATGGCAGAAAGTGCAAAGCAAAAAATAAAGCAAAAAATAAAGCAAATTTCTATGGCTGAGGTGCTTTGTCCTGATCTTTCCCACATGCCCACCTTTTCTGCCAAGATGCAGGGAGGCTGTTGGGTGCTCTGAACTGGGATGATGATCCTGCCCTGCCTTGGGGTGCAGGCTGTGGCTGTGTGTCCCTGGGCACCCTCAGGCATGCAAAGTAGGGCAGGCAAATCAGGCTCCTGGGAAGCATTTGCTGCTTCCTCCTGCTGGGAATCAATGCCACAGGGGCAGGGCTGGCATGTGGGCCCTGGTGCTCAGGTGTGCACAGGGACACTGCCAGGGCTGCAGATCCTGTGGCTCGTGAGCTGCCCTGTCCCCAGGGACACAGGCCATGCCCATGCAGGGATGCCACTGCGAAGGTTCTCCTGGGAATGGCTGCTCCTGTGTGCAGGAAAGGAGGTGCTGGGAAGTGGGACCCTTATCTCAGGTTTGCCACAGCCATTCGCTCTGCTCTGCTCTCCTCACCTGGTTTGTTTGGGAGCTGGCACAGCCCATCTGTGCTGTGCCAGGCTGTGAGGAGCCACAAGTCTCAAAGGTGATGTTTAATTTCCTGCTCTGAGTGCGCTTCCCCCTTATCCAAAAACACCTCTGCACTCACTCAGTTCTCACAGAGTTTCTGCTGTGCGTGGAAAATGAGAGAATCCCCAGTCCCAGCATGCCTGCAGGGCTCCTCGGAGTCACCACAGTCTGCTGGGAAAGCTCTGGTCCCCTTCTTGCCTTCTCTCTAGTAGCCTGGCCCATGGTGGGGCAGCCCCAGGACGGTGGCAGTGGCAGCTGGCAGGGGTTTTCCAGCCTGCTGCCTCCAGCCTCCTCGCATTCCCCACAGCCTGGGGAGCGCCAGCCCTGATGGGGTGGGATGTGCCTGCTCGTAGCAGAGGGAAGATGCTCCATGGGAGCCCCCATTTCAGCTGGCACCCTCCACTTGCCCTATCTGTTTGCTGGTGGGTGCGAGGGCAGTGGAGGCTCCGAGCAGCAGCCGGTCAGTGCAGCCCTGAGCAGGGGCGGCTCCGGGGAGCCCTTGGCCCCGTGGGGACCCCTGGCCATGGGAATAGGTTTGTGGGGTGCACAGCTCCGGGGGTGGGCTGTGAGCCCGGGCTGGTCCCTGCCCTGCAGCCTCTGCCAGCTGCAGGGCTGTGCTCTGTGTGGGGACAGGGACCCTCCGTGCTGGGACCCCTGTGCCCGCGCTGCTCAGCATTGCTGCGGCTGGGGCTGGGAGCAGCAACCCCGAGAGAGGTTGTGCAAGAAGGGGGGACCCGGCAGGGCACAGGCGGCCAGTGTTGAAATTCCATGCTCTTACAGAAAAGCCCCCGGGCAGAATTCCTGACAGGGGTGATTCATCCCCCACTGGAAGCGATGACTTTGATGACTTTGCCTCTCCAGTAAACACTGCTCAGTTCAGCGGGGTGCCCCTGCTCGGTCCTGCCACCCGCCCTGGGGTGACAGGGCTTCCCTGAGCAGGGCGGGCAGCACCGGGGGTGCTGAGCAGGGCCAGGGGGCAGCGGGCAACTGGGAGCCCAGTGCTGGGCAGCAGTGCGGTGGGCACAACGAGCAAAACAGAACCCTTGGCTGCCTGCCCCGGCTGCCACCCAAACCCCACTGCTGCTGCCAGGTGCTTTGGGGGCCCCATCTCCCGCTGGTGAGGGCACACGGGACAGCCTTTTCCAGGAAGCACGCGAGGGCAGCCAGGCTGTGGAGTTCCCGACAGCAGCTCTGGTTTTAATAACAGCAAATCAATGTGCTTCCTCCCTGGCCTCCCCCTCCAGTGGCTTCCCCATAAGGCAAAACAACCCATGTGAGAGCCCCAGCTCTGGCCGTAGTGCATGGGGCTCGGAGTGCTGATGGCCCACGCCTGCCTGCCCGGCGTGCTGGGCCTCTTCCAGTGTGCTGCCTGCACCCCAGCCCCGCTGCAGGGAGGGAGGGCTGGGGGTCTCAGTGCCCCTGCCCACCACTGCTGTGCCCACCTCTGGCACAGGAGGCTGCTGCCTGCAGGGCTGCTCCATGGCTGGGCATTCCCAGCTGCTCCAGTGCCTTGCCTCCCCAGTCCAGCCCCGTGCTGTGATTCCGCCTCCTCCCCGTGGGTTTGCACAAACCTCGCGCTCGCTTTGTGCTTGTTTTGAGAACAGATTAGTCATGGCTCTGAGCTGGCTTCCAGCAAATGCACAACAGCACCATGGAAAAACGAGAACAGTGAAGTGATGACTCAGCAGGGCTCCCACTCTGTCCCTGGGGTGCCAATTGTCCCTGCTCCTGACTGGCCCCAGCACCAGTGGAGACCACCCGGGGATGGCATAGCCCAGCCAGGGTGGGTGGGAGATGGCAGGAAAGAGCCAGGGGCAGCCTGTGCCTGCCTGGAAGCTGCAATAGTGCTGGCAGGGTGGGACAGCAGATCTGGGGGTGACAAGCAGCCTCCTCCCCTTCCCCTGGCCCCTCCTGCACCTGGCAGGTGGGCACCCCCTCCAGCCTGCTGGCACCTTGCTGCCCCAAACCCCCTGCTGCTGGCAGTTCCAGCTCAGTGTCCAGCAGGCCTGGTGGGCTCTGGGGATGGCACAGGGACGGGTGGCTGCTAGGATCCTGCCAGGGCCCCGGTGGGCTGGGGATCCCCGGCTGCGTGGGCTCAGCCCGGCCCTGCTGCCGCCACCTGCGCGCGGTGCCGGGAACCCCGGGGCGGGCCCTTACCGTACCTCACACCTTGCTCCCAGCCCTGCCCTGCCCTGCCCTGCCCTGGCTGGCTGCCCAGCAGCACCGCCGCTTGCCAAGCCTCGTTGCCAGGTGGCTTATCGTGATCCCATGGCGCTGGACACCAATTGGTGTCGGCTGCCAAGGATGAACGATGTAATTACTGGAATTACAGTAAAGCGCTCCCATTCCCACTCGTTAAATGCTGAGACAGGGCCTCTGGGTCCTTCTGGGGAGCATCTGCTCCAGCTGTGCCCTCTGTCAGCCACACACCCATCACCCTCGCCCAGCTGGTATGGCTGGAGCTTCTCTCTGCTGGTGGCCACCAGAGCCATGGCATGGGCAGAGTCCACCAGGCTGTGGGGACCTTCAGGCCCCCCTGCACTGTGCACTGGTGAGGACGGGCAGGCAAGGAGGGCAGGGCTGGATTGCAGACACAGGGTCCCACATCCAGAAGCTCCATCCCCAGCCACGTGTGGCTCTGCCACTGCTGGCTCCTGTGCCGTGGCCGAGGCCAGGACTGATGTGAGGCCAAGGGATGCTCCAGGGTTTGGCACCTGCCCATGGCTGCTCTGCCAGGGTCATCTGAGGACTCTGCGCTGCTGTGCTGGGCAACGACACCCCAGGCAGCTGGCAGCTTGCTGCCAGAGCACCCACAGGGACCTCCCATGCCGTGCCCTGTGCCCAGGAGTGACCACAGGCAGTGCTTGGCACATCACCACTCCCTGCCAGGGCAGGTGCAAGAGCAGCATCGCCCTGGGCTCGGGTCTGTGCCAGGGAGCAGAGCTGGGGCCAGGGGCTGGGGCAGAGCAGCTCACAGAGCTGCTGATGGAAGGAGTGAGGAATCCACAGCTGCTGGCTCCCTGGAGCTGGCTGGGGAAGCAGCAACAAAGTAGGGTTTCCATGGGGATGTACACAGCCTGCTGGGCTCAGCTGCATCCCGAAATACTTCCCGGACTGGGCACGGGGTCCTGCTGCCACCCCCTGCTCCCTGCCTGTCCTGGGGAGAGCCAGGGCCAAGCCAGTCCCCACGGCTCTCCCAGCCACCAAGGCTCTGCTTCAGCTCACCAGGACAAGGACTTTGAGCAGCACCTTGTGTGCAGAGGCCCAAGATAAGGGTCTCTGGGGACACAGAGCTGCAGCCCTGCTCCTCCTCCAGCCCAAGCAGCTGCCTCTTGTCCTGGGCCTACAGCTGGGACCACCATTGCCAGCCCTGGGGAGCCCTCGTGCTTGTGCTTCCTGGCAGCTCAGTGGGAGCAGATGTCCCACTCCCTGTCCCCAAGTGTCCCCCTGGCCCAGGCCTGCAGAGGAATTGCCACGTAAGGAGCAGGTGGTGCCATTTACAGTAAGTCCCCAGCTGCTGCACAGCCCTTTCCTGCATTCTACTGGGAAATGTGGTGGTAGATGTGGGAATGTCCTGGTGCAGCAGAGCCAAGCAGGAAGGAGTGTGTGAGCGGAGTGCCGTCAGCTCGGGGTGTTCACAGGGACCTGCCTGTGTCCACTGCCCCTTCCTTGGGGTCCCCTGTGGGGCTGGGGAGCCTTCATGGCTCTGTCCTGCTTCCCTGTGGCCAGTTGGATTTTGTGCATGGTTGGTGCAGCCGCACCAGAGGTGCAGTGCTGGCCGAGCCCCCCGAGCTGTGCCGCTGCCCGCAGCAATCTCCAGCTGCCGTGGTTTCCTGTTTTGGCTCTGCAGAGGCTGGTACACACCAGAGCAGGTTTCCTGCACCCCTGACCCCACAGGGCTCAGGATCACCATCCCAGTGGACGTTTCCTTCTTGTGCCAGTAAAGAGCCAGCAGTGTGATGGGAAGCATTGGTGGCTACCCTGCACCCCATGGGGAGGCCAGGCTGAGGCAGGACGGGGGTTGCAAGGGTTGTGGGCCAGGAGCCTGTCCCTGCTGACCACTCTTCTGTGCCCAGCACCTTGTCAGGCTCTCACGCTGCTCTGCACGGCATCCATCCATGGCCACCAACACAGCGTGGAGGAGCTGATGGCCCTGGGGGCATGCACTGGGTTCTGCCGGTGCTGCTTGGTGCCCAGCCCCAGGAGATCTGGGGTGTGGAGAGCAGGACCCCAGTGTCCCAGCCCTGCTTCTGGAGCCCTGTGCATATTCCTGTCTGGCTGCCAGCCCCATCACATGGTGACAGGGTCTGATCACCCTGATAACATCTTCCCCATCCAGGAGCCCTCCCGGGGGAGCTCAGCTGTCCCAGCCCTGGTGAAGGGCAGAGGGGAACTGGCTGTGAGACATGCCTGATAGACGGCTTACGAAACACAGGGCCAAGTCCGCTCAGCTGCTCTGGAGCAGAGAGAGGTTTGTGAAACCTTCAGCAGGGATTTGCCCACTGGCCGCCGCGTCACTGCTGCCGCGAGCTTGGCGAGCTTCCAAGAAACCCGTGGAGCTGGCGGAGCTTCCCGGATTCTTGATTCAGCCGCGGGTTGCAGCACGGCGAGGGAAGAGGCCCTTGGCCGGCAATGCCAGGGCCCTTCTGGGAAGTGAAGAAGCTGGGGCTGTTCCCACAGAGATGGGAAGGCTGGGGTCGGGCTGGGGGGAATTGGGCAGGGTCACTGTGGCCAGCCTGGCTGCCGTCCCTAGGAGCAGCTTCCCACCCTGCCCCGCCGTGGGGTGCTGGGAACCCCTTGCTCTGCCAGGAGGGCTGGGTGTGCTCACAAACCCCCAGGGCCCTGTTTTTATCCCCTGATTCGCCTCGTCCTGCCCGGGGCAGTGGTGATGCTCCTGCCAGCTGGGGGCTGCTGTGCTGGCACCACTGCTCCCTCCCCATTGCTCCATGGGGCCGGGAGTCACCGGTGCTGCTGGGAGCCCTGAACTCGGGGATGTGCCTCGGCAGGGCCTGGCAGGCGGCCACCCGTGCGCGTGGACATTCCTTGCATAGCTGCAGCGGGCGCCTGGGCAGGCCATGGCACTTCCTGGCAGCACGCGTGCCACAGCCCCACGTCGTGGCCCCAAAATAGTCCCTGGGACTGTGCCATGCCCACAGCCCGGACTGGCATGCTCACCATCCCTCTGGCCCAGGCTGATTCCTAAGGAAATCCTTTTCCCAGCAGCTGGGGTTCCCCTGGGGGGGCGGGAGCACAGCTCATGATGCCAGACATGATGCCTACAGTGTGGAGATGCAGAATGGGGCCTGGGCACAAAGCACGTGGGCACAGCCTGCTCTTCAGAGACAGGGGCGCTGGGGGAGTTCTGGGGAGCTGACCTGCTCCCAGGGGATCACCCACATCCCTGGATTCAGCTCTTCAGGCAGGCTCTGCACTGCACACCAGCCTGATGGAGCTGCAGGTTTATCCCCGTGCCTACTTCATGCCCCTAGCAGCAGGGGACAGGAGCTTCTGTGGGCAAGGACATCCCCAGGAGAGGATTCAATTCTCTCCTCTCCCTCGGGCATTGTGCCTGGCTGGGGTTCTGCACAGGACAGAGCTTTTCTCTCTGTGCTGTGGGGGCAAGCAGTACCTTGGCAGCCCTTACCCCAAGCCCACCACACTCCCAGAGGGAGCACGTGCAGACCCTTTCCTACCTGTGCCTCTCAGCGCCCTGCTCCTGCAGCTCCTCACCCTGCCATGTGCCAAAACAGGCCTGGGGAGGGCAGGACTCGCTCAGCCCTTCACGAGCACTGCACTGGAGCTGTGCCAGCGGCCAGCCATGGCCACCAGCTTGGCCCCTCCTGTGCCCAGGGCCATGTCTGCTGTCCCGTGCCAGCACCATGTGCGTGAACCAGGAGCACATCCCGTCCTGGTGGCTCGGCTGGCGGAGCACAGGGCTCAGACATACCTGAGTGTGGGGCAGAGTTACGCAGCCGGGCTGAGTCACCGCGGCGGGATCGCCCGGCATGGACAGCGGCTCCAGGAAACGGCGCTTACGTGGTGTAAACACAGCCCAGCATTGTGCTGGGGCCAAGCAGCCTCAGGGGTGCAAGAGAGAAATCAAACCAGATCTGATGTTTTTCATTAAAAAATAGTGCTCTTTATTATAAATTATGGAAACGTTTTCTTTCTGAATATAAATATAAATATGTGCAAAGTTTCATCTGAGTTTGGTTTTGGTTGAATTTTCAAGCATTGTTTTGCTCAGCCCTCAAGGCTGGAGGTGAAGATGGAATCTTTATAAAAGACAGTGATTCACGTTGGCCTGTAAACATCCCTTCGGTTAAAAAAATAAGAATAAAAATTAAAAAAAGCCAGAAAACCCAACCACTTCTCTGGGCGGACGCAGAAAAGCACTCACGAGATGACATGCTCCAGGGGATTGTCCTGCTGCGCTCCTGCGGGAACGGTGCCCTGCAGAGCAGCACAGCTGGGGCTGCGGGATGGCTGGGCACAGCTGGGGTGTGGCTGCAGGGAAGAAGGGGCCAGCGGCCTCGGGTGATCCCTGCAGAGGCGGTTGTGTGGCACTCAGCAGCACCGGGACGCGACGCTCCCCCTCCAGCTTCACAGCACGTCAGCAGGACCGTCACTGCAGTGTCACCAACCGGCCGCGGGGCACGGAGCATGTTAAGGCTTAGTCCCCTGGAAAATGGCAACGCGGGGCAAAGGCATCGACCTCTTAGTCTGGGGCTTGGTGTGAAAGGAGCTTTCACCCACAAGGAGGCAGCAAGAGGTACAGTATGGGCAAAAAACACCTTCCCCTTAAAAGTGAGGAAAAGTGATCAGGCACTCCTGGGCTCCAGTGCTTTCCATTTCTGAGGGTGGAAGGGGCTTTGGCCAAGACCCCCAGGATGGGGCTGGCGGGGCACGCATTCCCCCGTGCTGTGGGAGCTGTCCTGGCTGCCCAAGCCCACAGGGGCTTTGCCAGTGGATTCACTGTAACATCCACAGTCTGGTCGGAGCCATCTCCTTCCCCGTGGAGAGAAGGTGTCACGCTTGCTTGAGGAGTCCCCCCAGCACCAAGGGTGCCCAGCTACGCTGGCCACGGCCCTGAGCCCATGGCAGCTTGCCCCAGTTCCCCCTCTCTCCTTCCCGGATGGAGAGGGTTGGCACGCCCTGCCAGCTCCTGTGCTGGTGGGGCATTGTGCCTGTCCCCCGTTCTTGTGCTTGTAGCATGTGACCCTGCCCTGCTGGCCCCTTAGAGGGGGGCATCGTACTGGTCCAGGAACTCTTTGATGGGGGCCGGCAGCTGAGTCATCTTTTCATAGGAGTCCAGGTGCCCGTTGACAGTCTTGCGGCAGAGGTGCTGCAGGGTGGAGACGCTGGAGGAGAGCGGGCGGCTCAGCACCAGGGGGATCTTCTCGCCGCCTGAGTAGATGTAGTAGGTGCGCTTGGGGTGCAGGGCCCCCCCAGGCTGCTCGGGGACGGCGCAGGGTGTGGGTGGCATGTAGTGATGGACCAGCTTGAGCACGCAGTCAAAGCGGGGCACGGGCTGGCTGCTGTGGGGATCGCTCTGCAGGGAGAAGCTGCCTCCCTCGCACTGGATGCGCAGGTTCTTGGTGCCCGACTCCGTCTTGACGCTGAGGGTGAAGAAGTGCCTCTGGTCCGAGCTGTCCCTGATGAGGAAGGTGCCAGCCGGCTCGGTGCTCAGCAGCAGGTTGGCCTCACCACCTGTCACCGTGCTCCAGTAGAAGCCGCTCTCCTGCAGCTTTCGCACGGTGTTCACCACCAGCTGGTACTCGCTCTTGGAGCTGAACGTCTTGAGGCGCAGGCTGGTGTCGAGGGGGTGGCTCATCCCGGCGGCGGGGAACTTGCTGTGGGTGACCATGGCGCAGGGAGCCAGCTTCGTGTGCTCTGGATGCTGCTGCCAGCAGCAGCCGCTGCTACACCATCACCTGCGGCAGAGAGCGCGGTGAGCCCCGGCACTCCGCTCCCCGACTCTCCCTTCCCGGGAACCCCCGGTCCCTGGCTGCTTTTCTCCCGCAGCAACAGCGCTCCCGGTGCCTGGCAATCCCCTTTCCCAGCTCTCATTTCCCAGAAAAACCGGCAGCCCCCCTGCCCAGCTCTCTCTTCCCGTGAGCCGGCAGCACCCATCCCCGGCTCTCCCTTCCCGGGGGAACCGGCAGCCCCCGCCCCCGGCTACCGTCCTCCCGCAGCACCGGCACCCCCGTGCCGCGCTCCTCCTCCTGGGAGCACCGGCACACCTGCTGCCCCCCGCTCTCGCCCCTCTCCAGGAGCGCCGCTTCTGATGCTCTCCCGCTCTCCTATTCCCGGGGGCACACCGCTACCCCGGGCCACCGCTGAGGCACCAACATCCCCGGCGATCCCCTTCCCTGGGCAGCACCGGCACCCCCGGGCCTCGGCGATCGCCCCCGCGAAGGTCCCGGCCCCCCCAGATGTCCCCCAGTCCTCTCCGGGACTCGGTCCTGCTGCCGTACCTGGGGCGCGGGAGCCGGTGCTGGCGGCGGAGCGGGGCCGGTGCGCGGCGGCGGAGCTGCCGAGGCGGCCCGGGGCGGTCTCTTATAGCAGGCGCAACGCCCGCCCTCGGGTTCCTGGAACTGCGCGGCTTCTTGTAACGCGGCGGCACCGCCCGCGCCCCGCCCGGCCCGGCCCGGCCCGGCCCCCGGCGTCCCGCCAGCCCCGGGCCCCGGCCTGGCCCCACCGGCCCCAGCCCCGGCCCTTCCCGCTCCGGGCAGGGCTGCCCCCGCCCCTCGGCCTGCGGAGAAACGGAGAGCCCCGGTCCGGCCCCCCTCGGGAGCCTCCGCCGTCCCCCGCCTGTGCCGGGGCAGCCGGGCCGGGGCCGCCCTGACGGGGAGATTTGGGCTCGGTGGTTGGGGTACACCGGAGGGCTACACCGGAGCGGGGGCTGCCGCTCCCACGTTCCCAGCCCTGATGTCCAGCCCAACAGGCAAGGCTACCGCCAGCCTCGAGGTCTGGAGACCGGGGGGAATCCGCAACCGGGGCTGTGCGGGGGCTCCCGGCTCTGATCTCCCCGCCCGAGCCCCCCTCCGGGCGGCGGTGGCTCCGGAAACCCCAGGACGCTTAGTGCGCTTGGTGTTCGGCCGGTGTGCGGGGTCGTGGCCCCCTGGCCGTGGCCGCCCGCCCGGGGCTCTGTCCGAGGGGGTTCCTCGCCCCCGCCCCGCCGCGGGCGCTCAGCCGGAGCCCCGGTGGGGACGGTGCCCGGCGGGAGGAGCGGCGCCGGAGCTCCCCTCCCCATTCGTTTGGCAATTGTTGGTTCCGAGCACGCACACAACCCGAGCTCTGTCCGTCGGTTTATTTTAAAGTTTAATTTGCCCCGGAGGAGCGGCCGCTGCCCGGCAGAGACCAACCCAGTGCGGCAGTTCTGGGAATCGGCGCCGGCGAACCGGCAGCTCTGAAATGCAAACGAGCCCCGGAGCGCTGCCGGGGCGGGGCAGGGACGGGACGGGCACCACGCGGCTCTGGGGCTCCCGGGCGGGACCGGCTCCCCGTACCGGGTGCTCGCGGGGCCCGGACTCCTCCTCGCCCGGCGGGGCGGCGAACGCCGGTTCCGCCGCGGGCTAGAGCCGTGTACGTCCCTTCGGAGCCGTTCGGCCTCGCCGGGGCTGGCACCGGGGGGACAAGAGACATGGGGGAGGTGACATTGCCGGGCAGGCGATCCGGCTCCGAGTGAGCCCGTCCTACGTGTGCGGGACCCGCGGAGCCGCGACCCGGCCCCGCCGGAGAGCGAGCCCTTCCCGAGCTCCTCCTGGACCCTGCCCGGCCCTCCGCGGGCCCCGCGCTGCAGGCCGGGCGGGACGGCGGGGATCGGCGGCCACGCCGCGCGCTAGGGCCCGGGCAGGGCGGGCGCTGCGGAAGCGGAAGCGGAAGGCGGGGTCGCCATGGCAGCGCGGAAGCGGAAGGCGCGGGCGATGGCGGCGGGCGGCGCGGCGCTGTGGCGGCGGCTCTCGGCCTGGCTGCCGCGGGGCCGCCTCGGCCTAGCCGCGCTGCTCGGCCGCCTCTCCGACCGCCTCTCCCGCGGCCGCGACCGTCGCGCCCGCAGGTAAGGACCAGCCGGGACCCCGCCGGCTCTCCCGGGGCTGCGAGGAGCGGGAGCTCTCGGCCGCCCCCGCAGTCGGTGTCGCGTTACCGGGGCATCCCCAGCTCACCGCTTCCCCTTTCCGGCCCGGCCCAGCCTCTTGGAAAAGCTGCGTAGGGGTAAAGGGGCGGCCCGGTATCCCCAGGCCGGGGTCAGGGTCGGCTCTGCTCTCCCTGAGCTCGCCCCTCTGTCCCATGGCCCTCAGGACAACATCCGAGCTTTATTTCCCCTTCACTTTCCATTTCCCTGCCCCGCACTGTCACCAGCCGCTGGCCGACGTCTCTTTTTCCCCAGGGCCAGGCCCCCTCGGCTGTCGCAGGTGTGGCTCGGCCCTCGGGTCGGCTTTGGGCCTTCGGCACAGCCCGCCCGGGCCAGGTGCCCGCGGGGTGGGGCTGAAGCCGTGCCAGTGCACTCTGTGCCGGGCAGAGAGCCGCGAGAGGCAGGGCGCGCTGTGCCCGCGGCTGTGCCCGGCCAGCGGCTGTCACTGCGCTCCTGCAGCATCATCAGGCTGCTCCGTGCTCTTGTTCACACCATGGACATCCTTTCCACGCTTCTCTTTTGGTCTCAGTGTTTTTGGGGCAGATGAATTAGGCTGAGCCCTGGAGAGCAGTGACTGAGTTCAGAGAGCAGCCCTGTAGATCCCCCCCGTGCGAGTGAAAGGACAGCACTGTGCCCCGCAGTTTCACTTCACCTCTGCTGTGAAGATGAGGTTTTACAGTGAATAAGAGTTTCAGCTCCATTGTGAGTTTCTGTACCAAACCTACATTTTTAAAAATAGAACACACCCCAAAAAATCCGTTGCTTCTATTTAGGGTCAACTTTTTATTCAGAAGGGGTCTGAGGTGGTTCCTTTTGATTCCGTTTTCTCTTTCTGGTTAACTCAATGATGTGAAGTACGTGGAAAGGGCTCCCCCCTAGTTCATTTTCTGTTCCTCTGAAACCTAGTTTGTCATAGTGTGGAATTTTGATGATTTCTTCATAATGTTACATGGTTTCTGGTAGTTGTGTCTGCGTGGTTTCAGGGATTGGTTGTACTTGGATAATCACTGAGCTGATGTCAGTCACTGATGGGCAGAAGCTGCTGCTCTGGGAGCCAGTGGCCGTGCCAGTGGCTCTGTGGCTGGACCAAAATGTGGATTTATTTGATAATTCTAAAAGCCATAGGTTCTCAACACTGAATAAGCTGTAAATTTCAGTACTGGGTTGAAAGATCAAATGATGTACAGTAATTTACACAGTAAATTACTTAAGGAGTGAAAAATCTGTAGGATGCAATTAGTGGGGATAAATTGACCTATAGAGAATTAATCTGAATCAAACCAAATAGTACTGGTGCTGCAGGTTGATGTTCCCCCAAATGTTCCAGTCAGAGCCTGGATGCTCCAAGCTTAACCCATTGCTGCCTTCAGAGCTGCCCTTGGAGCTGCCCTGGCTCCAGGCAGGCAGGTGCAGTGGGACTCACAATTCCAACAGTCCTTGCTAGAAATTGCTTTCTGGGAATTGTGTTTCTGGAAGGTGTCTGCTTGGCCACTGGTCTGGCTTCTGGAAGTGTAATTGGGCTGACCAATGAGATAATGAGGACAGTATTCATCTCTGTTGATTGTTATTGTAAAATACATAAAATTTGCCACTGCTTCCTCCCTGGGAATAATTCCAGAGGATTTTGTTTGTGACCTGCAGGGCTGGGTTAGAGCCCAGCTGTGCCACTGCTCTGTGGGCTGAGATTTGGTGGGTTTTAGAACCCCGTGTTTTTGGATCCAGTGTGAATTCCTGTAGCTCTGTGTGCCATGCTCCGTTGCAAAGATGGAACAGTGGGAATCTGCTCACCATGTGTGGCCTGTGAGGCTTGAGCTGAGCAAAGGTGTATGAAGGTTATGCTCAGGTTCTGTAGAGACTTATGAGAATGTGCCTGAAAAGTGGCATTTCTTGTGTTTCTATTCTGCTTTAATATTTTCTACACCTTTTAGGGGATATTTGCATTGTTTTAACAGCCTGTGCTGGTGATCTATGTCACTTCTGAGTATTCAGGGTGAGCGCAGTCCACATAATATCTTAAAACTCACCATCCCAGGAATTCCAGCGCTGACTGACTCAGATTTCGGTGTTTGTGAATAGTCAGTGACAAACTCCTGGATTTTCCAGGAAACACCACTATGGACTGGTTTCCTTGTAAGGATGTTTGGAAACTTTGTGAAGATCCAGGGTTGTATCATGAACCAGATGAATGAAATCATCTTCCTGGAATCTCTGTTCATTTGGGCTCTGGATTGTGGTAAAAGCCCAAAGTTCCTCGTAACAAATTCTGGTAAAGGTTGTGATCAAGTTTCCTCTTAGTGTGTGGCGATGGTGGAATCATCAGGATGGGCCACAGGACAGCAGCTGCCTGCTGGCCTGAGGACCTGGTGATCCTCAGGGTAGGACCAGCCCCCCCCGGTTCCATCCCTGGCTCCCATGAGTGGGGTTTGCAGGCTGGAACGGTTCCTGTCATGTTCAGGGATGCAGTTCTGTCCCTTGCTCATGGATTCCTGGATCTCCTGGGAGCTGCTGCTGCTAATTGTGTTGAAATGTGGTTTTGTCATGCGAGCAGACTCCTGTGGGGGGTAATTCTATGACTGGATGAATTTGCATGTGTGAAACCTCTAAGAGGAGAAGTTGCTGCTTGCTTCCTGTCACCCGCTGTGTGATGCTGGCAGTAAGCTGCTTTCTTCCCAAAGTGACTTCAAAGAAATTAAATTTGTTCTGAAATTTCTTTTTGAAGAATGAGTTTCCTGACGTTTCCCTCACAGCTTTTGTGAGGTTTGCAGGGGAAGTTGTGACCCTCTCTCGTACTCCTGTGGAATGCCAGTGGCATTGCTAAAGAGGGATGGATCCCCGTTGTGGCTCTTGGCTCATTCCTGCTGGGACACAGTCGCCCCTTTTGTGGGTTATTCTTGGGGTATGACTGCTCTGCCTTTGCTGGGCTTGCACTTGGCCACCTTGTGTGCTGTAGATCTATTTTTGGGTAAGACTGAGGGATGGAGGCATTTTTCTCTTTAAAGCACCGTGATCTTTAAACCTGAAACGTGAACAACTTCATCCCAGCTGAGAACAAAGCTTGACGTGAAGGGAGTGCTGGCCATGGCCAAGCTGATGTGTGTGAGATGGAGATAATTCAGAAGTGGCTGGTTACAGGTACAGATGGTACCACCATAGCACTGCCAGACATCTGAGTGTTCACACTCATCTTCTGCAGCTCCTGGCCTTCTTTCCCTCCCCTCATCTCTGTGCCAGCTCAGGAAAGGAGCTGGTGATGTTCAGATCTGTTCACCCACATTTTGCCTATGTTTCTACATTTGGCTTTGGTGATCCAGATCAGATTATAGAAAGGGAAAGGCATTCTTGCCATTGTGGAGTCTTTCTGGGAAGCAGAGTTTCACTATAAAGAATTTCTCCGTCTTTCTTTGCACAGATCATCATGGCTCCTTCTGGGCCCACTACTCACCCCTCCTGTTCCAGTGATCACAGCCCCACCGTGTTCCCTCTGTCCAGAAGGAGCACACAGGTTCCAGTGGATCAGGAATCTGGTCCCAGAGTTTGGGATCTCCAGCTCGCACGTCAAGGTGCTTTCGTCCCCGGCGGAATTCTATGAACTCCTGAAGGTAAGGTGTGGGCTCCAAGTTGTGGGAATGGTTTTGGTAAGTCCCAGCTTTGCAGCTGCTGCCTGGTAACTGCTCTCATATGGAATAGGTTTAGCTGCAGGGAGTGTGTTCTGCAGTTTCCCATAAAGCACTGGTTTCTTCCTTGAGTTTTAGATGCAGCGATGGTGCTGCTGTGGCTCTACAGAGCTCTGTATGTTTTGTGTACCCACTCTCCATGTGTTCCCCTTTCCTCCCCCAAGGCCATGGGGCCAGTGCAGAGCTGTGGCTGAAGGCATCCTCCCAGGGGACTGCAGCTCTGGGCTGATGGCTCCTCAGGGCCGGACACCCTTGTGAAATTGAGCTTGTGTTTTGGTGCTCCCAGGTGCAGATAAGAGCAGCCAAGCAGCGGGTGGTGATGGCCTCACTGTACCTGGGAACAGGAGTCCTTGAGCAGGAGCTGGTGAGTGTGGAAGGGTTTGGGAAGGCCAGGAAGGGAAAGCAGGGGAGGGGTCTGAAGGGAGGCACGTGGCACTTCTGGTTTAGGTCTGGTACACAGCTAGGGAGCTGCTGCACTTCTTCAGGGGATAGTTAGCCTGGACCTGTCAGAAGGGCCTGGCCGGCTGTTCAGAGTGCTCAGGGGACTTTGTAAAACTCATTTCATGGGAATCTGTTTTTTCCTGGCATTTTTCTTCAACGAGATTCGAGCTGTGGGTGTGTAGTGCTGTGTTTGATGTTCCAAGTGCAGGACACAGATGAAGGATTGGTTTTCTGCATTTGAGACTGAGGTCACCTTTGCTTCATGATATTTGCCTTTTTTTTTGTTCTTTCCTCTGGAAACAAAAGCATTTTTGCCCAAGGGCTTTAGTAAGAAGCCTGGCTTTGGCCAGGTTCTGATGTTAGGAAGCAAATGCCCTGGCAGGGTAAACGTGGATGGAGCCTGCATAGGATTTGTGCCCAGCTTTGTCTGGGCTTGCACATAGGATTTGAATTTGCATGTGACAAACAGCCTTGTAGTTACTGCAGTGAATTCCTACCAACATTTGTCTTTGGTGATGCAAGTCTGTGATTTGGGAATGATATTTTTCTGCTAACATTAATTGCTCTTGTGAGACCTGAAGAATGTGGACATGTGAAACTGAGGCTCTTTGATCTGTGGCTTTGGGCTAGTGGACGCTGCCAGGCTGGCAGATGCAAAGGCTGAACTGGCTGTGCTTGGCACAAGGAGCAAAGACTCACACCAGGGTGTGGGAACTGTCTTGGCCACGGTCTCCTGCTGCTGCTACTTCCCTTGGAAAGTATATTTGCTTTTGTAATGAGGGAAGAACTCTCTTTACAGGTGTATTGCTTAGAAGAAACACTGGAGAAGTCACTGCAAGCAAAAGGCTCACCTGACCTCAGGGTTTCCATTCTGCTCGACTACACCAGGGGTTCCCGGGGTAGGAATTGCTTCATTGCTTTTGTCAGAGCCTGATTTTACTGTTAGGCTGGAGAGACAGTTCTTTTCAGGGGGGGTGTCTTGGCCAACTGGACCTACTCACTTAAGGCGTGCACCTTCCAGGGTTGGCCTTTTGTATTCCAGAACTGCATGTTCCCAGAAAATCTTGAAGCTGAGCAGCTTTTCTTCCAAAAATAGGTGGTAGAAGCAAGAAGGGCCAAACTACTCTGTGCAACTTGTGAAGTCTTGCATGGTTCATTTTTGCCCTTACCCATCATGCTCAGTTACGTTTTCATTTTGAAAGGAGAATGGGAATTGTTGGAAGCAGCAGCACACTGAATCAAGAACCTGTGGTCAGCTGCAGTGACTCCTGCAGATATGTTACCAGTGCTGATGAAGCTTAAGAAGCTTTAAAAGTGTCAGACCTGCCCTGTGACTGATTCTGGACATCAGTTTCAGTATTGACATAGTGCAAATGAAAATGTTTAAAAAAACAAAAAAACAAAGAAAAAAGGAAAACCTTTGAAGTGCCAGTGGGTGGGAGGGGTGCTGGCCCTGTGACCAGCTGAAGAGCTGTGTCATGCTGTGTCCTGTCTGCCTGATGTTTGTGTGAAGCTCCCTTTCTCTCCCAGGCAGGAAGAACTCTCGAACAATGCTGATCCCATTGCTGCAGCGATTTCCCGAGCAAGTCCGCGTGTCCCTGTTCCACACCCCGAACCTGCGTGGGCTGCTCCGGCTGCTGATCCCAGAGCGGTTCAATGAGACCATCGGGCTGCAGCACATCAAGGTCTATCTCTTTGATGACAATGTGATCCTGAGCGGGTGAGTCTGCTGTGCCTGCCCTTGGTGTGCATTGTTTTGCTGGGCTCTGGGCAGGGTGGCTGTGCTGCCAGAGTTGTCTGAACATCTGGACTCCATCCTGATCCTATCAATATTCTGAGATGGGAGAGCAGCCACAGTTCCTGCCCATGAGATTCTCAGATGAAAACGAATCTTTCTTAAAGGGAAAAATATTTTGAGGAATGGAAATGGCCAATTTGTGCTTTAGTGCAGCTATCCCAGAGTGAGGCCTGTAGCCTGGGCTGGAAGGTTGAGACTCTTGTGCCCATGCTCTGAACCATCTCTTCCCTTTCCCTGCAGTGCAAACCTGAGTGATCAGTACTTCACCAATCGTCAGGACCGCTATGTCCTGCTGCGGGACTCTCCCGAGATCGCAGACTTCTTCACGGAGCTCGTGGATGCCATTGGAGACGTGTCCCTGCAGCTGCAGCAGGATGACACAGTCCAGATGATGGAGGGAATGGTACACCCCTACCAGGGTAGGAGGGAGCTGTCTCACCTGGCTGGGTGATGGGATGCAGAGGAGAGGAGTGACAGCCAGGGTTTAAGGATGACTTAGGCTCCATCCATGTGGGAGTTGCTGGGTGTCTGACCATTGTTCAGACTGTAGGGTCTCCTGTTTTGTGCCATCTAGTATTAAAATCAAGATTGCTTGAGTTTCAGGACTGGGTCTGTTGGAGTTTTCCCAGCACAGTGGCTATCACAGGCTAATTTGGCAGGGCATGCAGAGGCTGGAAGTAAGTCTGCAACTGTCTCAGTGCTGCCTCATAAATGTGCTGCTTTTGACTTTGAACAAGAACTTCAATCCTTTGAGAAGTGTTTCTGATATTAGCAGCTGCAATTCCAGGTGCCTTTGGTGTGCGTATTCTGAAGGGTTTATGACTGTGCTGCTGTTGTTGATAATTAATCTCTTGTAGTAGAGTTTGTTCTGAGAATCAAATGGGAATCAGTTCAGGAAGACTGGGAACAAGCGTAAAATTGGGCAGAGAAGGGCAGTGATGTGCCAGGCTAATTGCGTCATCAGTTATTGTCCTGACCTTGCACTTCTGGGTGATGTAAGTTCAGGCTGGGGGTGGGAGTTTATTTGTGTGTTCCAGTTCATTCTTGGTTGTCAGTGTAGCCTTGTCACTGTCCTTTCCTTTCTCAGAGGATTTTTCAGGCTGCTGCCACTTGCTCAGCATTTCTCTTCTGTAAAATAGACCTGCTGACCTTGAAACAGCTGGTTTGGGCCTTGAGACAGAGAGTCATATGCACTCTGTGTTGGCCCCTATTTGTTCCTGTGTCCATGTCCTGTCAGTAGCTTTTCCTGGAGTGTGAGAGATGACACACAGCTGTGTGCTTGTACACCTCAGACACCATCTCTCTGACTTTTCCTGCAGGAGGCAAAGTGGCTTACTGTGAGATTGCCAACCGGAGGGTCATGGAGGTCATCAACTCTGCCCGCACACGGCAAGAGCTCCTTCATGCAAAGACTTTCCACAGCAGCCAGCCAGGCAGCTCCCTCTTATCCCAGCAAGGCTCTCAAGAGTCTGGGAGTATGAAACCAGAGCCTGACACCTGGATCTACCCCTTAATCCAAATGAAACCCTTTGGGATTCAAATAGACGAGATGGTCACAGAGACACTGCTGACAGAGGCTGAGCGGGATGCCAGGATTTACCTCACCACTGGCTACTTCAACTTGACTCAGGCCTACATGGACCTCATCCTGGGCACAAGGGCCGAGTACCGCATCCTCCTGGCCTCGCCAGAGGTCAATGGGTTTTTTGGTGCCAAAGGGGTGGCAGGTGCCATCCCTGCTGCCTATGTTTACATTGAACACCAGTTTTACAGTGAGGTCTGCTACCTGCAGCAGCAGGAGAGGGTGCAGCTACAGGAGTACTCCCGTGCTGGGTGGACGTTCCATGCCAAAGGTAAGATGCCGTTATGCCAAGGGCTCTTGTTCAGATTGTGTGGGAGCTGTGCATTTGGATTGCGAAAGGAGTAAGGGACGGGCTGGGTGCCAGGCTGGGCTTAACCTTCAAAACACTCCTCCAAAGTTCAAACAACTGGCTTGTAAACCTGGAGGGTTTGGATCACTTGGGGGACGCCTTGCCTTCGGATTTCTGCTTCGGTACAGTCACAGGGATAATATAGGAGCTGTCCCTGCTATGGCACTGAAGCACTGCCTGCATGAGAAACGTGATGTGAAGGACAGGAAGCATCTGGATGTGTTTATGGTGCAGTTTCTTTTTCCCTTGGGCTGGTTTCAGCAGGCAGGAGTGCTGGTTTCAGTGGGCAGCTGAAAGAGGGGAGCTGCTCCCAGGGCCTTCCCAGCAGCAGGGCTGTGTGGGGACAGTGTGAGTGTTGGGGGATTTGCACCAGGGGATGCAGGGATGTGTGAGGAGTGCAGCCTGTGCTTGTGGGAGTCAGGGCAGCCAGAGGGCGGGGGGCTGAGGAAGGAATATGGACTAATATGAGTTAAAGGATGCTGTCCTTGAGGTCTTCTCTGGGAGAGCCTGGATTCCTGCTGGGTGCACTGCCCAGCTCCTACAGGCTCAACAGGGTGCTCCAGCTGGAGTGTTTGGGAGTGACTGGAACGCTGGGCTCCAGTCATTCCTGTTTTGAAGAGAGCTGTTAGTGGGAATGGCTCCATGTCCCTGCCTCTCTCAGGGGTGCTCAGAAGGAGGCTCAGAGCGGCTGTGAAGGGAAGCTGCTGAGTTGACCTTCTCTCAACTGTCAAAAATCCCTGGGTGCTGCTGGCTGCCTCTGTGTTGAAATGACAAGCAGATCTCAGGCTGCCCCTTCCCAGGCATTTGGAGTACAGGGAAAACCCTTCTTTCCCCTTAGGGAGGTCCGTGTCTGCCTGCCTGGGCTGTGTCTTCCAGGATGCACATGCTTGAGTGATCTGTGATTCCCAGGTTCTGCCTTTGTTGAGCACTGCTGGCTCCAGTGGGATGTGGTTTGGCATAAACTGAGCCCAGAAACAAGGGCTGCTTTTCCCAGCTAGCCAAGTACAGATGGTCATGGGTCCTGTTTGGGCCAGCTGGGCCTTTGTGGGACAGTGCTTTGGGCCTTTGTGGGACAGTGCTTTGGGCTCTCTGCTGTGTGCTGTTTGCTTGGGAGGGATGCAGGACTCAGCAGCTCCCATGCCTAGCAGCAGGGACAGCTGGAGACATTTGCTGCCTTGTTGCCATTGCCCTTCAGAGTGGTGGGAGGATCAACATGCAGCTCCTCCTCTGGCATGATCTGCCTTTGGCACAGGTTGGATTCACCTCGCTTCCTTCTGCAACAGTCACATGGTGTGGCAGAGAGGACAAGGACTGAGGAGGGAAGGCAGGAAGCCTTGGAGATGTGAAGGGCATGTGCACATGGAGCACATGGAGCCTAGCTCCTGCCTGAGGACATGAGATTGCCAGCAGCAAACAGTGCCTGTTGGTGCTTCCTCTCTGGCTGAGACATGAGACAGCCTTCAGTCCCCCATGGGATCTCGCTGGCATACCCCAAACTCTGGGGCTGCGCTGCCTGCCCCTCCTGCTCCCCTTGAAATGTTTGTGTCTGCCTGCACAGCCTCAGGTGGTGTTCCCAGGGATGTCCCTCCTAGTGCATTCAGCACATGCAGGTGTGGCAGAGCACTGCACAGATGGGCTGCACAGCAGCTGTCCTGGTGAACATCCCCAAGTCTACCTGCCACCTTCCTGGCTGTGGTGTTGGGGGTAGCACAGGCACATCCCTGGGGTCAGGGTCCCTTCCAAGGAAGCTGTGGTGGCAGCATGCTGGGCAGGGGGTTGTGTGCTGTGAGATAAACCCTGTCACTGCCATTGCCTGGCACTGGGAAGCTGCGCTTCCCCTTGCTGGAAGGTGAGTCACTGTTTGAGCAGATCCTGCCAGATGGCCATGAAACCAGAGACCTGTAAAGGGACTGCCACAGGACACTTGGGAAGGCAAGGAATCTGTTCCTTATGGCTGCTGCTTGGGCAGAAGTCCAGCCTTTGGCTGGTCAGACAGCAGATAGCCCCTGGCAGGGTCGTGTTTGGTGGCAGAAGGTGACAGAGCTCTGTGCTGTGGATGCTTTGCTGTGGCTCCCAGAGCCTGTGGGGCACTGCCCAGCCCCGCTGTGGTGGGGGGAGCCCGCGGGGGCTGGAGGTGCCACGGCATTAGGGCAGTGCCAGCTCTGTGCTCTGTGCTGTGGGGGCGGGGAGGAGCTTACAGGAACTGGCAGTGAGGCAGCATCTTACTCAAGGCATTCTTGGAACTGCTCTGGGGCTGAGTTGGGAAACCTGCTGCTATTTTAAGGCCGAGGTGGTTTTTATGCTACGGGTTCTTTGTTGCAGTCTGTGTGTGACCAGCCATGGGGATAAGCCTCTACCAGAGACTCACCCAGGGCTCTGCTGAGGAGAGCAAAGGCTTTCTGACTCCATTTCTGCAGAGTGGCCACACAGCCTCTCCTTGGCAGCAATCCTGACTCTCTTGTGGCTGTTCCTTCTTGCCCTGCTGCAGTGGTGTGCTCGAGAATAATGTGATGCTTCCCTCTTTCCCTTGAAAACCTGTCCTGGGCTCTGTCCTGCCTGCTGTCTGTGCTGGTGGGTGGCAGTGGGGGCCAGGTGCCCTGGCAAGAGTGATCTCATCCCTGGTGGCTCCTCTGGAAGTGAGAGAGTGAAATAATTTGCACTTCTCATGTGAATTCACCTGCCAGAGCTGGGAGATGCCTCTTCATGTCATGGTCCTGGGATGGGGGTTGGGCCCTGGCCCTGCGATGGGCTGGACAGACCTAGCCTGTCTGCCTGGGACTTTGGGGCTGGTTCCTTCACTGAAAACCTGTTCATCTTCTCTCAGCATTTCTGAATTCAGTGTGGTGCAAAACTAATGCAGTGACAGGAGTTGCTGTAGGGTTGTTTTAGGGCAGTATGTTCCTGGGGGGCTGCACTCCCAGTCCAAACACTCAAATTTGGGCTGTGCCAGGGCACCCCCCAGTCACACACAGCCCTGCAGGCCCTGCTGGGCTGCTCTCTGCTCCCCAGGTCCTGCACAGAATCTCTGATCCACGTTTAAAGCATTTAATTCAGTCTGAGGGAAGGCACCATGTGAGCCCACCCTGGCTGTTCCCCTGGCTGTCACACTGCCTCTCTACCTCATTTTTCTTGCAGGCCTCTGGCTGTACCTGGCAGGGAGCGACCTGCCCTGCCTGACCCTGATTGGCTCCCCAAATTTTGGCTATCGGTCAGTCCATCGCGACTTGGAAGCTCAGGTTGCGATAGTGACAGAGAACAGAGCCTTGCAGCAGCAGCTCCACCAGGTAAGAGCAGATCCTAGGGATGTTGTCACACAGGGAGTGCTGATGACGCAGTGGCAATAAAAACCTCCATTACACTAACTCCAGAGCTGCTGCAGCATGGGGAGTCCTGAGGAGCTGTCAGTGAAGGGACTATTGATGAGCTGCCTGCTGCAAGTGCCCAGTGCTGGGAAACGAGGCCATAACGGGAAGGAATGTGTGTCCCCAGTGACCTCGGAGTGCTCAGGGCTGGATGTGCACAGAGCCTGCCTTGGAGGCCCTGCTGGCTCCTCTGCTCACCATGCTGCACCTCTGAGCCTTAACCCCAGCATTCAGGCATTGCCCAGGGCACGATGCCTTCTGGGGTAATGAGGCCAGGCCCTTGGAATGTTTGAGCTTGGACTGGAAGAGGGTTTCTGGACTGGCTAGGATAACCATGAACTTCTATGACAAAACCCTTATCTTGAATAATAATATGACACATGAATAATTTTGACACAAACATCTGTAAGTGGTTTGATATTCAATGTCCCAGGGTTTTTCTGTGCTGTTTTAATTAGGCAGCTTGGAATGTTCAGCAGTTCTGCTGCTGCTCCAATTCCTGCCTGGTTCTCCAGCTGTCTTTACTGAATATTCTGCTGGAACTGACTGTCCCGAGTCATTTCTCCTGCAGTGTTCTGTTTCAAAGCAGATCACTTTGGTGCCTCTGTGTGACTTGGAGACCTCAGAAATGCACTGTGTGAGGCAGGTCCTGGCAGAGCTGTCTGCAAGATCAATGGGAATTGCCCTCTTGCATCAGGGCTCTTCCCTGGGATGAGTCAGAGTGTATCTAATCAAAAACAATTCTATTACTGGAAGAGTTGCTTGAGTATTTCAATTCATATCTTGCCTCTGCTTGTTTCTAATGGAAGGGGAAAATCAATGGAAATGTGACACAAAGGAATTTTCTCACACAGGACTGCAGTGATCTCATTCAAAGGGCTTTAAACCATTCCCGATTGCTGGAAGCTGATTCTGAAATGGGCTGGGTGTTTACTTTCTGTGGTCTTTTTTAGAAGACTTAATCCATTCCTGGGATGCTGCCATGAAATCACTTTGCCTATGTAATGTTCAGTTCCATTTTAAAAATGCGTGCTGAGATTTGGGAAGAAATGTGAGTGGTCTGGGTGTCTTTGGGTGCTTCTGTGAATGAACTGAGATTGATTCAGGGAACTGGCCTTTCCTCCAGTGCTCAGATCTCACCATACTGGAGCAGAATCCTCACAGCAGGGCTGACTATAGCTCTTGGAGCATTTGAGGCTCTCAAATTAGAGTGAATTGGCAGATTAATATCTTGGTTCATTTTTTTGGTGTTACTTTCCAGTACTTGGTTTCTGCTTCCCTGTTCCACCCTGAATTTAAATAGTGCCGAGTATTTTCTGCTGTTCAATTCAGCTGTTTCACAGCTTCAATTCCAAAAAAAGATGATGAACAAACTTCTAGGAGCTGTTCTGCTCCTCATTTGCCTGCAGATCCTGAAATCTGACTGTTTGTGCTAAAGCCCTGCTTACCTGTGATCAAAGTGCTGCTCTCACGTGCTGAGAGCGTGTTATCAGCAGGGTGGCTCATTTCCTCCCTGAGCACTTGGGTGCACGCTGGGGGCCCGAGTGTTTCTGGTAATTCAGTGAGATCACGGCTGCACATTCATCTGCAAACGCGGCGCCTGGGCTGGAGAGAGCCAGTCCCAGGAGCTTTGGGTGAGGTTTCCTTTTCTGGCAATTACAGCCTGGCCTTGAGGAGTTTTCTGAAACTGAAGCTCTGCTCATGCAACTGTGGGGCACAAAAAGGCAAAACCCTCTACCCTTGTTCTCTGCAGAGTTTAAATTGCAAATTCTTGAGGAGAAATGGTGCATACTTGTGGCAAAGCTCCCTGGTCAGCTTTATCTGAGAATTTGCTTCTCTGAAAGACCATGATATAATTTAATACTTGGGGTTTACTGAGATGATGTTTCTTTCCCTGTTCAGGAGCAAGAGCAGCTTTACCTCTGCTCAGGTGTGGTCTCAACATCAACGTTTGAGCAGCCAAATCGTTATGTGAAACTGTGGGTGAAGCTGGTGACACCTCTGATTAAGAATTTCTTTTGAAAGAACAAAAATTGCTGCTTTGGGTGAGTTTGCTGCCATTAGGGAGAATTATATTGCACTGACTGCAGTGAATAGCTGCAGTGCTCTGTCATGAAAGAAAGGTGATGGACATGCAGATGATGTGGGGAAAACGAGGCAGCTCTCAATTCCTCTGGGGTGCTGGCTGCCATGGACTGGGATCAGTGCTCAGGTCCTGACTGGGTTTTGTCTACTAGAGTTTCTGGAAGGGCCACTGACAGAGAAGCCATACAGTGGTATTCTCCATGCATGGAAATAAAACTCCCATTTCTGAAATGCCCCTGTCCAAGTTTCAGAAAGAGAGACTGTTTGTGTTATCTTGACCAGCCAGTAGAAAGCACTGTGAAATATTTAAAATGTTTTGTCTTTGTATCCAGTCAGCGCTTTGCTTTGCCCCTGTAGTGTTGGTTAACAGGGGCAGTTGGTTTTGCTTTTCTGTTCTGTGCTGTCCTGGGGTTCCTGGTGGTTCTCTGGCCCATGACGAGCCCTTGTGAGCTCAGGATATGACTCTTGCCTGTTGCTGTGCTGTGCAGAGTCCGTGCAGTTGGCACTCCTGTACCTGTGCCCAGGGTGCTGCATGTTCCCATATCCCTTGTACTTACCTAACTGTGGCCTCCCCCTCAGCAGGGTTCATTCACATATGTTACAGGTGTCTTTCATGAGTTGTACAAGGGCAGGAGAAGACTTTTGGTGCTGGTATGGGTTTGGGATGGTACTTGCTGCAAGTGGGAGGCTTGAACCATAGCATCCTGCAAAAAAGGTGTTTTTTCTTCTCCTATTTGCTCCTGCCAGACACATGCAGGAGTGTGAGGAGTTTCTGCTCAGTTCGCACTGAGCCATCACACACAGAGCTGTGGGAAGATGGAGAGCCAGAAGACGGAGAGGACTCAGGCACTTGTGTGCAGTTGTTCTGTTGGCTTCCCACGGTGGTCTGGCTCCCCACCAGCTCCACGTCAGAAACCACCAGTGGAAAACCAGTATCCGCCCTGAGAACCCCGTGTGCTGCGAGAGCAGTGCTTCCAGCTCTGCTTTTATTGATACTTGGCTAAAATGGTTCTGGTACAATCAAACATAGACTGAGTTACACAACTTGGAGGTTTTTACAAGTAAAATATTGCTGTTTTTCATTGTCATTCAAAAGTCTAGGCCTCTAGGAGCAGAGCCACACCAGCCAGGACCCACTTGGCAGCTTTCTCCTTTGTCTTCAGGTTGAAGGTCCAGACGTAGGTGGGCCCTCGCGTCCGTGTCTTGTAGACGGGGCACTCATAGACGTTGATGGTGTCCATGCGGTCCACGGGGATGGCTCTGAGCAGGATCACGGGCATCTCGGGCGTCAGCTCCTTCATGCGCGCGTCCGCGATGGAGCCCGCGGCCACGTCCCAGCGCGCGCCTGCGGCACAGGGCACTGCTGCCACTGACTGCTCCCAGCCTGGGGCAGCGACAGCTCCCTGGGCACTGACAGCTCCCTGGGCACTGACAGCTCCCAGCCTGGGGCACTGACAGCTCCCCTGACAGCTCCCAGCCTGGGAACTGACAGCTCCCAGCCTGGGCACTGACAGATCCCTGGGCACTGACAGCTCCCTGCCTGGGCACTGACAGATCCCTGGGCACTGACTGCTCCCAGCCTGGGGCAGCGACAGCTCCCTGGGCACTGACAGCTCCCAGCCTGGGCACTGACTGCTCCCAGCCTGGGGCACTGACAGCTCCCTGGGCACTGACAGCTCCCAGCCTGGGGCAGCAACAGCTCCCTGGGCACTGACAGCTCCCTGGGCACTGACAGCTCCCAGCCTGGGCACTGACAGCTCCCTGCCTGGGGCACTGACAGCTCCCAGCCTGGGGCACAACAGCTCCCTGGGCCCTGACAGCCCCAGGGGCACTGACAGCTCCCAGCCCTGGGCACTGACAGCTCCCAGCCTGGGCACTGAGAGCTCCCAGCCCTGGGCAACACTGGGCACTGACAGCTCCCTGGGCACTGACAGCTCCCAGCCTGGGCACTGAGAGCTCCCTGCCTGGGGCACTGACAGCTCCCTGGGCACTGACAGCTCCCAGCCTGGGCACTGAGAGCTCCCTGCCTGGGCACTGACTGCTCCCAGCCTGGGGCAGCGACAGCTCCCTGGGCACTGAGAGCTCCCTGCCTGGGCACTGACAGCTCCCTGCCTGGACACTGACTGCTCCCTGGGGCACTGACTGCTCCCTGGGCACTGACAGCTCCCTGCCTGGGCACTGACAGCTCCCTGCCTGGGCACTGATAGCTCCCTCCCTGGGGCACTGACAGCTCCCTGGGCACTGACAGCTCCCTCCCCAGGATGTCAGAGGTGTTCATGGGGGAGCTCAGAGGTTAGGGTTGGGTAGAGTGGCTCCATGGTGGTTAGGTCTGACATGTTCTCATCTCACTGTGACCCAGGGCTGCATTTGCCTTACTGTGTGTGTGGAATAAATTTTGTCCCCACCCCTCCTTTCAGCATTGCTTTATGTGGGAATTTCAGAATTTAAGATGCACTGGCTGTGGTGGGATCTATCACATGCTGTCCCATGTACTCTCTGCTTTTGTCCAAGTGGACCCCTCAGCTGCTCTGCTGAACTGCCTCCTTCCCTCTCATTAGCAGTAATTATCATGGATTTAATTTTCTCAATTTGTCTTACTTAAGCATCAACTAAGAATGTGACATGTATTCACCAGAGCTCCGTAGCCCCAGGAGCCCTGGGGTTCATGAGCTGGAGCCTGAATTGCTAAAACACAAATTTGTGGTTTGGAAAGGCTGTGTGATCCGGGCAGTGCTGCCCTCAGCTGGCAGCTGAGCCAGGTGTGGCCAGATGGACCCAGGTGTGCCCAAGACTCCCTGCTCTGAGCTGCCACCAGCACAGGGCACAGCAGACCAGCCAGCAAGTGCTGACACTGCTTGGCTGCATGAGGGGGAAGGGTTGAGCTGGGCCTGCTCCATGTCTGAAACATCTCAGAGATGCACTTTTTACCTTCCATGAACAGCCCGTGCACGTAGGAGCCTTCTCTAGGGGGAAATGTTATTTCCTCACGGGTTTTCTTGGTCACCTCCGCTGCCAGACACATCTTATCCAGGGGCCACTGCTTTTTCCTGGCTGTGGACTGCATGATGGCTGTGAGGAAGGATTGGGGGTTGAAGAATCCTGCCAGCCACACTGTTGCAGGCAGCACAAAATCTGTTGACCAGACTTCCAGTTCCTGGAAAATAAACCAGCAGAGTCCTTGAGGGTGAGGATGTGCTGTGAGCTGCAGGACACTGACAGAGCTGATGCTTTGCTGTACATAACCCCAGCTTGGGGACTGGCTGGGGGTAGTGTGGGAGAAATAAGCAGCAGATTCCCCTCCAGCAATAAAGCTGAAACCCTGAATTCATAGTGCAGAAAATACTGTTATTTTTTAACCAAGTTAACCAGTTTTGTTTTTGGTTTTTTTTGGTTTTTTTTTTTTTTGTTGTTGTTGTTTTTTTTTGTTTTTTTTTTGTTTTTTTTTTTGTTTTTTTGTTTGTTTTTTTTTTAATGGGACACCCAGAGTTGTAATGAGGGGGAGCTGACCTACAGTGATGTACTGTAATGGGAACCCTGGTCAGATTTGTGCTCCCATTCCTGGAGTAACAGCCCTTTTCAGGTACTTCAGGCTGGTTAAATTAGAAATAAACCAGTTACCACTAAACCAGTGCACTGGTGGGGAGAGTCCTGGGGCCCCCCAAGCTCTGACTGTCACACACACTCTGCTTACCCTGACCCGCTGCAGCAGGTCTGCATACCAGGTTGCCAGGCTGAGGAGGGAGGGGTAGGCATAGCGTGTCCATGATTCTGGAACACTGTCATAGAAGAGAGCGTTTGCCAGCTCTTCCATCTCGGATGTAATGGTCAGCTCTCCCTTTGAGAAAGAGAAAAGCCCAGGCAGTGTCAGTGTGGTGGGCAGCCCAGGGCTGTGTGTGGGCTCAGGGAGCAGAAGGCTGGGGCTGCACCCGGCACAGCTCGATGGGTGACAGCTGCAGCAAGGACAGAGAGAGCTCTGGCAACACTGGGAGATGATCCAGGCTGCTGCCTGCTCTTACCTGCAGTCCCAGGTCCAGCTCCTTCAGCGAGCGCCGGATCTCGTTGGTCAGGATGTTCATCCTTTCACATTCCTGGAGGGCTACAACCGTGTATGGGGTCTTTTCCTTTGCCTTTTGCATCATCTCCTCCATGTTGAACGGCTCTGGCAGCTGCCCAAGGATGTCATCCAGGACTGCCTTCACCTGAAACAGGAATGCCATAAACTGCTCTTGCCCAGAGAAAAATGCTGCAGGTTCCATTCAATTAAGTTGGTAAGATTTTTTCTTTTTCTGCCCTGGTGTTTCTTTGTACCTCCTCCTCTGTTACTAATGTTCCATTCTATTACTGACTGCTCTTGGGCCTTAAAAAGCTGTAGTTCTTTTTTGATAGCCAAAGTAAGAGACCTGAGGCCCTGGAGGCTGTGAAATACAATTATAAAGTCCAGGCAATCAAGAAGACTTTTACAAAAAAATTATTTCAATCTTTGTTTTTAGTAGTTGTTCATGAATGGAGAGAGCAGCCAGCTCCATCTGCTGAGGAGCCCCACGTAAGCCACATGTTGCCAGTGGAGCATCTTGGCTCCTGACCATGCTGCTGGCTGCCTCTGTGCCATGTGTGCACCATCCCTGGGCCGATGACCACACGTGGCTGGGCTGGAACCACCTCCCTCTGCCACCCCTCCTTACTGCCATGGGGCCTGCTCTCTCCATTGTCTCCAGGACTGTACCTGTCTCCCCTCTCTAGCCTCTCAGTTGTCACTTAAGAGGTCTTTTTCCCCCCCTCACCTTAAAGAAAATCAGTTAATTTCTACCGTAAAGAGGCAGGGCTTGACTTGCCTGTTCCTCTCGGGAGGCCCCTGTGCCTCCGGCAGCCTCGGATTCCTTGGGCTGCAGCTCCAGCACTGTGCGGAACAGCCTGTCTGAGGTGACAGTCAGGAAACCCATCTCTGCATTGGGGTGCAGGCCATACAGGTGGGGGCTCTCTCCTGGCAGGTTGTCATCGATGTACTGGTGGTAGTCCTGGGCATAGGGTCAGGGCCAGTGTTAGCTTGAAGCGCAGGCAAAGGAGCCCAAAGTTCCCTGCAACCTTACAAACCTGTCACCACTCTCGGGGCCCTTTGCAGCACCTGCCTGTGCACATCAAGGCTCTTTTTTAACTTGTGTCTCAGCCAAGTTCCCCCCTTTCCATCTCAACCACAGGAATTACTTTTGCAGCAGTTCTGTGCATTGCCATGGGACTGACACTCTCTCCCTACATTCCCCTTGGTGAGCGAGAGGGAATGTGGACTCACACACATTTACCCAGGGGTCAAAGCAGGGGTTTTCACAGCAAATGGCAATGTTTGTTACCTCATAATCCATGCGGGGAGGGATCATAAAGCCTGGAGCCAAGGCCACCTCCCCGTCCAGCATCTCGGGCTGCACGTACTCGCTCAGGTAGGTGCGGCACAGCCGGCGGTCCCAGTCGTCGGTGATGTGCCCCCCGTACATGATCTCACCAAACAGGTACCGGAGGTCATCCCACGGGACCTGCAGGACAGGCTCAGGCTGGGTCTCTGAGCAGCTCCCCAGGAGTTCCCCATGCAGCCACAGAGTGATGGGGATTGACCTCTACAGGGAGGTGACAGTCCCTGCACCCACAGAGGCTTGGGAAGAGGAGTGGCTCTTGATCACGCACACATTTCTCCTAGTCCCAGTATGAACACAGCCATCTGTGGTTTGAATCCCATCCTTTTTCCAGGCAGCACTGATCACGCCTGAGGGCAGGTCTAAAAGTGAGACTTCAGCCCTGCTCACTGCACCTGCATTCTTGGGCTGGGCTTTGCTTTTCAGAACCACCAAGGCATGGGTTAGGGCAGGCACATAGGCCAGGGCAGGCACTTTCCTGCCTCTTCCACCCAGGTCAGTCAGGCCAAGAAGTCATCCCCTTGCCCTGCTTGAGTGTGTAGGGAGCAGGGGAGGAACTGCTCCAGGCCCTGGGATTCATGAGACAGCATTTGTGCTGCAAACTGGTGAATGTTTTAAGGGAGGCCAATAGTTGCAGCATGTCCAGTGCTGAGGACCAGTCACCCTGAGCTATGCTCACCTTGGGGTTGGCCTCCAGGTAGTTGTGCAGGACGTTCACAGAGACAGTCAGGTCGCCGTTGTTGAAGGGGTAGGACCTGTTCCAGCCCTGGGTCCCAAACCTGCGCCGCTCAGCCACCGCTGCATGGAAGTAGCAAAGTGCAAACAGGATGCACCTGAACTCATTTTCTTTGCTGCACTGCTCCAGTGTTTCCTGCAGAGGGACAGTGAGGCTGGGCTGTAGCTGAGTACTGCTGTCAGATGCCCCTCTAGGGAAGAACATTCAAAGGCAAAACAGAACTGAAAGTGTTAATTAGAAAAAAAAAAAAAAAAAGACATACAATTGTATTTTAATGATTTGCTAGTTGATAATTTTTGCACTTAGGAGGAATTAGGAATTCACACCCCAATGCCCTGCTGACAGCTGAGGCAGCTCCAGGTTCAGCCTCAGGAAAGGCACTGGTAACCTGGCACTTCCTTATGTTGGAAACCCTCGGGCAGCTCTGGTTCCCCCTAAACCCCTGCCAGAGGGGGACTCTGGGCTTTCCTGGAGGATGTGCTGGCGAGGGCTGGCCCCAGGTGAAGTGTCCTGGCAGCAGTGACAGCTGGTGCTCAGCCTGTGGAGCCCTGTAGGGGATGAGCTGTACCTGCTGACCATAATGTGCTGGGGAAGGGCAGGGTGGCTCGGGGGTACCTGGGAGAACAGGTCGAGGGCTCCGTGCAGGTTGGCACGCATGCCGGTCGGTGGCTCGTTGGTGATCTTGATGGAGTTGTCCAGCAGCCCCTGTGGGATGATGTGTGTCTCGGGGCTGGGGGCTGGCTCGGCGCTCATGAACAGCCGGTACTCGGGGTGGCTGTTCTCGCTGTGGTGCTCCACCAGCTTCTCCAGCGCATCCAGCCAGCGGGCCACCAGGTGGATGTTCTGCAAAAGAAACTCTGCACCTTGGGAATCTCACTTCCCACTCACCCTGAGTCCTACTGTGGCTCCACAGGGGAAGGTGCAGAACAGCACAAGGGTGCTTTGGCACTGCCATGGCCAGCAGGGTGACCATGCATGCAGTGCCCGGATGCTGGCAGGACTTTGTGCCCGGGTGTGCCCAGTTGCCATCAGGGCTGTGCACTCTGTGGTGTGCCCCACTGCCCCCACCCACCTGCAGGATGACCCAGTGGCCCTCTGCAGCTGCCACCTCCATGGCGTGCTCCGCCACAATCTCCTGGCCTTGCCCCAGGGACACGTTGTGGATCTTCCCATTGTCAATGGTGAAGCCCAGCCTCGTGCCTGGGAGGGGAATGTGCTGTCAGCAGCAGTACTGCCCTGGGGCCATGCAGCTCTGGCCGCCAGGCCAGCGGGGCTGGTGCCAGTCTGGGGTGGGCATCGCCTCACCCAGTGCTTCCACGTCCTTCAGAGGGTCAACACCGGGGGACAGGATGAAGAACAGGGGCGTGGAGGGGCTGCTCTCCTTGTACACCTCAAAAAGATCAATGCTCCTTCCTTTCACATACTTGCTTCCCATCTTCTCTTCCACGAATTTCCTACAGAAAAACCATGCTGTGAGATGGGAACAGGCACTGGTTGCAGCTGGAGTGGTGGCACTCTGGGGCTCTTGCAGGAGAGGCCTGTGCTGAGCACCAGATACCTGATGGCATAGGTCATCCTGTCAGGGCGCAGGCAGCGCAGCACACACAGCTTCTGCAGGGCTGTCTTGTTCTTCCAGTCCATGGGGAGCACCTCGTTCTCCGGTGCCTCCATCTCCACAAACCTTTTCCATCGCTTTGCTGAGCTCTCAATGTCATTCTCCAGGCTGCTGAACTCCTCCATTTCTGAAAGTGCCTTCAGGTACCACAGAGAAGGATTAAGTCATTCCTGGGCTCTGCTCATCCTCAGGGCCCCCCTGCAGGTGACCCCAGACCCACTGCCCTGGCACAGTGGGCGACTGCACAGACCCACCTTGACAGCACCCCAGCCCTGGTGCTGCAGGAAGTCCACAGGGGACGTGACACCAGTCTTGGCAGGGAAGCGCAGGAGAAAGTCCAGCTCTGCTGGGTTCACTTCTTTCTTGAGGGCCAGGACCTGAATGTTGGGAGTCCAGCATCACAGCCACCCAACACCCACAGCCCCAGCATGAGGAGTGAAAGGCTCTGAGCATCCACAGCAGCACCAGAGAACAAGCTGTCTAAAAGCCACATGAATGCCCCAGCTATTTGTAGGGATTACCTGGAAGGCAACCTGGGCCAGGAAGATGAGTTTGTCTCTCTCAAAGAGGCCCTGTGCCGTGTACACATAGACCGAGTAGGTGATCTGGTCTGTCAGGTTGATCACCCTTTGCTTGGTCTCCTCGCTGGGGGTGGCACGTTGGATGGCTTTCTCAAAAACGCCACTGAAGGCCTGAGGAGGATTCCAGCAGGCATCAGCACATGGCTGCTGGGGTCTTGTCAGCAGCATGAAAGTTGAAACCTGAATCTCTGTGCTCCCCCAACTCTGCCCCACCCACAGACATCTCTGTCCCTCCTCACTCTCCGTCTACCTTGAGAGAGAACTGGTAGATGGGGTTGATCTTGCAGAGGTCACTCAGGATGAAGTACAGGAGGGATGCACGCTCTGCTGCTGGCCGGTAGTTCTCTCTCGCTTCGTTTATTTGTACTTCAGTGACTTTAGCTTCTTTTACCTGCAGGTGCAGGGGGTGGGTGTTACCAGAACCCCATCACACATCAAAGCGGTGCCCACCCTCCTGCTGGGTGCCCAGCTGAGCTGTCCCTCCGCCTGTAGCACCAGCTCCAGGGAGCACATTTACCTTTTCCTCAATTTCCTTGGCTGTGCGCTTTGTTATCTCCAGGTTCTCCACCAGCGCTGTGTCCCGCAGGAAATCTCCCCCAGCGGCCGACAGCCGGGCAAGCAGCGAGTCCTCCAGCTCCTTCAGCTTGATCTTGAACTCGTTCTGGCTCTTGGTCAGGCTTGCCTGCAACAGCAGAGCCAAGGGACGTGTCACCCAAGAGAGCACAACAGTGCTGGCACCAGTCACGCTGTCCCTCAGCCACCAGCTGCCTTGGGAAGGGGGATGTGGCCGCTCCTGGGTGTCACCATCACCCACGCTCTGAGGTGATGAGTGTGCCCAGACTGTGCTGGCTCTGGGGGCACAGGGACCTGCAGCTGCAGGCTCTGGTTGGGATTTCCTTGGCTCTGGACAAACAGCAGTGGGCACATGGACGGGAGCTCTCCTGCTCCCTGCCCAAAGGCTCTGCAGTGCCCCGGCCTCTCCCACCCCTCACAGCCCCTCTAGACCCTGTACCTTCAGGGCCTCCAGGTCTGGCCGCTCCCGGGCCACCACAGCCGCCAGCAGTTGGTCCTCCAGGCCCTCCCGTGTCACCAAGAAGTTGATGAGAGTGCACTGAGCCTGCACCTCTGGCTTGTAGTGCGGGTTGAAACACCGCGTGTGCAGGATTAGGCGGAACTGCTGGTTATACTCTACTTCCTTATCTCCAATTCTCATGTATCTAGTAATTAAACAAATAAATCCCCACACACTGGACAGTAACTCATCACGGGCAGATGCCCTCAGCCTGTGTGCTGTTCCTGGCCTCTTGGGATGAATTTCTTTGGTTGGGAAAAGGCACAGCAAATCAGACTCGTCAGGACAAGGATGGAGGAACAGGAGCTGGAGACTGCCCTGCCACATCCCCCCATGGCCTCTGGGGTGCAGTTCCCCTTCCAGCTTATTGTGCCATATGGGAGGTGTCCCAGGGAACAGGTCCTTGAATCACTGAATGAATGGGATGCCAAGGACCAGAACAGCCAGAACGGCCCATTCAGTGCAGGTGTCCTTGGGATGTACTGGAGAACGCTGGGGGATCAGGCTCCCAAGCTGCCCACAGGGAAGGTGCCTCTGCCAGCATTTTGGGGCAGCAGTGGCTGCTTGAGACAGGTGAAACCCCTCAGCACTGGGGTGTGCTCACCTGCCCTTGGTGGTCCTGCCCAGCAGAGGGTCCAACACTGCCTCCAGCGTCTCACCGATGTCCTCGATCAGCAGCGTCTGTCCTTCAGACACCGCCTGGGCAATGGTGTCCAGGTACCTGAGGGGGGGACAGGACAGGTGTGTATGGTGAGCCTGTGCACACTGGGGGGCTTGAGCTGCTGTGGGGGCTCACTGAGAGCTTTCCACCCACTGTGCACTATCAGGACCCCATGTGCTCTGCCAGCCTCAGCTCCCACTGAGCTTTTGGAGGTGCCAGGTGCACCACCAGGGCTGCTGCCCCGAATCTGATGTGATTGCCCTGACTCTGCACCCCTCAATGGCAGGGAAAGGGAGGCTGGTGCATCCTGAGCCTATGCCTACCCCAAAGCCCCTGGCCCACCTTCGCTGGCCCAGGCGGACGATCTGCAAGTCCTCCCCAAATTTGTTCTTGATCCATTTGCTGCCCTGCAGCTGGGCGTCCACGAGCAGCGGCCAGCGCTCGGTGCTGCAGAGGATGGCAGCGTTCTCGGTGGAGGTGCGGTCGCTGGGCAGCCCCTGGTTGTTCCAGGCAGCCACGTCGGCAGAGTCGGTGAGGAGGCTGAGGGGGTCCAGCTCCGGGGTGATGGGGATGGGCACCTGATGGGCACAGAGGGGCTGCTGGGTGCCTGGCCCTGAGCTAGGGGAGGCGCCCTAGGATGGAACCTGCGGCTTCTCACCTTCAGCCCGTGCAGGAAGGGCACCCAGTGCTTCTCCAGGAGCTCAGCCCTGTACTTCTTGGTGAAGTATCCGATGTAGGACACGAAAGCAGAGACTAGCAGCACGTCCCCGCACAGCGTCTTCCCCTGCTCCTTGAGCTGCTCCACGGACTCAGCCCAGCGCACGTTCTCGGATGCCAGCCCCCCAACAAGCCTGGGGGGTTACAGGGGATTGGGGCTGCTGTGGGGCTGGGGACTCAGCCATGGTGACCTGGGCCATTGTCACCAAACGTCTCCACGGCTGCCTCCCCCTATGAATGTCTGGCCCAATTCATCTCAGAATTTTTTAATCTGGGGAGGGTGTGGGGGGCTCTGCTGCTCCTGTAGCCCTGCTCTCAGGCCACCAGGCAATGCAGGGAGCAGCAGCCTGCTGTGGAGCTGCAGAGCCAGCGTTTGCACGGTACCTGTTTGCCAAGTTGATGACTTTGTTGGTTTCGTCGGCCTCCTGCTGGCATTTGATCTTCTCTGCTGTGGCTCTCTCAAACTGAGCAGTGAGATTCGCCAGATTTGCATTCAGGGCCTTTGGAAGAGAACAGCCCCAGAGTTATTCCCTGCCCTGATGGGAGGCTCCATGGCCCCAGAGCTCTGCAGCATCTCCACCGCAGCCCCGACCCCCACCCTGACCCTGACCCTGACCCCAACCCTGACCCTGACCCAAAACCCTGACCCCAATCCTGACCGTGACCCTGACCCTGACCCCGGCCCTGACCTCGGTGTGCGAGTGAGGGGCGGTGTTGGGGGCGGGGCAGGGAGCCAGGGTGGGTTGGGATGAGGGGCGGTGCTGCGGGATGGGGGTGGGGTCACTGCCAGGGAGGGGCGGGGCCAGGGGCGGGCCCGGGGGTTGCTGTTACGTATGATGACGTATGTGGGCGGGGCACAGGATCACATGACATCACCACAACACGTAACCGGGGGCGTGACAACGGAATATCATCGCGGTGACGTCACCATGGGCACGGTCGCGTAACGCCGCGGCGGAAACGAGGGCGAGAGGAGCGGGGGGCACTCAAAGCCCCGGCGGTCACGTGGCCGGAGGGGCAGGTACACGTGACGCCGTAGTCACGTGGCCGGGGCAGGCACACGTGACACACCCCGGTGTAATTATTTGTGCAATATTTATGCAATTAGTTAATTGTCTAATTTACTTAGTACTCCAGATGGGAGGAGGGATGTAATGGTTAATCAAGGTTATTATTAGTTACTCCTCTCTGGAGTACTAATTAGGGGCTGTATATAATATATACAAAAAAAGAAGAAAAACTATATGTCTGGTGCATCAGCAGAAAATTTCAGGCTCCCAGGAATAAATATTTTTATTTAAATTATTTTTTAAAGTTTGGGGGGGGGGTTGTTTTTTAAACTCACAGGGAGCCTGAAAGTTTCTACTGCTGCTTTTTAATTTTAAAGCTAGAAAGGAAAACAAAGTTAGAAATAGAGAGAAAAATAAAGAGGGAGACAAAGAAATGGAGTTAGAGAGGAAAAGAAAAATAGTTAAAGAAACAGAGTTAGAAAGGAAAAAAATCATTAGGGAGAAATAGAGTTTGAAAATTAAATAGAGTTAGAGTTAAAGCTAGAAAGAATAAAAAATAGAGGGAAGTAGCAAAATAGAGTTAGGGTTAGAGAGAAATAGTAAAATAGAGTTAGAGAAACAGAGAAAAAGAAATAGACGTCCAGGAAAATAGTGGTAGAGGCAAATAAAGAAATAGTCAGAGTTATAGAACCAGAGAGACAGACAGAGTTAGAAACAGTGAGAAACAGAAACACAGTTAGAGAGACAGAAATAAAGTAAGAAATAGAAAAGAAAAGTCAGAAACAGACTGACAGGTAAAGTGAGAAGCAAAAGAAGCAAAGCAAGAAATACAGTGGAAAAAAAAGACTAAATCACAGCAAAGAGAGACAGGAGCCCAGGCGTGGGGTGGGGGGGGTCTCTCTTTAGGGGATTTGGCTCCTTTGGTGCCGGGGGCTCTCACCGCAATCTTGCTCTTGATTTTGCTCAGCCTGTGCTGTGCCTCGGCCAGCTCGGCGTCGGCATCGGCCACCGCCTGTCGCTTGGGCTTCACCGTGCAGTGCACCTCGTAGAAACGCACCATGTTCAGGCACCAGGAGCACAGCCCGGCCGCCGCCGTCGACTTGGACTTGATGAACTCCGGGTTAAAGCTGGGGTCCTTGCGGTACGGCCTGCAACGGGAGGGCACCGCTGGCACTGTGGGCACTGCCGGCACTGCTGGCACTGCTGGCACCCTGTCCCACTCCTCCCAGGGCATGGGTCACCTCTGGCTGGCAGAGTGGATCCCACTCCTGTCCCAAACCCTGCTGTGCTCTGGGGTGAGGGTCCCTGGCCCCCTTGCCCAGGCTGGGGGCAGGAACCTGCCATGGACTCACTCAAATGCCTTGAGACAGGCTTCAGGGATGTTTTCCCCATCATAGTTTTTCAAGCTTGCAAGGAAAGTGTCTGCTTTTCCTATTTTGACTTTTCCTGCTGTCCAGCTCCTGTCCTTGGGGATCTTGCCATTTTCGGCCGTCAGAATCAGCACAGCTGCCATCACATTCACCACCTCTGGTGGAGGGGCCCCAAAGGACTTCAGCTCCGTCAGGTTGTACTGGGGAGGGAGCACAGGGCCTCTGAGCATCGCCTGGCCCGGGCTGCCAGCCCTGCTGGGCACTGCTGCCCAGGGAGGGGCTGCCCACCTTGTTGAGCGTGTCCAGGGCCTCGCGGGCGGCTGACAGCACCACCTCTGCCTCAGCCAGATCGCTGGCACAGGCTCGCTGCTTCTCAGCCACCATCTGGGGAGGGAGCACACAGGCTGGGGTGAGTGGCTGACTGCAGAGCTCACGCTGCCCTGCCCCACGCTGGACACCAGCTCAGCACTCTGCACCTTGTTGATGGCCTCCACCTTCAGCTCCTCCTCATCAGCAATGGCTTTCTCCTTGCTGACCTTCTCTGTCTCAACACCCACCACCTGGATCAGTTTGTCTGTGTCCTCATTCTTCTGCTTCAGCTCTACCTCCTGGACTGCCAGCATGGCTTTCAGGTCATCCACCTCAATGGGGGAAGAAACAGAGCACATAAAAGGGCTGGTCCTGCCAAGCCCTGCCTCATGGAGCAGCAGTGTCTTGCTGTGGCTTGGGGCCCTCACAGACACTGTCAGCATCCTGCAGGGATGTGCCTGCTCCGTCCCCTGTGCCAGACCCAGCACAAGAGCAGTACGAAACACAAGAGAGGCTATGGTGGGCACCTGTGATGCTGTGCTCTGCAGCTTCATCAGCCCTTTCTCCAGCCTGTCGATGCTGGCAGAGAGCTTGCTTCTTTTATCTGCCAGCAGGTTTTGGTAGAGCTTTATCTGCTCCAGGAAGGTCTTTGGCGTGGTGTAATTATAGCGTCTCTCCACAGCCAGGTAGATCTTGGACATCTCCTTTGAGCTCGTGTGGACGAAGGACATGAACTGGCTGATGGAGGCCTTGACCTCTGGCTGCACAGGGAGCACAGGCAGGGAGCTGCAATGCTGGCTGCACGGAGCCCTCCTGCAGTGCTGGCTCAGCAGCAGCACAACACAGGGCTCCCATGCCCAGCTCTGTCCCTGACACCCCTGTGTGAGGAGAGCTGCTGTTCCCAGGCTGCTGCCTGGGGGGGTGTTTTCAGGACAGAATGGAAAGGGAAGGTTTGTCCTCACCAGCACAGCACAGGGCTGCAGGTTCTGGCACTGGAACCAGTTGTAAACTTATCCCAGAGCTATTCCCAGTGCCCCATCCCTGGGCACACTGAACACAGAGAGCAGCAGAGCTGCAGTCCATTGCCCAGTGCAGCCCAGGATCCCCAGCTGTGCTGGGCTCCCTGCTCACCTCGATGTCTGGTGTTTCCTCCAGGAACCTGCTGCTGACGGACACGAGAGCATCCTCGGGCCACTCGTGGAACCAGTCGATGGCCGTGCAGTTCACCACGGCCGGGAACCGCCGGGCCCGCACACGCAGCGTGGAGCCCACGGGGGAGAAGCAGAGCACAACCTGGGGCAGGGCAGCAGGGGCTGAGTGGGGTGTCCCTGCTGTCAGGGTGGGGACAGCATCTCCAGGGGCTCCAGGGAATTCTGCTGCAGAGCTGGGATTTGCTGCTCTCGCACTAACTGGCAGTGTGGGCTGTGCCTGTGTGCCCTGTGCCTCTCACTGGGTTCCGTGTGGTGGCTGCAGCCAGCAGCTGAGCACAGTGCTGCTCTGGGTGTCCCTGGCAGTGCCCAGCAGGGTGTGTGGCCATGCAAACTGCTGACCCCTCTGCCCCCAGGGAGGTCGGTACAGGGCTGTTCGGCCTCTGGGGCTGGGGGCACCTGAGCAGTCTCTGAAAACACCTTTTGCCTAAACACACCATTCTGGGATGAAACCTATGTGCCCTCTGGCCTGTTGCAAAGAGGTTTGGGATGAGGCAAATCAAGGGCACAGACAAACCAGCCTGGAGAGCAAACACCCACCTTTAACTGGCGCCTGACTTTTTCTATAAATAATTTCCAGCAGTTTTCCTTTGTATCCTCCATTCCAAGGGACTTCACTTGAGGCCTCATGGACCCAATGATGGTTTCCATGTCACTGTCCTGAAAGAGGCCTGGCACATCCCCAGACGCCAAGAAATCGTTGATCACAACCAGGAATGATTCTTCAGCCACCTGGGAGTCTGTCATCAGGAACACGCCGGGGATGTTCTTCACAGCTGCTTTGATGTACTGGGAGGCAAGGTCCATCTGGGACAGAGAGAAACTGTCACTCTCCAGCCCAACCCCCATGGGGTGTTCTCCAAAGTGACCAGTTTGGAGCAGCCCTGGAGAGCTGGAAGGGAAGGAGCCTTTGGGAAGGAGCTCTGCCCACACCACCACCCCTGCTGCCACCAGCAGCTCCTGCCCATGCCTGGCTGGGGAGTGTTGGAGTGTACTTTCTAATAAGATATAATAAACATCCAAGCCTGAACATGAGAAAAACTGCTTCAATCATGTTTTTGTTAATCCTGGCTCTGAGAGCAAGCAGACGAGACTGATGACAAACCACTAATTAAGTGGTTTTGCACTAATTTAAGTGCAAAGCCCCCACACCGCTGTTACAGGGGAGCACTGTGGCCCTCGGGGCAGGACTGAATGTCACCTGCGAGCGAATCCTCATGTGCACAGTGTCACCAGGAGAGCACAGTGCCACCAGGAGAGCACAGTGCACAGTGCCACCAGGAGAGCAGAGCCCCGTGAGCCCACCCCAGGCACCGCTGCTGCACCCAGCACCCAGCCCCAAGCAGGTGGCACTGAGCCAGAGTCCAAAGCTGCTCCTACCTTCAGGTCTGGGATGCCATAGCCTTTCCTCAGCGTGATCTGGAACACGCTCAGGTTGCTGATGTGAGCTGCCAGCCGTGCCAGGCTCTGCTTTCCACTGCCCCCCACCCCCACCAGCAGCGCATTGCCCCGAGGAGACTCCAGGATCCGGCTAATTCTGCAAATGTGAGACACTGCGTCCTCAAAGAGCACCTGAAGAAAACAGGAGGGGAAGGTTTGGTGTTCTGGATCAGGGCAGAAAGAGCACTGAGTGCCTCATAATGCATCAAGCAGTGCAATGCCACAGTCCCATCTTCTCAGGGCAGAGCTGCCTACCACAGACACTCACCAGATTCATCACTGCATTCACCTCGTTGTAGCTGTCCAGGGCTTCCCTGAGCAGGTCACTCAGAGTTGCCCAGTTTGTCACTGGCATGTACTTGGACTCGTCCATGCCCTGGGCAAAGTGGCAGTAGATGTTGGGCTTGGCAAACATCAGCTCTTCATTGAGGTCCTGGAGAGGCAATTCCAGCCGTGGGGCTCGGCTGTGTGGCGCCTGGGGGCACCACTGGGCTGCAGAGCTCCACTTTCCAGCACAGCTCACCTGAAAGGAGGCTTTGCAGATGTCAGCCAGCAGCTTCTTGAAGCTGTACTGATCCTCTTCATCGACAAGCTTGTCTCCATACACCCTCTCTGCCTCGTGAAGCCAGAGACGCACCAAGTCCACTGGGGTTTTCAGGCATTCAGGGGTGGAGAAGAGCAGCCCCTGACAAACAAACCCCACAGCCCTTAGGGTTATTTTAGTGCTGCTCAGAGCTGATTGCAAAGGTTTGCTCTGGGAAGAGGCCAAGTCCCTTTTCAGGGACATTGTATGCTGCAAGGATATGGGATGAGGAAAGGGAGGAGTAAGGATGTTTTAGAAGAAACAGCTCTCCACTACCTGGAATATGTTGGAGAGGTCCCGGAGGTTGAAGATGTAGTGGAACTTGATGGCTGTTGGCAGAAAGTTGGAGGCGACCTTCTGGTGCAGGGCTGTTGGCAGGACAGGGGGTGAGCAGGCTCCAGGTCCCCGAGAGCCCTGAACCTGCCAGGGCTCCCCAAAAGGGCATCCCCAGGACTTGTCCCAGCCCAGCATGGCCAAGGCTCACCCAGTGCTGCTGCCACCAGCTGGGGCTGCATCCTCTGCAGCTGCACGGGCATGCTGTGCCGGGCCAGGTGCTGCTGCAGGATGGTGCCGTACACGGTCTGCAGAGCCTCCCGGCTGGGGAAGCACACGGCCAGCACGCAGAAGTGGCGCTGCACAGAGGGGCACAGATGGACCTGGGCACTTTACCAGCCGGCTCTGCAGGGTCCCCTGCCTCATTCCACCCCCTGGGCTGTGGTGCCAGCCCTGCCCAGGACTCACCTGCAGCCGGGAGTCGATGGTGAAGGAGCCCGCCGTCGGGTTCATGCACGCCACGTACTGGCAGTTGCGGATTTCCTTCAGGGTCAGCTTGTTCCTGTCGTACCTGTGCAGGGACCAGCCCCGTGACAGCTCCCCGGGGATGGGGACAGGCTCCCCACCTCATGGTGTGTCCCTCCAGTACCCACCAGTGCCCATGGTCCAGGTGCTGCCGAATCAGCGTGTGTGGTGCCACAGTGCCATACTTGTCCACCTCTGGCATGTTCATGTCGTCAATGAAGTAGATCAGCCTTTTGGTGCCAGGTGGGCCATAAATTCTCCCTGATTTCTTCTCCAGGGGTTTCTCAAGGACGCCTGCAGCCAGAGGAGTAGGTGGGTGGGGGGTCAGCGCTGCAGGACCCTGTGGCACAGCCAAGTGTGGGGCCAGCTGTTGGCTCTGTGAGCCTTACCTTGCAGCATGGCTGAGGTTGTGTAGAAGTTGAGGGGCACAGACTGCACCATGTATTCATCTGTGCCAAGTGCTTCCAGCTTGTCCCACATCAGGACTGATTTTCCTGTCCCTGCATTGCCCACCAGCATCACCGGCCGCTGCTTCTCCATCAGCAGGTCCATGAAGTAGCGGAGGCGAATGGTCTCTGTGGTGTGCACCACGGCAGCCTGGGGACAGGCACTGTCAGTCCCTGCACTGCCCTGGCACTGCCAGAGCCAGGACCTGCTGTCAGGGCAGTGCCAGAGCCCTGCACAGCGCTCCTGGCAGCTCCAGTGGTGCTCTCTGCATGCAAACCTGGTCCCTCTCTAAAGCACATCTTGGGTGCTCCATTATTCTAAAGACTTTCAGACTAAAACCAAGTTATTACACAGCACAACATGGACAGTTCCTGGAACTGCCACACAGCCACAGCTCCTCACCCTTTTCCCTGACAGCTTAGGTAACCCCCACCAAGGTGCCACTGTGGGAAACAAAAATGGAGTGCTAAAGGACATTTTGCACTCAGGCAATAGTCACAGCTACTTTGTGAGACTCTCTGAAGCTGCAGGTTAATCTGGGTTTGATGGGTACTACCGGTCCAAATCCTGGTGATGCTCCACACACTGCTGAGGGGGAGACTCTGGAGTGACAAACAAACCATATAAACACAGCACTCGTGGGAAATACCTGCAAGGGGACATCGGGGTCAAGCTCGAAGGCTGGCACTCTTTCATCCCAGGGATTGAATGTCTTCTTTTCTGGATGAATGTAATAGTCGAAAATTGTCCCCTGACTGGGAAACTTGATGGCTTTAAATTCCCCCAGCCACCACTTGCTGAACTGTGCACGGTGATCCACCAGCTGGAGGACAAAGCAGAGACACTCAGAGCCCAGGCACACGATGGAGTGCAGAGAGGGGTGGGAGGTGCTGGGCAGTCCTGTGGCTGTACCTGGTCCTGGAACAAGGCCCCACCAAAGGCCCAGATACAGGCAAAGACAAAGAAGAGCTCGTATTGCTCCCGGGGTGAGTCTGGCGGGACATTCTTCGGTGTCAGGAAACACTCGAGCAGGGACAGAACTGTCTGTATGGCCGTGACCTCAGGGACAGGGGTGATTGTCTTGAATCCAGACCTGAGCTTCTCCAAGCATGGTGGCAGGTACTTGTCAAAGAGGATCATCAGAGCAGCCTTCTCAGACTTCACTGTTCTTGTCTCAATCCAGCTGGTCACAATGCTGGGGGAGAGACAAGCAGGGCTGCAGCGAGCATCCCATGCTGTGCCATGCCATGCCATTATCCCATCCCATCATCCCATCCCATTCCATTATCCCATCCCATTATCCCATCCCATCATCCCGTCCCGTCTCACGGGTTCCAGCCCAGGTCTGCGGGGTTGATGTAGAGGATCCCAGCCCGGGACACGGTGGCCGGCGTGGCTGTGCGCAGGTGGCTGATCTCGAAGATGAGCCGCATGGTGGGAGTGAGGGGGATGCGCTCGTTGCTGGCCAAGGTGAGGACCTGGGGGAAGGGGCTCATTGTGGGGGATGTCTGGAGCTGGTCCCCCCGAGATACCCGGTGGGCAAAGCCCCTGGGGTGTGACAGCACCAACCTTATTGTCATCCATGACTGTGTTCAAGGACTCGATCCACATGGGGTCAATGTCTCCGTCCAGGATGATCCATTTGGGCCCATCGTGTGTGATGTTGGCCAGGTCACGCATTGCTGTGGAGAACAGACCTGCCCCACAGAGAGACGTGTTCCTCTCCACACACAGCCATTTGCTGGAGGACACGTGGAATTGGTGCTCCCATGAAACATATTCCTTCTCCCTCCCACTCCAGGAAAGAGCCCCAAGGAAAAGTCTTCCCATCCCATCTCATATCCCATGAACAGCTGACAGCCCTGGTGTCTCACCATCCTTCCATTCCCGTGTGGCTGGGTGAATGATCCCAAACAGCTCGTCGCAGGTCACAGCCTTGGGGTCAAGGTCCACAGTGACCGGCCTCCTCTTCAGATTCTGGTACGTCTTGTTGAGCGACTTCAGCACCTGTGGGGAGGGCAGGGTGCAGCCACAGCCGTGATCCCACAGGAGCAGCCACAGCCTCTCCCTGCCATGGGGGCACAGACCTGCTCCCACTGGGCTGGAGCCAGCTCTGCAGGGTGCAGTGGGAGCCCAGCCCTGCCCAGCCCTGCGCTGTGCTGCCATCCTGCAGCACCACAGCACACCCAGCACCAACCCTGACAGCGTGTCCTGCCTGCTCTCTGTCTCTGCCCTGCTCCCTGGGCAGCCCCTGAGCTGTGCATCCCAACCCTGCTCGGCTGCACAGGCTCAGCCTGGCACACACAGCGGGCGCTGCCCCAGCACTGCTCTGGCAGAGCTGGGCTCTGCACAGCCCTCAGCACAAGCTGTGGGAGGCTGTGGGTGTGCTTGGCCGAGGCCAGGGGGGTCCTGTGTGCTCAGGATGGTTTGGCCACTACCTGGGACTTGCCGCAGCCGGCATTGCCCACCACGAAGACGGAGTGCCGCACTTGCAGCAGCTCCTCCATCTGCACCACCTTCAGCACAAAATTCTCCTCTGCCTGCAGCTTCAGCTCCAGCACGGACTCACGGATGACCTGCGAGGGACAGGAGGCGCTGACCACCAGCCACCCTGGGAAAGCCCTGGAGATGAGCTGCTGCCCCCAGAAGGCTGAATGGACCGTCAGCCTCTGCATCCTGCCAGGACCAGAACATCTCTGGCAATGGTGCCCTGCTTGAGCTTGCACCTTCTCAAAGTTGAGGTCCCTCTTCCTGGGAACGTCCAGTGCTGGAAACAGGTCTCCAATCAGCCCCATGAACACAGGCATGTCATCTGTCACAATCTTGGGGATATTGAAGTCTCGCAAAGCTCTCATCAGAACCTGGTCCTCTGCAGAGCCAGGGTCCCCCCTCTTCAAGGAGCCTGCCACCACCAGCACGGACTTGATGGCCCGCAGCCCCCAGTCGTAGTGGTCCTGTGACAGGGAGCAGAGAGTCACCATTTCACTTTGGTGAGGAAGAACTGCTTCAAACAGCACTGCAGAGGGACACCCTGAACATCAGCCCCCAGCCAGATCACCCACAGGGCACCCTGGGCTGGACCTGAACTGAGATTATTTACAGGAGAAGCCTGTCAGTCATGGGGGTGGTTTGGAACTGGGAATCTGACTTTCTTCCTGGAGACAGGTTTATAGTGTAAATCACTTCTCTTTAGACAAATAATATCTGAATGCTCTCACCATAACTGACCTAATTCTAATTCTAATTCCATGCTATTCTACTTTTGGGCTTCTTGATTCCTTCCTTAAGGCAGAAACGTCTCATATGATGCAGCAGGTAGAAGTGGATCTTGCCCAGCCATAGACCTGGGCTGTGCAGAGCTGTCACTCCATGTGTCACCACCAGCAGGTTTTTGTCAGGTTTGATGATCAAATGAACTCTCCTCTCACAGCCAGCACTATGTAATACTGTTAATTACCTGTTTTGACAGCAGTTCTTTGCAGAGTGTGTAGAGAGTGATGAACTTTCTTGCCAGGAGCCTGGCCTCAAGAAATCCCTCTGCCACGAGCATGATTTCGCAGATCAGTTCGAAATCAGGGACCACCATAGCGCAGGGTCTAGAGAGGAGCAGCTGCAGCTGTCAGGGCTGCTCACCACGTCCTTACCCTCCCACAGCCCCCGACGTTTGCCCCAAGTTTCCAGTGTAACCAGCAGTCAGTTGCTGCAGTTCCACTGGCTGGGGTCACCTGCCCAGACTCCTCCAAGTGGGGCTCATGTCCCACAGGACTGGGGCAGTCACAGGTTGAGTTTCCCCAAGGACAGGGGTCCCACAGCTTCTCTGTGCCTCCCCCTGCCTCACCATCCTTTTGTCCTACTCTCAGTTGGATTTTTAGTTGAGGGTGGCAGCCCACTGGAGCATCCTCTCCCTGTGCTGAGCAGCCCCACTCCCCCTGCCTGGCCACCCCTGGGGAGTGACAGAACTGCCCTGTGCTGCCAAGGGCTGCCTCACCAGGGCCACCAGAGCACGCAAACACCCGGGCTGAGGTCACACTGCATGTGGCACACGAGTGCTGCAGTGACAGGGACCCACCTGAACAGAGCTTTCAGGTTCTCGGGCAGCTCCGTGCGCCCAGCGTAGCCAGGGTTCATGGTGATGAACAGCCCCACTGAGGGCACCAGCGAGATCATCTCCCCAAGGAAGTTGAACGTTTTCTTCTTGGCACGGATTGCATCTTGAATACATTTGACCTGCCAGGTGAGCAGAGGGGTTGGTGCTGGCAGTTCCCAGCTCCCTGCCTAGCCCTGACTGCCCAGGGTGAGCCTCAGGGTTTGGCTGTGCAAGGAGTAATAGTGAATATAGCTGAAACCACAGCAGCAGAAGAGCTGGCCTGAAACCTGCTCCTTCCTAATCACCCCAACTCCCTGTCCCAGGTGATGGCAGAGCTGGGGGGTGACAGGTTACCAGGCTGAGACACAGCCAGGCTGTGAGGTTTAACTGTGCCAAAATCCCATGCACTGCTGTGCTTCCACTCCACACCCTGTGTCCAAACAGGGGTCCAAAACAGTGGAGAGAACAGTGGTAAACTGTCCTGAGTCAGGTTTAAGTGGGGCAGCACCCAGGACATGAGCTGGGAAGGCTCTTTGGCACCCAGTGCCACTGGCCTGTGGGGCAGCACCCACCTGCACCGCAATGACTGACAGCACCTCCACCAAAATGCGATTGAACTCGTCAAAGCAGCCCCAGGCGCCAGTCTGGGCAAGTCCTTTGTAGATGTTCCCACAGGACTGGGGAGGAACAGAGCAGAGGGACAGCGCTCAGGCACTGCAATTCCTCACAGCAGCTGCAGTGGGGGTTTGGTGACAAAACCCGAGTGCTGAGAGCTGCCCATGCCTTATGGACTGTGCTCTTCCCTAGGGAAATTCCCCACGGTGATGAAGCCCCCCTGCCCCTGGCCTCCCACAGACCCCAACCAGGGTCCCCTTGCCTTGCACACCCCATGGCTCTCAGCTCCTGGTGCCCTCTGCCCTACCTTGTAGTCCATCTGCTCGGAGCAGTTGAACACGTACACCATCATGCCCACGGCCCGGCCCAGGTCCTTGGTGGTCTCGGTTTTGCCGGTGCCCGCGGGGCCGGCGGGGGCTCCCCCCATGTAGAGGTGCAGGGACTGTGTCAGGGTGATGTAGCACCTGCCCAGGGAGCACACGGGGCTGAGCCGAGGCACGGCGAGCGCCGGGGGCAGGGCGGTGTGGGGAGCCCCACCTGTCTGTCAGGGGGGTGATGACCAGCCGGGGGGTGTTCCCCAGGTACTCGTAGGCGTACAGCAGCTGCGCATCGCAGATGTTGGCGAAGCAGTGCTTCTCCCCCTCGTCCCAGCGGTGCCGCAGCTGCGACTGCCAGGCAAATGCCTGGGAGCTCTCCACCTGCAGAGCAGCCAGCTGAGGAGGACAGGTGGGCACTGGCACTGCCAGGCAAACGCCTGGGAGCTCTCCACCTGCAGAGCAGCCAGCTGAGGAGGGCAGGTGGACACTGGCACTGCCAGGCAGACCCTGGGAGCTCTCCACCTGCAGAGCAGCCAGCTGAGGAGGGCAGGTGGGCACTGGCACTGCCAGGCAAACCCTGGGAGCTCTCCACCTGCAGAGCAGCCAGCTGAGGAGGGCAGGTGGGCACTGGGCAGTGCCAGGCAAATGAGGGCAAGTGGGCACTGGCACTGCCCAGCCTGGCCCCTGGGACAGTCACACAGCCTGCCTTGGGGCCGTTCCCAGCACAAGGACAGTGTGCAAAGGGTCCCAGGGCCGTGCTGGGGTGGGTGAGGATCATCCCTCCTCCACACCACACCACCCAGCCTGAAAGTAATGGACTGACAGGAAATCTGTGCTCCAAACTTCTGAGAGGTGGTGCAGCAAAAATTCCCTCTGCTACCAAATACCTTTGTTTGGATCATTTTGGCCAGAACATCCCTCGCATGGACGTCAATAGTACAGATTGTCATGATCTTCATTCTGTCTCCAGCACTCAGGTTCCCCAGGAGCAGGGAAATCAGGGCATTCAGCCGAGCGATCTGGGGAAGGACAGGAGTATTGGACACAGAGCTGCTGCCCTCGTTTGCCCACCTCTCGATGATCCCTGGCCTGGCAGAGAGGCTTGGGCCGTCTCCAGGTCAGGTGTGGATGGTGCCAACCTGCTTTTTGTTATAATCCTTCAGGGCATTCTCATAACCTTTCTCCAGACTCGCAAAGGCAACACCAACCTCTGAGGTCCAGGCGATCTGGGTGCACGTGAGAGCGACCTGCAGCGAACCATGGGCACAGCACGGCCATGAAGAGGAACCTGCTGCTGCTCAGGGTGCCTGTGCCTCCTCTGGCTCCTGCTCCCATCCCTCCCAGAGCCCCGTGCAGCAGCACCCACCTGGGCTGCATAATCAAACACCCACTGCTCCCGTGGCTTGTCCTCGTAGGTGCTCAGGGCCTGGGGGATGAGGCTCCGCAGGGTCGAGCGCATGCGCTCCAGCAGCCGGTTCAGCCAAACCTCCACCTGCAGGGTCACAGCCAGCAGAGCTGAGAGCAGCTCCCACCCCTCAGGCTGCACAAACCTGCCCTGCACACTGCAGCATGCCACAGGAGAGAGTCTGAAGGTGCAGGGCACATCCCACGGGGTGTGATGAAGGCAAAGAGCCAAGGGGTGACCACCCTGCAACCCTCCAGGTTCACACGACTGTGCTGCTCTGTACCTACAGGGCAGGTGCCATTTCTGGGGTGTTTGCCCCAAAATCTCTGTAATTGTATTTTTATATTCCTGCCAGGCTGTTGGAGCACAACCATCAGAAGGCTGATCCCCATCCCCATCCCCATCCTGCCCCCCTCAGGCTGCAGTCCCCCGAAGCTCAGCTGACCTGGCCGGACAGGTCACAGTCTGCATCGAAGGCCACGTACTCCCCGTCCCGGCTGAACATCCCGTGGGCCATCTTCTGAGGCTTCTTGTCTGAGTCCAGCACAAACTCCAGCTTGGCCAAACTGTCAAACAGCTTCGTCAAGTGCCGGGACACCTGAGAGCAGAGGCACAGCCCCTGTCAGGACCCCTGTCACGTGTGGGATCTACCCCGGGTGCTCCCTGGGCACTGCAACCCCAGGAAGGGGCAGCAGGGATAGTGTTCTGACCCTAAGAGGGAAAAATGTTCTAAAACTGCTCAAACGAGTGCAGGGAAATGGCACAGGACTCATCTCCATGCCCACATACAGCCTTTACCTCAAGGGGCTCGGTTCCCTTTGATAAAATATCCAGTAGGTCCGCAGAGGAAACGAAATAGAACCGGGGAAAAGCCAGTCTTTTGGTCTCAAGGTATTCAGCCAAGGCCTTCTCACAGACTGCCAACCTGGAGAAAACACAAAAACCTGCCATAATCCCCCATATATTGGTTTTACTCTTTGCTCAGTCCTTGTTTGGCTTTGGAGGAATCAACCCCATCCTTTGGCTCCCAAATGCTTCGCCAGCACCACTCCATCCTCACCTTTCCTGCAGTGCTTCCAGCTTGGTGTGCAGCCCGGGCTTGTTGGTGCATTCAATCACATTGGGAGTTTTCACTGCACCAGCCATCAGCTCCTGAAGAGGAAAAACATTTCAGTCAGCCCAAACTGGCTGAGAGCTGCAGGGAAAAGGAGAGGGGGAATGGGCTTCGCACTCGGAAATCCTCGTCAATGGTATCGAATTTCTTGGACTCCTCTGGCAGCTGACTGCGAGTGTCCTCAGAGGCTATGAAGATTGTCTCCAGGTGACTCCACTTCCTCTGCACCTCGAGCCAGGTGTTGATAACAGTGTCAGTGGTTGACAGCTTGTTCTGCCAGTCCTGTGCCCTCTGGAGGAAGAAGGCTCGGTACTTGGAGGTCAACACATTCTGCAGCTGCATTTGGTTGTCCTCCAGCGTCTCAATGAGCGACTCGTCCACCTTGAGCAGGGGGAGCTGGGTCCTGCCGTGGGGCTCGTACTCAAACTCCATTGTTGCCCAAGTACCGTCCAGGGCATTCAGCACCTGCAGGTGGGGTGTGAGGATGAGCTGGATGCCGTGGTGCTGGGCCCAGGAGGGCAGAGGGCTCCACAAGCTCTGTGTGCTCCCTGTGCCCTCCAGCCCCAGTGACAGCCCCAGTGACAACCACAGTCACATTGGCACAGGGGTCTCAGCAAAGCAGGGAGCAGCTGAGCCCTATTCACCTTCTCCATCCCAGCCTCCTTCGTCGCTTTGTCCACAATGCCCCGAACCTCCTCCTCATACTTGTGCAGGTTCAGCTGCAGCAGATCAGCCAGTGTGGTCTTCTCAGACATGGTGAATTCCACCTGGAGCAGAACTGGCGTGGTTGGGCCAGGGACTCCCCTCCACAGAGAGGCAGCTCACCCAAACCAGCTCATTCACACCCACATTTACAGACCCTGCACAAATATTTATACATGGCCAGATTTAAACCCAATGCCCCCCTTCCCTCTCCGGGTGTGGATCTTGGGAGCCTCCTGGGCCAGGAGGAGGTGGGAGCACCTTGGCTGTGTGCACGAGCTCCTGCCAGTGGCGGTCCCTGATGGCCGGGTTCTGCAGCTCGCTCACGGCGCGCAGGGACGTCATCATGTTCTTCATGCTGCTGTCCAGCCCCGTGAACGCGTCCCAGCTCTTCACCTCCCTGTCCAAGCTCCGGATGTCCTTGGCGAACTTCTTGCACTCAATATCCATATCCTCCACGTTGAGCTCTGCCCACCTGGTTGTCGTCCAGGTGGCGATGTTCAAGTTCACCTGGACCCAGGACACATTTTCACAATGTGTCACTAGCAGCAGCATTCCAGCCCAGTGAGAGGAGCAGCACACCCAATGCCACCATGCCCTGTGTGCTGAGCAGGCCCCCACACTGCACACACCGTGCAGACCTGCCCTAAGGGTGATCACCTGCCCTAAGAGTGACCACCTGCCCCCGTCTCATCCTCTCTCTGATGGCAATGAGCTCTCTGAGAAGATGCAGCAGCTCTGCACCTTGAGCTGGCAATGGCCAGCTGGTACCAGGTATGTGCATCAGGTGCCTATGCCAGCCAGGAGCAGCCTGGCAGCAGTGTTGGGCACTGTGCCCTGCTCCCAGCCCACAGCCCATACCAGGGTGACCATGTCCCACAGGTCCTTCAGCAGGCGCAGCTCCTTGCGGCACATTTTCAGCTGCTTGTACTCGGGGACTGACACCTCAAACAGTGAAGCTGAGACGGCCAGGGCTGCCATTTCCTCCTCCAAGGCCAGGATGCTTTCATGTTGCTGGATGAAAGAACAGAAAAGGTGTCAGCCAGGGGCTATCCCTATATGTCTCTATCCTAGCAGTGGCTCTGTCCCTGCTGCAGGGCCAGACCCTCCCTGTCAGCTGGAGCCAGACCCGCAGTGGCTGCCCAGGCAGTGCCAGTGGGGCCAGCAGTGGCCCTGGTGTTCTGCCCTTCCTTACCATGTTCATTGTCTTGTAGGGCTCTGGGTCTGTGTACGAGAAAGGCGCTTGGCTCAGGAAAGTCTCCCGGAGGGCAAGCTGCTTGACCTGCGTGGGGGGACAGAGGGGCTCACAGGGGCAGCCAGCACCCAGCAGTGGGGAAGAGCAGCAGAGCCTTCCCAGAGCAGCTCCGGAGCCGCCTCCCCGCCCGCAGCCCCACCTCGAAGTCCTGGCACTTGTCGCGGATGACGGCGGCCTCGGCCGCTTGCAGGGGCGCCGCGCTGTCCGCCACCCGCAGGCACAGCTTCTTGTTGTTGTCCCACTGCTCGGGCAGCTTCTGCACGGGGCAGCGTGTGGGGTCACCGGGCTGGCCCCAGTCAGCCCTTGCCCGACCCCCCACGCCCCGAGCACCCCACCTGGAGCTGCAGGTGGATCTCGTCCGGCATCTTGTCCCCATAAGTCTTGAGCAGCGCAACTGTCTCCTTCAGGGGCTCAAACATGGCATCAGTCACCTCCTGCCTCTCCCTGACCTTCGCCAGGTGTGCCATCACTGCCACCAGTCCTTCGTAGTCTCCCTCCTGCAGAGGTTTACCCAAGCCGGCAGTGGACTCTTGGATGAAATCTTGCAGCTCCTGGAGGCTGAGAGGACAATGGTGCTCACCAGGCAACCCTGGGCCTTGGGGCTCACTCTGCAGGGCATGACCCCCAGAAACTCAGCCCTGAAGGGCCTGCGCCCTTCACCTGGAACCTGCAATTCAGGGCCGTCTCCGCAGGTCAGCCCTGCCTGGCACACGGCGGTGCCCAGTGCCACAGCTAGCCAGGCTTCAGTCCCTGTCCCCCTGCCAGGGCTGGGCAGGCCTTACCTGCTGGTGACATGGTTGGCAAGGAACTGCCGGAGCACCAGGCTGTGGCCCTTGATGGCATCCAGCAGTGCCTTCTTGAAGGGGCGGCAGTCGCTCTGCAGCCACCCTCCAAACACCCTGAATTCCTCAAACCCCAGCACCTCTTCATACAGCGCCTCAAGTCCATCGATCTGGGGACAAGAATGGCTCTTGGTCTGTGGCTGGCACCTCCCTGGGCACCCAGTGTCCTCTGGGACACCCCAAGCACTCAGCACATCTCCGGGCACCCCTCCCACACCTCCTGTTGAAAGAGCTGGAGGGGTGGTAGCCCAGGTGCCAAGGGCTTCTCTGGCTCTGGCGGTTTCTCTGTGCCTGGCTGTGCCTCCGTGCCTGGCTGTTTCGCTGTGCCTGGCTGTTTCTCCGTGCCTGGCTCCCCCTCTTCAGGCTCAGCGGTTCTGTCCATGGCGAGGAAGCTCTCCAGGAACTCCTCAGGGCTCTCCTGCCACAGGTAAGAGAGCTCCTCAAAGCTGGCACTGAATTCTTCACCTTCCGCCATGGTGCTGACCACCAGCGACATCAGCTTCTCCTGCATCCTCAGCAGCTCTGCCTGCTCCTCCAGCGCCGTCTGAGGGGACAGGCAGAGCTTGGGGACAGGCCGGGGACACGGCCACACCACACTCACCCACCTCACCCCACCCCCTACCCACCCCACCCACCTTTACTCACCTTTACTCACCTTTACTCACCTTTACCCACTCTACCCACCTCCTGGGAGCTGTGCCTGCCCTGAGCTCACCTTGTAACTCACTGCCCCCTCCAGCAGCCGTGGCATGGACGCTGCCACCGACTCGGTGTCCCCGAGCAGCCCCTCCACCAGCACCAGGAAGCTGTCGCCGGCCCCCGCGTCCAGCGAGGGCTGGTACTGCACGCGGCCCTCGGCCAGCTCCATGCGCACCTCGAACAGCGCGGCCACCTGCGCCTGCCAGGGCAGGGCTGGCTGTGGGCATCGTGTGCCACACCCCACAGCCCACAGCCCCACACCCCCACAGACCTACAGCATAGCCACACAGCCCATACACCACGTCCCATAGCCCCATAGCCCACAAACCCACAGCCCACAGCCCTCGAGCTGCAGGGAACACGGGGACGTCACATTTGGCCACTGACCAGACTGACAGAGAGCACAGGGACACCCAGCACTGGGACACCACTGCCAGGACACCTACCTCAGGGTCCATGTTCGTAAGCAGCAGCTGCAGGGTTCTGTGGACGAGTGTGCAGAGCCCATCCAACACGATTTTGTCAATGTAGGCCACGTAGTCCCGCCAGATCCCCAAGGACAAGTCAGCCCTAAACAGTTCTGCATTCTCCTGCCACCAGGAAACCACCAGCGCTTGTCAGTGAGCACCCAGCAAAGGCAGCGGCTCCTGGCACTGCCCCGAGTCCCTCCTCGTGCCCCTGGGAGCCTCCAGTGCTGCAGGGCCGGCTCTCACCTTCACCATGGCCTGGATCTTCTCGCCCGTGCTCTCGATGAGAGCGCGGCGCTGAGCCAAGGCGTTTTCCTTCCCATCCAGGTCCAGGAGCGCCGTTTCCTTGTTGTCCTTTCTTCCAAACAAGGGAGTGGCTGAGCAGTTCTGCAGGGGGGAGAGAAGGGGTGCTCTGCTGAGCCAGGGAGAGGACAACCCCAGCTAGGTGTGTCCCAGAAAGCTGCCTGTGGGCTGCCAGCAAACACTACCTCCATCAGTTGCATGGTGCTCTGCAGGTTCAGCTTCGCCCTCTGGACCCGTTGCTGCAGGTCATGCAGGCTCTCCCTCATCTCCTGGATGTATTCCATGACACCTGTGAGGGAAATGGGCACACGAGCACGTTGTGGAGACACCTCCAGGGCAGGGGGAGGTCGGCTGGTGCTGGGGACCAAAATGCACAGGGTGGATCCCCAGTCATGGATGGCCAAGGTGGGGGTTTGTACCTTCATGGTTCCAGAACAGAGTCTTCTCACCAGTGGCCAGACGGACGTCCAGGGCCTCCAGCTCCTCTTCCAGCAGTGGCTTCTCCACTGGCATCAGCTGCTGCTTCACCTGAGCCAAGACATCTTCAGTGGGCACCAAGGAGTAGGGTCCCCACCCCACAACAGTGGTGGGGGCAGGAGGAGGGTGGCAGCAGCCACAGCTTGGCTTAGCCAAAGATAGGCAGGGAGCTGAGGTGCCAGTGATGGGCCTGTGGTACCCAAACCCCCCAGTCCCCCTCAGCCTGGAAAAGCAGCTGGGCTGTCTCCCCTGAGAACCTGCCTCGTTGTACCAGCCCACGATGAGCGCCAAGTTGTCCCCTATCTTCTGGAAAGTCTCAATTTGGGCATAGAGGCTCTCAGCATTGCTGGGGATGTCCGGCTGCTGCTGGATGTGCAGGTACTTGACCTCCCTCAGGACAGCAGAGAGCTGTGGGACAGCAGGGCCAGAGGGGCTGTCAGCAGCCCCCTCCCGCTCAGGGACCCCCAGGGACCCTCAGGGAGGGGTGCAGGCGCTGCCTGAGCCAGCACCGGACCTCTCTGCTGAAGTTCACGTGCAGGAGCCGAGACTCAGGGTCCCTCTGCAGCAGGGGCTGCTCCAGGCTGAAGTGACAATCCTGCCCAGGTCCACTTGCCCACTCCTCGTAGATCCCCTCGCTGTAACTCTGCAGCATCCCCATCATTTCCTCGTACTTCTCGGACACAGTCTTGGCCTCAGCACCCACCATGGCACTGTCAGAGCCACAGCAGAGCTGCAGAGGGCAGGGGACCCGCTCCGGGCTGGATCCCTCCCCACTGCTGCCCTGTGTCCCCGTGGGGTGACAGGGGACCTGCACCTACGGGTGGTCCATGGCCAGCAAGTCCTTGCGTGGCCCCTGCAGCCGCTGCTGCAGCTCCAGAGCCCACTTCAGCTTCCCGGCCACCTGGGGCATGTTCTTGTGGATGGCGGGGGCCCCCCCGTGGGGCGGTGGGGACACCATGCGGGTGTCATACAGCGCCTTCACGCTGTCCAGCTCTGCCTCGAACATTCCCAGCAGGGCCTCGTAGCAGGGGGAAACCTCAGCCTTGACCAGGGGCCGCTCCAGCACGGAGCCAAACATGTGCACCAGCTGCAGGAGAGAGGCAGGCGCTGGTTCCTGCACCCTGGAGCAGGTGAGACCCCCAGGTCCTGTGGGGGCTGTGCCAGGTGCTGAGCTGGGCACAGGTACCTGCACAGCTGCTGTCAGGCGGTTACAGTCATCAAAGCCTTGGCAGAAGATGGCAGCCAGCTGCTTGTTGGCATCCTCAACCGTCTTCTGGAACTCTTCAAAGTCTGTATTCCATTGCTGCCATTGAGAGCAAAATGGTTTAAAGTGGCACAGCCCCTGTGGCTCCTTCCCAAATCCTTCAGGAAGGATTTGCTGAACTCAGAGGTCCCCATGACCTGTTCCAGAGCCAGCCCTGTCCCACGTGTCCCTCTGCAGCACATTCTCACAGGAGATATTTTTCTTTTCACTTAGCCAATGTTAACACCTCCATTCCAGCATCCATTACATTTTCACTCCAGCACCTGCTCACCTCTTCATCGGGATCCAAGGGATCATATTTGCATTCAGCAAAAGCTTTGGTGGCTTCACAGATCTCCTCAGAGATCCGCAGCACCCAGGTCCCGAGGAAGTTTCCTCGCACCCCTCCCAGCACCGTCTTCTCCAGCTTCAGGAAGTCGATGGCTGCCTGGAACAGCTCCTGGCAAACATGAACCCCTTGTCCCTGGTGTGCCCTGTCCCAGCAGCACCAGCACAGGGCTGAGTCCTGCCAGCCTCCCCACAGGGCCAGGGTGTGCCCACTGTGCCATGGGGGCTCAGGGCTGGGGGCAACGGAGCCACTGAACTCCCAGTGGGGCCACTGAACTCCCAGTGCTGCCCCACTGTGCCAGCAGCCCCAGCAGAGCTCACCCTGCGCCACTCCCACCCCAGGATGCCCAGGGCAGGGAAGGGCACTGTGCCCTGAAATGCTGGGCTGTCACCTTGATGTCCTTGAGCCTCTGCAAGAAGGCATCCATCCTCCCAAAGAGCTGAGTGGGAGGAAATTCCCAGAGCTCTGGCTGCTCCTGGGAGGGGAGAGGGGCTGTTAGTCTGCTGCTGGTGGGCAGGGGGCCAGATGTGCCTGCACCATCCCTGCACCCACCGGGAAATACGTGGGCATTAGGTCGGAGCAGTAAATGCTGTAGGATTGGAAGAACTTCTCTGTGGTGGAGATGGCGAGTTTGAGTCCCATCAGGGTCTCCTGGGGCTCCCCTTGCAGCCCCTTCAGCATGTCCTCTGGGTTCAGGAATTTATAGGTCTGGGACAGACACAGGCAGGGGCCATTGTCAGGAGGACTGGAGGCTCCTCCTGCCCCCTTCACCCCCACACTCTTGGTGGTGGCTGCCTGCAGCCCATGCCAGCCCCAGACTCTCCCCAGCCCTGTGTGGGGCTCTGCTGTTCCCTTGTCCAGGGTATCTCTGCATCTCCACATCCACCCCAGAGAGGCAGCTGGAGGTGGCAGGGTGGGTCAGTGCTGACTCTGGGGCTGTACCAGGCTGATGAAGAAGTTGCAGATCTCCTGCAGGATCCGGGCTGTGTGGGCAGGTGAGTGGTAGTGCACGCAGTGGGTGCGGAGCAGGCAGACCATGCAGAGCACCTTGGGCACGAAGGGCCGCACCTGTGGGAGCAGAGCCTGGTCAGGGGCTGCAGCAGAGCTGGGGGATGTGCCCCCCTGAGACCTCTGGGGCTCTGCTGCTGCCCAGATGAGGCCACCAGGCTGTGCCAGGTTATTTTGTCTCTTGTCACTAACCTGGGAGTAATCTGCTTGCTCCATGTCCTCCAGCAGTGCCTGCAGCGGCTGCAGGTGGAGGCTGACATCGTTGGCTTCCTCCAGACCTAGGGCAGGGAGAGGGGCTGTGCTGGGGTGGGGACACTTCGCTGGGGGCAGCCAGCACCACGGCAGGGAGCTCACCGCCAGCCACGGCGCTGAACATGTTCTGCAGGGAGGGCCAGTAGCAGCTGTCAGCCTTCTCCAGAGCCTTGGCCAGCACTGACACCTGGGGCGAGCGCAGCTGGCAGGAGAGGGGCCAGGGTCACACAGGGGCTCAGCACGGGGGGCTCAGCACGGGACCTGTGCCCACTGTGGGTGGGACAGTACCTGCTGGGTGATGCACTCCAAGCTGGTCATCCTGGTCTGCCAGAAATCAAACTCCACCCTGGGCAGGGGGTGCAGCCCCTCCCGCAGCTGCTGCGCTGGGTCCTGGCTGAAGATCTCTTCAACCTGCTGGAACCACTCGATGACGACAGTCTCGATGGAGTGCAGCACTGCACCATCTATGGGCTCCACCAGGCTGAAAGGCAGATGGGTCATGGCCCCTGGGAGCCCTGAACTGCCCCAGGAGAACCCCAAACAGCCCTAGGGAAGCCTGTCATGCCTGCATCTCTGTCAGTGCAGGTGCCTGGCATGAGCCCCTCCAACACTGTCTGCTGCAGGGGATGGCTGTGCCCAGGGCTGTGCAGGCACCGAGCCAGTGTCCTGTCCCTCCCTGAGTGATTTATGCTGTCCTGGGCCCCTGCCAGGCTTGTCTGGCACCAAGTGGTGCCATCAGCACGCACCTGTCCATGGTGGCGCCTGCATCATCCCAGCTGACCAGGTGCTCGGGCAGGGGGAGCAGTGGCTTTCCCTGGATCTTCCCACTCATCACAAACAGCTTGTTCTGCAGCTGGCGAGTCTGTCTCACGATGTCCTCCACCACAATCCTGGGCCAGCCTGACCCCTCCTCCTGGCTCAGGAGCAGAGGGGACACGACCTGCGAGACAGGGCTAGGCCAGGCCCTTGGGCAGTGGCACAGGGCACCCCAGTGTCCCCACTGCTGCCCACTGAAGCACAGCCTCAGTGCAGTCATGGCTCTGCTGACCACAGATGGGTTTTGCTGGTATTTCTCTCATCAGGGTGACCAAAAGGCCACTTGCTCTGGGTTTCTAGCTCTCATGGGCTGGGAAGTGCAGGAAGTGGCACCGTGAATGCATCTAGAGGAGTCAGCAGCTGGCACATGAGCAAAAGCCCCCAGCAGTGAGAGGGAATAGTGGGGGCTCCTGGAGCTGATGCAGCTTTTGGCTGCTGTGGACTGGCAGCAGGAATATTTATGGGAAATTTGAGAGAAATCCACTTAGACATTTTGCAGCTGCAGAGTAGAGGTAAGTGGGCATTATTATGAGTTTCTAAAATTGCAGAGAGGAAGTGATCCAGCTGGGGCCAGAAGAAAACCAGATTGGGGACCTTCACCCAGCCCTTGGCCTTGTGAGGCTTCTTCTACATAGGACGGGAGCCCCTGCAAGGTCAGAGTGAGGGCCTGGGACAAGTCTTCTACTGTGAATTTTAGTTTATTTTGGAACCCACCTGGAAATTCGGCTAGAGCAGCCCAGAGCAGGGGTCCCAGTGCAGCAGTGTAGCCAGGGAGCTCAGCTCACCCTGCCCACCCCAACCCACCTCCATCAGCACGGCAATGAGCTGCTCCACGGGCGAGGGGCTGATGTCTCCCACCAGCAGAGCGCTCCGACAGTTCTCCCCCGTGATGCTGTCCTCCTTCTTCTTCACACAGTAGATTCCCTTGCCCTTTATGGTAGGTGGGAAGCAGGTAGTGGGCAGGATCTGCCCAGCGGGGTTCAGCACCAGCACCAGCTCCTGCATTTCAGGCATCTTGAAGAACTTGTCCAGCATAACTGAGGTCTCCTCGCTGACCACAAACTTGGCCCACTTGTCCGGCCGGACGCGCAGCAGCCCCGTGGCCAAGCCCTCGAGGAGCTCCAAGCGCTCGTCCTGTGGGGCTGCCATTGTACCAGCACCTGGGGGGGGGCAGTGGGCAAAACCCCACTCAGCCAGGGGCTGTGCAGAGCCCACACCCTGACCATCCCACCCCTGCACTGCCCTCAGCCTCCCTCTGCACATGCAGTCTTAGGCGAAGCTGCCAGTCCCATCCTGCCTGGTGCCAGTAGCCCCAAGCCTACCCCATCTCTGCCAGTCCCATAACCCCTGGCCCTATTGCTCCCTGACCTCTCCATCCCTGCCAGTCCCATTGTCCTATTGTCCCCTGACCTGGCCCTGTGGCTGCCCCGGCTCACCCCAATCTTACCTGGCTCTACGGCTTCCCTGTCGCACTCCTCAACCCTCCAGCAGCCTCCAGACTCTGTCTGCACCCAACTGACAGTGCCACAGTTGAACTGACAGTCTGTGCCCCAACCGACCCTGCACCAGCCCAACAGGCACTGGCACCAGCCCCACTGCAGGGCTTCCCTCCCCCTGCACACCCCCAGCCCTCAGCCAGCGCTATTTGCCCACCCAAAGGCACAGGATGGGCAGGGGCTGCAGCAGGGGCTGCTCTGGCAGGTCCCACGGCACAAGTGTGTAATCCAGCCCTGATGGCACCAGGCTTGGTGCTCCCAGCTTGCCCTCAGCCCAGACTGGCTCTGATCCCCTCACACCAGGCAGCAGCTGGGTATGAATCTCCCAGTCCTGTTGCAGAACACGGTTCCCAAGGGCTCCCCACACCCCATTTTCCCAGTGCTCCACCTGCAGCAGGTAACCCCGGCCCTGCCCAGCCCAGCTTGGTGCCCACAGCAGGATGCAGGACTAAGAGCTGTCCTAGCCTGGAACAGCCACCCTGTGCTCTGCAGTGAGGTAGCCCAGGCACTGTCCTGGTGGCCAGGGGCAGCTGGGGAAGGCACAGGGCTCACGAACACCCCCAGCACAGCAAGAGCTTGGGCTGAAAGGAGCGGAGCCCCGTCCAAGGCTGGGCACAGGGCAAGGGCTGACAGTGGCAGGGGAGTCCTGCCCACCCCAAGCTACACAGAGCACAGGAGGCCAAGAGAAGCATGGTGCAAGTATTTATTTGTTGCTGATTTTCAGCACTAGTTTACAAGGCCATGGCAAATTAAAAAAAAAAAAAAAAAAAAAAAAGGTTAGAATAAAAAATCCTGCCCCCCCCACCCCACTCCTGTGAGGCCTCTGCACTGAACCACCCACATACAAAATAATCTACAAGGAGAAAACTATACAGGAGTATTTACACCTCTGATAAATAGACTAATACTGATCCAGGTGCCTCCAGACCGTGCGTGGGGATGGGGACAGGACAAGACATAGGCAATTGTGAGGCAGAGAGCTGGGGGGCCACAGCCCCCACCCAGCCAGGTCCCCAGCAGCAGCCTCCCCGAGGGCAGACTCCAGCTCTGGGCATGTCCCACCCTGGCACCAAGCACCCTGGCACAGGGGCCATGACACAGGGATGTGCTGGGGCAAGGGCACCCAGTGCTGCCACACCCAAACCACAGCTCCATGGCTGGCTGAGGGCACATCTCTGCCTTGTGTGGCACCACTGCTCATCAGGAGTCCCTGCCCCTCGTCCCTCCTGTCTGTGGGGACCATTCCAGAGCAGGGGGTGGCTGAGAGGGTCCAAGGCAGCAGCATGGGGATGCCAGGACAGACCCAGGCCCGCTACAACGAGGGCCAGGGGCTGTATCTCTGCAGGGCCTCCCTGGGGCTGGCAGCCTGCACCCCAGCACCTGTGGCACCCCAAAACCACCACTGCTCACCCACAGCTGCTGCTCCCCTGACAGAACACCCCAGGAGTGTCTGAACACGGCAGCTGGGGGGACCCAGAGCCACATGGCTGCAGGATTCCTGGGGGTCAGAGGCAGGGAGGGTGCCCGTGGTGCTGAGGCCAGGGCTCAGGGCTGCACAGAGGTGCTGTGTCCAGCTTGAGCCTGTGAAGACGCTGTCCAGTGATGAGGCAGTGATGGGGGGCAGAGCCACTGAGATGCCCCTTCCCTCCCCCCAGAGTAAAGAAATGGCTAAGCTGAAGCTGGGCCCTGGGCCTCGAGGGCCAGCCTGCAGCGTGGCCCCTGCCCCACATGCCCCCACGTCAGGGGGACACTTGGGCTGCTGCAGGGGCACGCTGGCCTTGCAGGGCCAGTCTGGCTGCTAGTGCCTCTTGGTGGAGGAGACCTTCTTCTTCCTGGCAGCCAGCATCTCGTAGAAGGGATCCCGGCTGATGGCTGCCCTGGCAGGGGAACAAGGGCTGGGTCAGGCCAGACTGCTGCAGTGATGGGTGCCACCTGCCTGGCCTGGCCTTGGGCAGGTCCCTTCATAAACCTGGAGAAGTTTTCTTCCCCCATCCTTGCAGGATGCCCTGGGGACTGTCCCCTCTGAGGACAGCAGGCAGGTCCCTGCTGTGGCCCTGCCCAGCACCGTGCCCCCACGTGCTCCTCTCCTCCAAGCACTCACTTGATGCACTTGATCCACTCCTCCTTCTCCTCGGGCGTCGGGGCAGAGATGCGATACACAGTGTGGTTCCCTTCCACCACGCGCCCATCCGCCTCTGTCTTGCAGGCCTTGATCACCTGGTCCTTGTTGTCAGGGATGTAGAGCTCAAAGCAGTTCTGGGAGGGAGAGACCTCTCAGAGGCAGCCCCCACTTCCAAAGGGGAGCCCAGACTGGGAGGGAAAAAGCAGAGCCACACACCCCTGGCACAACTACCCCAGCATGGCAGAGAGACAGACACACTGTGACTGTCACCCCCTGTGGTGCCCAGCCCCAGGTCTGCACCCAGCTGCTCTGATGGTGAAGGCAGTGACCGCTCTGGGGCCCCCTGCCTCTCCCGGGGACACCTCAGGGTGCTGCAACACCTCCCAGTTTTTCTTGCCCAAGCCAAAGCTGCCCCCAAACCCCAGAGCACATTGCCACAGCACTCACGGGCTTCTTGGAGTCCTCCACCTCCCGGATGCTCAGGTTCTCCAGGGGGATGATGCCACGGGGTTCCTTATCCTGGTGTGGAAAGCAGAGGTTTAGCTGAGAGGTAACACCCCCAGCCCAGCCCAGCCCACCCTGCACAGACTCACCGTTGTGTACTCGAAGTAGTACAGGCAGTTATCAGTCAGGATGAACCAGCGGCGCTTCCACGTCTTCACCCTGCCTCCTGGGAGCAGAGAGGGCAGTCGGGCACGGCCCTGGGGCACAGCCCCGGGGCACGGCCGGGCACACGGGCGCACACACAGAGCCAAGCAGAGCCAGGCAGGGCGGCAGCAGCAGCAGGCAGCGCCCCCGCCCCAGCCAGAGCGGGAAGCACACGGATGGGATGGAGGCGAGGTGGGACTGCCGGGCTGGGAGCGCTCTCAGCTCCCACCCTAACACAGACTGCAGCCAGCAGCTCCCCGGAGGACACGGGGACCGTGTGTCCACACTGACCATGGTCCCGTCTGTCCTGACCCCAGGCAAGGCAGGACCGTGGCCAAGCACCACGGCTGCCAGCACAGCACAAGCTGGTCCCCGGGCACAGGCCCTGCTCCCCTCCACAGCAGCCACTGCAGCAGCGCTGAATGCAGGATGCAGAATGAGCGTCCACCCTTGCTGGATCCAGCACGGACACGAGGAGCCACAGTGCACACTCAGGGTCCTGCTCACCTCCTTCCCCTGCTCCCATGTGCCAGCTGGCAGCCCACCCCTGTCCCTGCCCCAGAGCAGTTCTGAGGGCCAGCACCGAGGCTCCCTGACACCTTGGGGTGCAGGCACTGGAGCAGCGCTGGTGCCTCACGGGCACTGCTGTGAGCCCTTAGCACAGCACAGGGCACCACGCAGATGGATCCTTCCTGCTCCCATCCAGCTCCAGCCACTTGGCACACCCCAACCACCCGTGCACAGGCTGGGGCCCCTCCTGGGGAGACCCCAAACCTGTGCCCATCCCTTGTGTCACCAGAGGCAAAGACCCATCAGCCAGGCTGAGCTGTCTGCAGACATGGAGTGCACAGCTGGGCGGGTGCCAAGGTGCCAGTGTGGTCCCATCTTCCCCTGGGGTGGCAGAGAAGGCCACAGGCCTTGAGGAACATGTGGCATTGGCAGTGCCAGCACCCCAGGGCCCTGCCTGGAGGTGGAGGGGGGCTGTCCTGCAGCAGGCGAGGTCCCCGGGCGTGTGGGGTTAGCAGCAACAGCAGCAGCAATGAGACTCATCACCAGCAATTAAAAACGCAAAGGAAACAAAGCCCCAGCAGTGTGAGCAGAGCAGGGAAGAGGGGTACGTACCTCCTGGAGTTGGGGGCAAGGAAAGGAAGAGCCAAAATCATGGAAACATATAAATGAGGGAGAAAAGAAAATTAAAAAAAAAAAAAAAAAAAAAAAAAAAAAAAGAGGAACCCCAAAGCCCCCCCTTGTCCTGCGGGTCAGTGGGGCCGGGCTGCAGCAGGGAAGCTGTGAGGGGCTGGGCCAGCGGTGGGGCCGTGGGGGCTTCACTGCCCTGGCTCACTGTGGCTCAGTGGGATGGGGCTGCTGGGGACAGGGCTGGCTCCCTACACCCCTTGGCTGACTGCAGGCTCCTCCCCTTCCCCCCAAGATGGCTGAGGTCCTTGGGCACTCCGCTGCCTCTCCACCACCCCACTGGCAGTGCCAATCTGAACCTGGGTGCGCAGGGCCATGCCAGTCAGAGACGGGAGAGCCTGGGGCCGTCCTGTGCCCTCCACCCCGGGCAGGCAGCAGGCAGCTCCTGCTCTCCCCTCCCAAGGGGCTGGCCATGTATCAGCAGCTCTGATCCCAGACAGAACCCTGGGGAAACACCCACCGGGCCCCGATCCTGCCAACACTCATCCCCCTCGCTACACCCGGGCACAGGGGTCCCCAGAGGTGCCAAGAAGAGAAGCCACAGGAGCCAGGGCGTGGAGGCTCCGGCTGGGAGCCGGGCGGTGCAGCAGGGATGCCATGCATGCTGCCTGCATGTGGAGCCGGGATGCGGAGGTGGGAATGCTGTGGGAAGGTGAGGCAGGGCTGGTCTGTGGCATGGAGGGGGACGCACGCAGCCTGGGCAGCTCCCGGGGCCTGCTCCGACACATCCTGCTGGGACTCGGTCACCTCAGGGCCTCCAGGTCTCTGTGCTCTGACACCAGACCCTGGTACCAGCTCTGCACCCAAGGCCTTGCCCAACCTAGAGGCAGAATCCCTCAGGACACCCACCCAGCCGCTCCTCAGGGCCTCATCAGCTCTGAGGCTGCTCCTCCTGCCCAGCCAAGGTAAGATGCGGGGCTGGATGTACAGACGCCTTCCACATGAAGGCTGTGCCTGTCTCTGCAGCCTCCTCGTGCTCTGAAGAGCCAGGCCAGCAGGAGAACTGTGAGAAGCCCACGGGCATTGCACCCTGGTGACAGACTGCCCTCTCTTGCTGGCACTCACCGAGCTTCAGCAGCCAGCCCTCGCGGTCGGGGTTGAAGAAGGTGTGGGTGAGGTCGTTGCCATCATCCTCGGGGATTTTGAAGGGCTCGTTCTTGATGCTCTCGTACAGATTCTGGTACAGTGACAAGGAATCAGCTCTGCTTTGTCCTGGAGCCCTGTGGTGGGCCCTGCTCTGGGCCAGCATTGCAGCCTGGCCCTGGCCCTCACCTGGAGCAGCTCCTCAGGCAGGTCCCCCCCGTCATTGATGCCACGGTTCATGGCGATGAACCGCTCTGCCGTGGGCTTGTCCTTCACGTTGGGGTTGTGCAGGCTCGTGTTCAGCATGATGATGGCGAAGGACAGCACATAGCAGGTGTCTGCAGGGGCAGAGGAGACAGTCAGCTGTGGGGCAGGGTGCCAGGGAGAGCGTGTGGGCAGGCACTCACCTGTGGACTGGAAGACGCCAGGGTTGCACTGGCAGTAGCGCTGGGCGAAGGCCTCCATCATGCGGTCGATCTTCTGTGCCTCCCCCGGCAGGCGGAAGCTCCACAGGAACTGCCTGTGGACAGGAGCTGTGCTGCTGAGCTGAGGGCTCCTCGTCCCCACCGCCCCCAAGGCCACGCTCAGCTCCCAGCCCCATACTCACCGCAGCGCCTGCACAAGGTTGAGGTCGGTGAATTCGTGCAGCTCCACAAAGGCATGCAGGACTTGGATGTTGAACTCATCCCTGTGGGAACAGAGCCAGAGCACGAGGGATGCATGATCAGCAATCCTGTGACTGCTGTGTGGCTCCACTGTCCCTGCCCTTCTCCAGACTCTACTCATTCATGGGGGAAAGCTGCAGCTACCCCCTGCTTGATCTGCCCAAATCAGGCACTTGCAAGTGCCAGCCATGAACTGAATACCCCCAGCACCCCAGGTACCCACAGTCTGCTGCCCTGTGAGCTCAGAGCTGCAGTGTCCCATCTCTCAGGTGGCAGGAGCCCAGAACAGCCCAGGAAAGCTGAGCCCAGCGCACCTCTCGCCCAGGTAGTCACCGATGGCTGTCTTGTTGAGGCCCTCTCCCTTGTACAGGAACTGAGCAATGTCCTCGCACGTGTTCTTCAGCAGGTCATTCTCGATCAGGAACTGGATGCCCTGCAGAGGTAAAAGAGAGACATCTGGGGGTCTGTGGCTGCCTCTGCCCTGGCTGCTGGCTCTGCCCAGCCCCAGGAACCTGGACTGGGAGGTGGGAGAGCTGTGCACACCCCCAGAGGCAGGTAACCAGCCCTGCTCCCCATCCCACAGTACCTTCTTGGGATCCATGTTGAACTTCTTCCTGCCCATGGCCACCTGCTTGTTCCTCTGCATGTTTTTCCTGCAAGGCATGAAGCAGCTCTGAGCACCTGGCAGGGCCCCCCTGCCTCTATCCAGCTCCTGGGGCAGTGCACTGTGGGGAGGGTCAGCCTGGACCAAGGGGACCCAGGCCCCCATGCTGGACCCCTGCAGGGCAAAGCCAACACACTGCTGTGTGTGCCCCACGCCGTGGGGCTGCTCTTTGCCTGGGCAGGCCCTGGAACAGAGGCCTTGGGGTCACCCCAAGCAGAGGGGGTGCAGGCACAGCACCTGTCGGGTCACCCAGACACGGGCAGGCTGGCTGTGGCTCTGGGGAGAGCAGTGGGGCAGGCAGAAGGGGACAGTCTTCTTGCCCCAGCAGGGAACTGGGAATGATGCTGGGAGTCAGCTCCCACCAGCTGCCGGGACCCCCCTAATCCTGGCTGGCACTGACTGCACCAGCTCAGAATAACAAAGCCTGCCAGTGGCTGTGGCCAGACAGAGGGGCTGGGGCTTGGAAAAACAGAGCTGGGAGCAGCAGATCAGCCTGGGATCCCGCTCCCAGGAGCTCAGAGTGCCTGGGAAAGCTGCTCACAGCAGCACTCATGGGCCAGGGCTCAGCCCGAGGGCTCCATGCTGCTGGGGACTCACTTCTCCTCCGTGGAGCCGAGGTTCTCGATCTCATTCGTCACTTCTGCTATCTCATCCTTCAGGCGCTGTGGGGACAGGGGGCACTGAGACAAGGAGGTACCTCCCCCACAGACCCTTCAGCCCCACGAGAGGCCCCACAGCCCCTCCCTCCTCCCCCAGGCACTGCCCAGGGGCTGAACCAGCTCTGGGCACTGGCAGAGGCACTGGCTGCCCCCCGCTGCTAATCCCTGCAGCACTGCCACGCTCCCAGCATGCAGGAAGGAAGAGATTCAGAGGTTAACAAAATTACCCCTAATCCCTTCAGATCATGCCCAGCATATGGCGGTAATTAGCTTCTGCTGCCTTAATCAGGGACATGACTGACAGTGTCCCAGATAAGCCACGACCTCACAGGCACTTGCCAGGGCAATGGCCTGGCCCAGAGACATGGTCCCTGTCTGTGCCAGGCAGGGGCTGGCACAAACTGGCACAACTGCACAGCCTGGAGCTCTGCAGGGTACAGGAAAAGGCATGGCTGTTTTGGCAGGGCAGGGACAGCTGGCTGTCACCTGGGATCACATCCCAGCTGGGAACCCATCCCCAGAGCCCCTCAGAGGAAGAGAAGGGGCAGCAGCATGAGGGATCCTGGATTGGGCTCCAGGGACCCTGCCAGTGATCCAGGCAGGGGCACTGTGCCCTGCACCCAGACTGCTGTCCCTGGGACAGGGGGTTTGTGTGGGCCCTTGGCATCGCACCTGTATGTCAGCCAGCAGCTCCTGCTTCCGGCGGCGGATGTTCTCCAGCTCCTGGCACTCCTCTGGGGTCAGGTCACTGGGCACTGAGCAGAGACACCACAGGTCAGCACGTGTGGTCCTGCCAATCAGTCTGCCAGGCTCTCCTGGCACCACCTCTGCTCCCAGGCAGCAGCTGAGGGCCTGGCTGGAGGCAGGACGTGGAGGTGCTGGGCAGCAGGAGGAGCTGGGCTGGCAAGCAGTGTCCCCAGCCCCACACAGAGACCAAGTGGCACCAACGGCATGAAAGGAATTTGAGAGCCAGGGCATCTGCTCCTTCAGACTGTGGAACCAACATGGTTCCCTGGATCACCTCCAGCACTACTTCTGCCAGCCCCGGCCCCGCTGCCCCCACCAAGCCCCATTTCACTCTGCTCTACCCCAACCGAGCTGGTGTGGGTGCTCATTCCACTCCCTGTGGCTGGGCAGCTCTGCTTTGCCCTGCAGCATAGGCTCCACACTGACCTGCAGCCCTGCAGCTTGTGCTGCCACACCAGATCAGCCCCAAACATAAACCAGCTCCTGGCCACCCCTGCAGCTCCCACTATGGATTCATTATTGTGGGGCAGAGCCTGGAGCTGGTGTACCCTCCAGACAGACCTCACCTGCACATCATGACATCTACACCTTCCTGTCACCCTGGGGAGCCAGATACCCCCTGTCCAATACCATCTCTGAGGCTCAAGCCCAGGGCCACCACATGGTCCCCTTGCTCCAGAAGCATTCCTAGTGCTCCTTGACACGTGACCTTGCTTCACGGTGACAAGGCATCAGATTCCTGTTCCCTCCAGTCCCCAAGGTCACCTGCTCCTTCAAGAGTGCTCCCAGCCCTCTAACTATGCCCCACCTCTGCCAGTGGGGTCTGTGTGGTGCATCAAGGTCACCTGCAAGGACATCAAACACCATCCCTCCAGAGCATCGTCCCCAAGGGAGGTGGCAGCAGGATTTGCCAGCTCAGCTCTTGTGTCACCCCCACCTCCGCCCTGGGTGCTGGGAACAGGCGTCTGTAGGGCTGTCACCACCCTCCCCTGCCCCAGGCATGACCCCCTGCCCTGCTGAGGTCCCGTGTGTCACCATGTACACAGTCACTGGTGCCAGCAGCCCAGGCTCACCGGAGTGTCCCCAGTGCAGCCTCTGCCCCACGCCACCGCTCAGAGCCCATGTGCCTTTGGATCAGCACTGTCCTCAGCCATGCATCCATTCTGCCTTAGTGGGAGCTCCCTGGGTGACGGCGACCCTGCACCCCGAATCTCTGAGCTCAGCACTTCCCCAGCTCTGCTCAGGGCTCTCATGAGCTTCCTCCTTCATGAGCCCTTGTTGCCAAGGCTGAGGCGCCTCGGCTTGCGACACCGTCCCGCAGCCAGACACAACACCAACACTTCCCAATACTTTCAGCCTCCCGTGTCAGGAAGCCTGAGCCAGACAAGTTGGCTCATGGCACCAGGTTAAAAGTTACTTACAGTACCAGAGCTGTGCCGATGCATCCCCGCACCCTCCACATGCCCCAGCACCATTCCCACTGGCCCCAGCCCCCAGTGCCAGGCCCCCAGGACACCCGGCAAGCCCAGGCTCGCAGCAGGACGGATGAGCTGTGTCAGAGCTGCTCATCAGACACAAAACCCCAAATCGCTGGGTGGCTGCATGTGCCACAGGACCCTCCTGCCTGGCTGCAAGACCCTCTTGTCCAGCTGCCAGACCCCCCGGCCTGGCTGTAGGGAAAGCCAGATTCATGCCGGGGCTGCAGCTGGTCTCAGGCAAGCCCTCAGCTCTGCCTGTTCCTGCCCACCTGGGAGAGGCCAGGGGTCCCAGCCGGGCCCCACTGGTGCAGGAGGAGACGCGGCAGGGCAGCAGCGATGGCAGGGCTGCTCCCGAGCCCCGGAAGGTCCCTCCCCGGCGGAGGCTGAGCACTCGTGACAAACAGCCCAGCCATGTCAGCAGCAGCCGGAGGAAGAGAAACCCCAGACGCAAGAGCTTTTCTGGGGAAGGCGGCATTAACCCTTCCCTGGCTCTGCACAAAAACCGCCCAGTGAGCCTGGCCAGAGGCAGAGCAGTGCCCGAGGGGACAGCAGGCCGAACAGTCACTTCCCCTGGCACACAGGAAGGACCCAGCACACTGTGAGCCGAGGGTTCCCACAGCAGGAAGCTGCTCAGGGCAGCTGGGGTCACCAGCAGGATTTATCCTTGTGCTGGGGCCTCACTGGGACCCCAGAGCAGCAGTGGCAGCACTGCCCTCTCTGCACTCGCCCAAAGCAAAGCCCCGCGGCACAGGGCCTGGCTCACCGTGTCCCTGTGCCTGCAGCACCATGGTGCCAGGGCCCTGTCCTCGCCCCCCTCAGCTCACCGTGTCCCTGTGCCCGCAGCACCATGGTGCCAGGGCCCTGTCCCGGCTCACCGTGTCCCTGTGCCCGCAGCACCATGGTGCCAGGGCCCTGTCCCGGCCCCGCAGGCCGTGCTGAGCTGCCGGGGCTCAGCGGACACCTGTGGCTCGGTGCCTCCGCGGTGACTCAGGGCCCCTGTGCCAATGAGCTCCGGGGCCTCCTGGGCGTCATCCCGGCCTCGCCAGGAGCCGGCACCAGCAACACCCAGTTGGTGTTAACTCCTGCGCTGCCGGCGGGCTGGGAGCAGAGCCCGGCGCTGCTCCCCCTCCTTGGCTCGGGGCTGGCGGACGCCATGTGCCGGGGTCCCAGCCAGGCCGGCCCGGCCCTTCCTTCCTCGGGGCCTGCCAGGACACTCGGCCTCACACATCTCGAGCTCCCCTCCCTTCCCCAGCCCAGCAGCTCCCCCCTCTCTGCCAGACCTCTGCACTGAGGCCCAGGTCCTGTGCTGGCCCTGGGGACCGCTGTGCCCGCTCCCCTCCGCAGGCTGGGACCAGAACTGGAGTCAGGAGAGGGACCAGGAGCCATGCCAGTCCCCACGGCATGCTGTTCCCCACTGTCTTCCCCCCTCGTTATGGGGTGTCTGTAGGGACCCCGTTGCTCAGTGCAGGACCCTGTGTGACGAGTCCGGGCACTGCGGGGCCGTGCCTGCAGTAGGAGCAGCCCCAGCACGTCCCTATCCCGGTCAGTCGCCTGGAGAGGCCGTACCAGCTTCGGCTGCCTTGACTCAGCTAAATCCTGCCCAGCAGCACGAGATGGAGACACAGCACCAAGAATGCCAGCTCTGGAGTAAGGGGAGGGTGGGCTTCAGAAGCCACGGGGTGTCCTTTGGACCCCTGAGCAGCAGCCAGCCCACACCAGAGAGACAACAGCCCTGGGGTCGGGCAGACCATGGGGGTGACCCAGGGTCTCTGCCTGCTGTGGGTGCGGCTATCCCCTGTGCCCCTTGGTGGGGTCCCGTGGGGCCCCCAGAAACATCCTGCCTGTCTCCCCATACCACATCCTGTTTTCACCATGGTCGTGTACACACCCTGGCTTGCGTCAGCCCCGTCCTTCCCCACCGGCAGCTGAGGTGCATCAGGAGGAAGGTTTGGGGACAGGCCCTCCTAGGCTGCTGGACCCTGTGCTCAGGACACTCGCCTGCCCATCACCCCACTAACCTCGCTTCCCTGATGCAGAGCCCATCAAGGAACCCCCTCCACAGTCACAACCTTGCTCTCAGTGGCTCAAGGCTCCAACATTCCTATGCACGGACCCCAGCCTCCAGCATGGCTGGGTAAGCACCAGCTCAGCCATATCTACAGACACTGTGCATGTGCAAGGAATACCGCCAGGCAAGCCCCTCAGCTGCTCCCATCACTGCTTATGCTGCCAGGCCTTGAGAAGAGCAGAGCCCACTGATGCTCAGCCACAGGCTTGCAGCCCCCCAGTCCCACAGCTGGGCAGGAACCTGCAGGTCATAGCGGTGGCTGACCTTCAGCACACCCTCAACATGGCAGGAGCCGGGGTTTCCCACACAGAATTCCCTTTGGAGAGTGCCACCCTCCCCTCTGTAGACACAAGCACTTGCGATGAGGGCGACCAAGCGCCCACAAATCCTCCAGGGCAGGACGTGCCATGGCCATGCCTGTGACCTCCCAGCCACCACTGCTGGCTCCCAAACACCCCTGTCCAGCATGGCACCAGCTCCAGCGCAGGGCAATGCCAGTGAGGGGCCCAGTGCCCGTCTGTCCTGCAGGGGCTCGGTGCTTGGAGCGGCCCAAGCTTCGGAAGACCGGCAGAGGAAGAAGGCAGTGAGACGGTGAGGACACTCTGTGCTGCTTTCAGCGGGAGCCATATGGAGCCAGAGCCATATGGAGCCGGAGCCACAGGCACCACCATGCCTGCTGGGGGATGGGAATCCCGCGGCATGGAGGGGAGGGGGCACGCAGTGCCTACCTGCCTTGGCAGCCACCGAGGGGCACAGGAATGCCTGGAAACTGGAGGCGCAGAGCTCGCTGACTGTCCCCATGCTGCAGGGGTCCCACGCAGGATGCCACCAGCTCCGGGAGAGCAAGGCAGGGACAGGCAGAGACGAGGCAGGAGCAGGCAGAGGCCAGACAGGTGTGTGTGGCCAAGCAGTGGGCTCCCCGGTACTAGGCAGGTAGCCAGTGCCTAGGGCAGCTCCCTGCTATCATGGAGCAGGGCGCAGGCAGGGCAGCCGGAGCGCTCCCAGCTCTGGCTGGAGCCGGCTCTGGTAGGGGAGCTCCAGCCGCAGGAGCCCACGCGCCAGCCCCAGCCAATCCCCGCCGCACCGGCACACCAGCCTGTGCCACCGCCAGAGCCCCAGCAGGCGCCTCAAAGCCACTTAGAGGACAAGGAGTTTGGGAAGTTCCCAGCAGCCCCCCCAGCCAGGCCGCCTGCCCCTCAGCAGCCCCCCTGGCCCTGCGGGGGGCTGGCAGTGGGGTATTTTTAGAGTGGTTTTATCCCTCCGTATTAGAGCATTAAGCATCAGGAGCCGGCGGTCGCATAGCAACGAGTGCCGCATGGAGGAAGGTGCACCCAGAGAAGCGCGGCGGTGCCGGTGTGGGGGTGCCTCCACAGCCCCCAGCTCTGGGGCACGGGGCCCGAGGCCCAGCCCTGAGCCAGCCTGACTGGCTCGGCCAGCCCTGTGTGCCCCAGCTGTGCCCCAGCAGCACTGCCCACTCTGCTGTGTGGGGGGCTCCTGCAGCAGGAACTGGGGGGATCTTGCCCTGGGATCCTGGGCTGGGGGACAGCTGTGGAGCTGGGAAATGCACAACCCTCCCACCCTCCATCCCCACAGGCACTGAGCAAAGCCAAACCGGACTGACAGCTCTTTTCCTCAAAGCAGGAGCGATCTTGAGCACAGGGCATGGCCATGAGTAACAAACCCCAGGGCCTGTCAGGGCAGGAGCAGCTCGACAGCTCCGCTCCCCGCCCCTGCAGCCACTGGGATTGCTGAGCCAGAAGTAACTCGAGTGGGGCAGGCAGAAGCCCAGATGGGGTGGGTGGTGGGGAAGGGCACCCTGGCAGGCAGGAGCAGCCCCTGATCCTGGGAGCAGTGTGACTGCAGAGAGGAGAGAGAAGAGAACGGCAGCTAACAGGGCTGCGAGGGCAGCCAGGCCCTCACTGCTGATGTGACTGACCTTCTGCTTTCAACAGCACTTCCCCTTTCCCAGGGGCCAGAGCAGTGGTTGCCACATCACCAGCAGGCAAAAGGGCAGGCAAAGGGAGCCAGGGGCACAGGGGAGGCTGAGCTGGGCACGTGCTGTACAAGCACCTGCCTGGGCCTGGACTGGCATCTGGAGAAACCCCTGTGTGACACAGGCACGTGGGTCTGGGACTGAGACGAGGCAGGGCCAGGTGGCATCTCCCACACCGAGTGACCTGGATGCCTGGATCGGTCCTTGCAGCCTGTCCAGGCCAGGTGGGGCGTTCACAAACCACAGCAACAGCCCTGACATGACTGCAAGTGTCAGCAGCAGGGCTCCTTGTTCTCTGCTCCAAACACCTCACAAGAGGAACTGGACAACTGCCTCTGTCTGAGCCCCTGGTTCTGCTCTCCAAGCCTGGTGCTACCCCTGCACTCCCTCTCTGCCTTGGACCAGCGAGTCCATTCCTGAGCTCTGTGGAAGAGTTGCTCCCCAAGCTGGGCCCAGCAACTTGCCCCTTGCCTAGGCTGACCCCACAGTGTGCAAGAGAAGGGGCTGGGGCCTCAGCAGCAGCTCCCCCAACAGTGTTCCCTGGTGCCCAGTTCTTGGTCCCCAGGGACATGCCATGATGCCAGGATGCTTCCCAAACAGCTAAGCTGTGCCAAGGGGCTCCCAGCACCCACTGCCACAACAGGACTTTGCAGGATGGTGGTGAGGAGGGCAGTGACCACCTGAGTGAGGAGCCCCTCAGCCAGCCTGCTGTAGACCTGGCAGCCCACCCTGCTTTGGGGATCCCCACACCTTGCACTGCCCACCCTGCCATCACACACCCATCCTGCCCCAGACAGCACGGTCCCCCAGGCACAAGCTGCTTTGCTGGAGGCTGCATCAACCCCGCTTAGAGAAATCCCTTAATCCCCAGGCCAGAGTGAGCGGTAATCCCTCGGGTGCAGCGGGATTACAGCACTGCCCAATCCCCCTCTCCCCGGGGCCAGGCCTGAGCCGTGACAGGACCCAGCTCAGGACACGGTGCCACACAGGACTGTGCTCCCTCATCCTCTCACCGGTGCTGCAGCTCAGCAAGGCAGGAGCAGCCAGGACGGTTCCCCGCCAGGACACCTCTTCCCCACAGTCCAGAGGCGTTTGACCCACACCAGTGCTCGCGGTCAGTTCGGTCTGGGATGGTGGGACTCTCACCGCTGCTTCCCGGGGAGATGCTGGGAAGGGGGTGGGAATGCAGCCCCCCGCCCTGGCAGGAGCAGGGGGAGCACACATCTGTGCCACCAGCTGCTGACCCCGGGATTTGCTCTCTGCTGAGGCAGACGGCTGGAGAGAGGCTGTGAGCCGTGGGGCAGACACTGGCGTCAGCACAATCGCACCAGAGAATCTTCCCTTGGCTCCCACCATGCTACAGCCTCGGCACAATGTCCTTGGCTAAACCAACTCAGCTGAAGGGCTCCAGGGCAGCTGTGGGTTGTGCTTCCCTCAGCACAGGAGCAGTGGTGGGCTGGAGGCGGCTGTGCACTCCCTGTGTGCCCCGCAGCACGATGAGCGGGACATTCCCAATGCTGAGACATGGCCCGGGATGTCTTCCAGGTGATTCCGGGAACACACGAGAGGCTGCTGGCAGAACCGCTCCCCACAGCGCTCTCCGGCTACTGGGCTGTATCTGACAACACCCGAGCCAGGCCGAAGCCGCCGGCACCTTCCTTATCTCACACAGCGAAGTCCTCGCAGCCAAGCACAGTCACTTCTGGGGCGGAACAGCAGCTCCTAATCGGCTGCACAGCTGGGCAGGAAACCGGCCCTGAACCAGCACTGCCGGCAGTGGCACTTGGCTGGCACCGGCTGCTCCCAGCAAGAACGGGCACCAGCACGGCTCCAGCACCGGGGCCATGACCCTGGATCTCACCCAGGCTCCGGGCTCCCCTCAGCAAAGTCCCTGCTCGAGGCAAAACCACCTGCACGGGAACCTGCCTGGGAGACACCGGGCACAGGCCCGGTCCCGGTCCTCAGCACCGGGAGGGAACGCTCTGCGGGCACGGAGGGCAGAAGGAAGCGAGAGGAAAATGCACGGCGTGAGAGGGGAGACCCTACAACCCCTGAGCCACCGTGGCCCGCCCTGGGAGGGGGTGCAGGGCACAGGCCGGGAGCTCCTGGACCGGGGGGCTGTGACAGTCAGCCCCATCGAGGCGAACCGCGCTGAGTTCTGCGGGGCCGGGGCTCGGCAGGGCCACGGGAGCACCTGAGCGAGGGCGAACGGCCGGCGGAAGATGTGCGGGCAAGGAGCCCCGGAGCTCCCACGGCAGCGCCGGCGGCCCCGCAGCTCGCCCGGGCCCGCAGCTCGCCCGGGCCTGGGTGGCGGGCACCAGGTGCCAGTTCCGCCCGGCGTTTCCTCCTCCGCCGCCGCCCGCACGATGCCGCGAAGGCCGCGGCCGCTCTGTCACCTGCGGGCACAGGTCCCGCCGCCGCCGCCGCCGCCAAATCCCCGCCCGTCCCGGTGCCACCGCCCCCGGTCCTGCACCTGGGAGCGGCCGGGCCCAAACGCGCCCCGTCCGGAAGAGTGGCCGCCGCCCACCGGGGACCACGGAGCCAGGCGCCTCGTCCCGGGCCAGGCAGATGTCCCAGAGCCCCCCGTCCGCCCCCGGCCCGCACTAACCGCAGCCGCCGCCCTCCTCCTCCTCCATCCCGCCGCCGCCGCTCCGGCCCCGCCCGCGTGACGAGCACGCCGCCGCCGCCACGGCCGGCACCACGTGACCCAAAGAGGGGCGGAGCCACGCAGGCCCCTCCCCCTGCGCGCTCCGTGCCGGTGCCCCCTCCCCTCTCCGGTCCCGGTGTCCCCTCCCACCGCTCGCCCCTGGCGATTGCAGCCGATCACGGCCGAGTGACAAAGACCGGGATTTATTCCGTTCCATCCTTCGATGCCCGTAGCCCCGGCGGCAGCGCTCCGGCCCCGCAGGGATCCCCCCGGTGCCCCCCGCGCCAGCGCGGGGCCAGACCGGCGGGGGGGCAGGGGGGCGGCTTTCAGTGCAGCTCGGGCAGGGGATGAGGGGAAGGTGAGGGTCAGTAACGCCGGGGAGGGGAGGCACAGCAGCACGGAGCAACAGGGATGGGCTTGAGGCACTTGCCAGGAGCCCCTGCAGGTGAGGGCTGGGGGAAGGAGGGCAAGAGGCACGGAGAAGCTGACGAGGAGCCTGGCCGAGGCAGGTTGGAGGAAAGGCAGAGTGGGCAGGCTCCTCTGCAGCTGGGAAAGCAGCTCCCCGATGGAAAAGGCACAAGCCTAGGGCTGTGCCTGTACTCCCTCCCCTCTGAGCGTGGGCCACCAACAGTTCGCAGGACAGTGCTGCCCTCGGTCCTTGACCTGGGACTGCTCCCTGAGCAGTGAAGGATGCAGATCTCAACCTGTGAGGCAAAGAGCAGTGTCTGTCAGCCCCCGCCAGGCTGCCACCCCCTCTGTCCCCAGGCTCGCTGTGCCCCTGGCTCACTGACCTGAGAGTCGGTGGCCCAGGCTGGCCATCTTGGCAGGATGTGACATTAGCCAAAAGTTGCGCTTGTTCTGCAATTTCTGGAACGGATTTGAGTCTCTCCTCCGCTCCTGCTTCATCTTCTTAATTTTCTTTACCTGTGCAGAAGTAGGAGAGCGCTCAGGTCAGAGTGCAGAGGCCCCAGCCTCCTCCCACCTGCCCCAGCCCAGCACCCACCTTTCCTTTGTCAAACTCCTGGTCCCACTCATCAATGACAGTCTTGCTTTGGGCCAGTGCTGTGTCCCGAATGGCATCCTGGCTCACGGCCGAAATCTCACCTTGCCAGGTCAGGACTGCAGAGCAGCAAAGTCAGCAGCAGGACCAAAGGCAGGCCCCTTGCTCCAGCTCCCCACCCTGTGCCGCACCTGCCTGGCTCCAGGAGCACCCCCTGCCTGCCCTGGGGTGGGGGGAGCTCAGGCCCTGGCAGAGCTGGGGGGCTCTGCCCCATCCAGGGCTCAGGACAGGGGGGGCTGCATGGCTGTTTGCCCACCCAGGTGAGCCAGGATTACCTTGTTTGCCATAAGCCCTGTCCAAGGAATTCTGGAGCAGCTTGTCCACCACGCTGGACTCCTGGTCCTCAGGGGCTGTGCCAGCCCAACTGCAGGCCACAGGGCTCAGGGCAGCCAGGGAGTGCCTCTCATCCCTCTCAGTCTGGTTGTCACTGGGATGTGCTTTCACTGCAGGAACAGGCAAGGTGAGGATGAGCCAGGGGAGCTACCATGTCCCTCCCTCTCCAAAGCAGATCTCATCCCAGGAAACACCATTTGGACAGACAAGGTCCTGATGGTTGAGAGTTTTTGGGCACACAAGTGCCTGTCTTGGGGGTCAATCAAGGGGCCTGTCCCCACCTATCCCTTCAGGGCACAGGAAAGGCCTGGGACAGGGCAGGACAACAGGCACTGCCAGGCAGCTGTGGGACCAGCAGGCACTGAGGATGGCACAGCAGTGCTCCAAGGGGGCTCTTGGGCACACAAGCTATTTGATTGACCCTGCCAGGCAGCAGACAGGGCACAAGGCCACACCTGGGGTGCTGGGGCTGGTGGCAGGGACAGTGTTGAGGCTCTCCGTCCACTTGCGTTTGCGGTGCTTGTGCTCTCCAGCCTCCACACTCTGCTGTGTCTCACAGGGCTCTGGCTCAGGTGTCCTGGAGCTGGGGAAGGCAGCAGGGTCAGCTCACTCCAGCCAGACCAGAGTGGGACAGTCTGAGCTCCCCAGCGAGCAGCAGGGCACAGAGACACCTGCACTGCGCTCAGGGACAGGTGAACCCACCCACAGCAGGTGGGTGCTTCAGCTGGATGCATGCTGAGTACATCCCACCTGCAGAAAGATGAGAAGCCCCCAGCCACAGCCCAGGGAGCCTGACCTCAGCCTCTCACATGCCCCTTGTTCCTCACCTGTCTGAGGACAGCATCCCAGAGCTGCACTCTTCTGTCTTCTTCAAAGGCCTGTCTTTGTTCTTATTCTTCTTTTTCTTCTTCTTCCTCCTGAGGGGGAAAGTTGGCTCCATGCCCAGGTCAATACTGGGCTCTGGCATATGTTGCTTGGGCCCACTCTTCATGTCCTGACAGACTGAACCATGGCTGGGACCCTTGTCTGCCACCTCCTTCCCCATGACAGACATGAAGTCCCCTGGAGAGACAATTTTCTTCTTGGGTGGCCTGGAGTCTTTATCAATGAAATCCTTCTGAGAGCCAATGCTCTCCTTCTTGTGGGGCCTGGAGTCTTTGTCCTTGAAGCCCTCTGGAGAAACAATTCTCTCTTTCTTGGGAGGACTGGAGACTTCATCCATGTCCTTCACAGCCACAGCACAAGGGCTCCTGTCTGTGCTACGATGCTTCCTCTTCCGACGCTTCTTTCTGAAGGAGCCCTCTGGCTCCAGCTGGCCAGATCCCATCTCCCTGCTGCCAGAAAGAAAGTGGTGTGAGGTGTGGGCAGTGGAACCAGGGGTGAGCAGGGAGGCTGGGAGCTGAGCATGAAGCTGAAGGCAGACTTTTCAGGACTGGGAAGTTCAAGAGCAGTTGAGGATAGGCTGAAGAACAGAAAGAAGAGAGGCTGATCCCAAAGCCTGGAAACCCCTCTTCCTCCCTCCCCTGAGGCACACAAGCACAACACCCAACTGGAGTAAGCCCTGCCAGCCCTAGAGAACAGAAAAACTGGCTGCAAGGCCACACAGATACCCCGTGGAGCACCCAAGGTTGTCACTGGCCTTCCTGCCATGTGGGACTGCTTACCTGGACTTGCCCAGAGGCCCAGCAGTGGAGTCAGGATGCGTGGTGGCTGAGGGCTGGGACTGTGCTTGGTGGTCACTCAGGCTCACCTTCTGAGAGGGTTTTCCCTGCAGTTATAAAAATAAATAAAAATGGGTGGTCTAACACCGAGGTTTCCATGAAGAAAGGGGAGCCCAGAGAAAGGGGAGGACAAGAGACACAGGCAGGGACAGGGAAGTGGTGGGTGGGGGAATCAGAAGTGTGTTCAGTTAAAAAAACAAAAGAAAAGAGAAAATAAATTTAAAGATGTCACCTGGAGTCTCTGGGCAGCAGCTCAGACTCACCTTTCTGGCTGAGAGTGCTGCTTTCTTGGCCAGCAGTGGGGCCGTGGTGCTGCCCCACTGCAGTGTGGCACTGCCCAGTGGGGAGGGTTTCACTGTCCCAGAGCTCTTGGGGGGAGCCAGGTCAGAGTCTTTAGGGACAGCCAGCTTGGTGCCAGGGCCAGCGGGGAGGTGGGTGCCAGAGTCCCTTCCCTGAGAGGTGCAGAAGCTGCTGGAGCTGCTCCTGGCCTTGTGGGTCTGGTTGGCCAGCTGCCCTACTGTGCTGCCCCAGGAATCCTTCTGCAGGGTCCTGGCCATCGCCCCACTGGGCTCCTGACTGCACTTGAGCGGCTTGGATGAGGTAGGTGGCTTCTCACTGGCTGAGCCCAGTGGGGGCAGCCCTGCCTTGGCCCCACTGATGGTGCTGCTGGCATGGAAGCCTGCTCTGGGCATGCCAGGTGTCTGTGGCTTCTTGGGCCTCTGGACTGTGTCATAGCCCAGTAGTGTGGCCTTGTGGGGCAGTTTGGATGATGTGATCTGAGAAGGCAGCTTTGACAGAGCAATTCCATTTGTCAGCTTAGATCCCATCCCAAGAAAGCTGCGGGCAACAGGGACTCCAACATCACCTGGGGCTGGCAGCCCCTTCCCCAGCAGCTTGTCTTGCTTCTAGACAAGGAGAAAGAGAGAAATTCAGTGAGGAGAGTCAAGGAGCCACAGACACAGTGATACTGCCCTCCCCGTGCCCAGCCAGGATCCCTGGGCTCAGCAGGATCTGGATCTCTCCTGCACAACACCCTCCCACTCATCCACCTCCCAGCATGGCTGCAGCCCCCAGTGCCCGTGGAGCAGCAGCTCCTGGGAGCACCAACCCTCAGCACTCACCAGGCCCATCGGTGTCACAGATAGGGCCCCGTTAATCTCAGTTTTCTTCATTAGCTTGGAGTCACCACCAGAGCAGCTGGGCAGGCTGAAGGCAGCCGTGGCCATGGGCTCTGCTGAGCTCTTCCTGGGGCTGCACAGCCTGGGAAGGCAGAGCACAGCCATGGGAATGTGGGTGAGCAGCAGACACACATGAGGAGAGGAGCCAGAGGCTCTGAGGAGGCGAGGTGCTACAGCAAACCATGAGAAGGGGCTGGGCCACCCCCTGCCACCCCCCAGCCTGAGCATGGTCTCACACGCACAGGGGCTTTGGGGCTGCCTGGCAGGGGCGGGGAGGAGCAGGAGGCACAGGGTGTCTCTCACCTCAGGTAGAACAGCACATATGCCTGCTGGTTGAGAACCACCTTGATGTTGCTGGGGTGGACCTCATGGTCATTCATTCGATACCACTGCCCATTGCTGGCCTGTGGAAGGAGAACATGGGATGTGGTTAGGCTGTGTCCAAGGAGAACAGGGTCAGGCTCTGGCCAGGGACCCTCCTGGCCTGCAGAGCAGCAGGAACAGCACCTGTCATCAGAGCTGCTCTCCCCAAAACCCACAAACGGCCCAGGGGCAGGCTAGGGAGCTCTGTCAGGTCAAACCTTCACTGCAGCAGAGCATAGTCTGTGCCCCATGACCAGGGCTCCACACCACCCACCCTGCCAAGCCCCCTCCCTTCTGCACCTTAAAGCACCTTGCAGGCCCCCAGCCCAGACAGGGTCCCAAGGGAGCACCCTGGGCTCACCTTCACGTAGCAGAAGTAGTGCCCTGCATTGCAGCTGTACCCAGAGTGCACCAGCACTGCATAGAGTCCATAGGTGATGGGATCGCCCTTGGGCTCTGACATGTAAGGGCGGATGTCCAAGAACTCAGGGTATCCCACATCCTGGGCAAAGAAAATGTGTCAGGAGCTGGCATGGCTTTCTTGCCAGAGCAAGAGCAGCTCTGCTGTGCTATGAGTCCCATCTCCCAAGGGAAGGGACATGCTCTCCCCAGGCAGAGACTGTGGTAAGGAAGATGCCAGGGTGAGCCAAACTTCCCCCTCTGGGAGCAGTGGGGAATGGCTGCAGGACTGCACCAGGACCACATCCTGCCCTGCTCAGGGGCAGGACCTTGGGCCAGGACATAGCCCTGGCTGTGGATCACTGAGCACTCACCTTGGTGATTTTCCTTCCACCTGAAGAGCTGCAACTGCCAAAGCGCTTCAGTGAAATCGTGAGAACATTGGAGGCTCGGTGGATGGTGAAACGTTTGCTGGCTGGCACTTTCCTCCTGCACCTGCCCAGGAAAAGCTCAAGCTATTCCAGCTGTTCCAACACCCAGACAGCTGCCTGCCCTGGCCACGCAGCATTGGCAAACCCAGTGACAATGGTGCTGCTGACACCAGACATTGCTCCAGACACCTCCCCATGGTCATGCCCGCTGGCCCAGGTCTCACAAGGGAGCTGGGGAGCAGCAGTCTTCATCACAGGCTTTCATGGCCCTGTACCTCATGGCTTAGCTATAGAGCAGGTACAGAAGCCCTCCCATATTGTGGCAGCCCTCCCAGCAGCCCCCCAGCACCCCACACTCACATGCTACACCTGTAAGCGTTGTCCCCACCCAGCTGCTCTGGCTTCACAAACAGCTCCAGGGCCCGCACGATGTTTGCGGCTCGCTGCAAGGACAGGGTGGAGGTCAGGCCATGGGGGCCTGTCCACATCACAGCCCCACTCCCTGCAGAGACCCCTGGAGAGAGCACACAGCACAGGGCTGCAGGCTGCCCCAAAGTCCTGAGCCTGCCCCTGGCACAGGGTGGTGGCTGCTGTGCCCCACAACACTGACATGCCTGCACGGAGGAGTCAGGGCTCACATTTGGGAAACAGGCACTGCTCTGAGACAGGGAAGGAGGTGCAACAGCAGGAGCTGCTTTCCCTTCTGCCAGAACCATGTCTGCAGGTTAAGGAACCTCACAGCAGGAACATTCCCCTCATGAGCAGAGAGCCCCATCTCCAACCCTACAGCAGTACCTCAACCTCCAGTGTCACATCCAAGTAAGGGTCATAGGTATCCGAGACAGTCTTGCACTCCAAACATTTCACTGCAAAAGGAAGAGCCATGAGCAAAGCCTGGCACAGCACCAGCACCTGCCACAGACCAGCACAGCATAGACAGCTGCAGTGTCCCCCCAGTCCAGGTCTGGGCCCTGGATACCAGCACCAGGACTGGCAGCCTGGCAGGGAGGAGGGCTGGCACATCACTGTGTGCTGGGGAGGCAGGTGCTCCCTGCTAGGAGCATGGATCCTTTTGCTGATGGCAAATCCACAGCTTGGGTCCCACAGCCAATGGCTTTTCCCATTGCCACAATGGGGTCATGACCCACAAGTACTGCAGGACTGACTGACTGCAGCTCTGGGTAAGTTAAATTAGCTCAGCCATTTTCCCAAAGGGTTTTCCTGTCCCGGCCCTGGCCCAGACTGACAGTACTCACCACGGGACCGCAGGTAACCACCAAAGATCTGGTGAATGAGAGTTGTGGCCTGGGTCTGGCGATCCAACCTACACAGAGACAGCAGCACCAAATCTCACACTGCAACAGCCACCCTTGCCAGACCCCTCAGGACAGCCCCCCAGCATGCTCTGGCCAGTGGCCGGGCTGTGGAGCCCCAGGGGCAGAGGGAAGGCACAGCCCCTGACAGACTGCTCTCCCTGTGTCACAGCTGAGGGGTGACACCAGGCTGCTCTCAGAGAAGCAGAAGGTCCTGGCTGGAGCTCGGAGCTGGGTGCCAGAAGCAGAGGCAGCGCTTGCCAGGACAAAGGGCCTGGAGGAATCTGCCCTTCGACAGCCACAGGGCTGGGGCTGAGCTAGCAAGTAGGCCTGTGTCCCTCAGCAACTGGGATGCAATCCTAACCTGTAGGAGCCTCAGGATTTGGGGGCAGGACTGCAGCTATGCTGAGGTGGAGGGGTCAGTGGGAGGTGAACAACAGCCCAGAGCCCTGTCCCTGAGGAGCAGAGCTGGACCCCACACCCGAGGCCCCTGGAGTCAGAACCTCCCCACAATAAGGCTGACCTGGGGCACATGTTCACTCCATAGTCCACTCCCGTGAGTGCAGGGGACCAGCAAGGGAACAGCAAAGAGCAGTGACGGGCCATCAGGCCCCACATACTTGGTGTAGCCATTCAGGCAGGCCTTCTGCATGGCATCGATGGTGTAACGCAGGAACTCGTGCGCATCCTCCTGCCTGCCGAAGCGCAAGTTATGGGAAATCTCTGCAAGAGAGAGAGGACTCAGCACGTGAAGCAACAGATGCCATCCCTCCCTGCCTTCCCTGAGGCAAGGACTCCAGGGTTTGAGTCCCCTCAACCCAAACCAGACATCAGACTCATGTCACAGAGGAAGCCCCTGGGAGCCCAAGAAGTCTCCACACACTGAGGCTCCGTGAGTCATCTCAGTGGAGCTGTTTGCCAAAACATGCCCCAATCCCAACACTTCTGCTCCCACACTAGTCATGGTGGGGGGGAGGCAGCCCTCCTTACTCTTGAGGTCTCGGATGATGGAGAGTGGCTTTATTGCGTTGCCGCTGTTGGCAAAAGCCTGTATCGCGTGGTTCTGCATAGTGCACATCATGCAGAAGCTTCCGTGGGCACCTGGAGCAGAAGAGACGACACGATGTTGGGGACGAACCCAGGAGAGATGGAACAGGACAAGGGATCTCTGTCCAATACAGCCCAGCCACGCTCAGTTTTCCCTTTGAGCTCGATGCTCCAGGACCATCCCGTGCCATCCCAAACGGCACAGCCCATCACAGGACCAGCCACAGCAGCTCCCAGAGGAGACATTAATCACATTGACAGAAAAGAAGCCCCAGGTATGCTCTGGACAAGCCTGTGGGCAGATCCCACTGGCAGTCCTATGGATGGGGCTGCAAGGCCTGCATGTTCCCTGTGGTGACAGCTCAGAGCAGCGCCTGCCAAGCTGCTCTTTTGTGTCCCCACAGTCAGGGGCTATTCAGAACCTCCCAACTGAGCCCCCAAGAAGCCAGCAGGCCCCACTGGGCCCATCTTTGTCCTGGCTACACCCAGCAGAAATAAAGTCTCCCAGAGATAAAGATGCCAAAGTTGGGAACATTGTTATAGCCAGGAAAAGCAAGTAGCGCCCAGGAACAGCCTCTTGACAGATTAACAGGCAGAAAGGAGCAGGGCAGGGAAGGTACATCCTGATCTCTGCACCTCCTCACCAGAGGCAAGGCACAGAGATGCTGAGCACAGCACTGGGAGCAGGACAGGCAGACGCTGCTCCTCCCCTGACCCGGGGTCCCCACTCACAGGTGCGCCCGTGCTCCCGGGACAGCAGGTAGTTGGTGAGCGGCGGGGTGTAGGTCAGGCACTGCAGCGCCGAGTTCAGGAAGCAGGTGTTCCCCAGGTTACTGAGCCCCGCGCCCACACGGTGCACCCGCTCCCACTTCATGGAGAGGCTCTGGGCTGGGAAGAGCACCTTCTGCGGGGCGGGGATGCCGTCACCCGTGGGGCTCGGCAGGGCATGGCTGTGTCCTGCGGGGAGCGGAGAGTCAGCGGGGGTAGCAGCACGGGGGGATCCCTTCACACGTTCCACTTACCCGGGGGGTTCTGCGGCCGCTCCGGAAGGCTGCCGGGGGTGCCGGGCGGGCGGCGCGAGGCCTCGGCCCCGATGTGCTCGTACTTGCCCCGCAGGTGCTCCAGCTGCCCGGCCAGGCCGCGGCGGGCGGGCGCGAACTCGATGCGCTGCAGCAGCACGGAGCGGGCGGCGGCGGCCAGAGGCCGGCCCAGCTCCGCCGCCGCCTCCCGCCGCCCCGGCTCCAGCGCCTGCCGCAGCTTCTCCGCGATCATCGCCGAGGGCGGCCGGTTCGGCGGGCCCGGCGGCCGCGCCTGCGGACAGGGAGGAAAGGGGCGGCTGAGCGGGGAGCACCGGCCGGGCACGGCCGCTCCCGCTGCGCTCCGGCTCTGCGAGCAACCAGCCGCCGCCACAGCGCCCTCAGCGAGTCCCTCGGCCTCCTCAGCGGGTCCCTTGGCCCCCGCCGCCACGGTGCCCTCAGCGGGTCCCTCGGTTCCCTCAGCGAGTCCCTCGGCCCCCGCCGCCACCCGCGGCCCCGGCCCGCCCGCCGCCATATGCGGCCCGGCCGGTCCCGGCGCTCCGCTCCTCACAGGCAGCCCCGCCCGCAGGGCAGAGGAGCGCGGCGGGACGGGGCCGCAGGCCCCGGCGGCCCCGGGCCCGTCCCGCCCGGTGCCGGCAGCGCTCACCATCCGGGTCCCAGCGCACGCACGTGTCGCCACACGGCCACTCGCCCGCCGCCGGCACAAACTCCTTCCGTGCCGGGCCTGAGGGGCGGCTCCGCCCCGCCCCGCTCCGCCTGTGCGTGGCCTCGCTGGGCACGGCCCGGAACTCGGCACGGCCTGGAGCTCGGCACGGCCCGGAGCCGGGCACACTCCGCCCCTGGCCCGGAGCTCGGCACGGCCCGGAGCCGGGCACGCACCGCTCCACACTCGGAGGAGCCGGCGGAGGTACGAGCTCCGCTCGCCCGCTGCGAGCCCCGGCTGGCGAGGCAAAGGCGGCTGGTAACCCCGTTCCCACAGCGGGGACGTTTCCACGCGGGACCGGCCACGATGCGGTACCGGGGCGGCGCCCCGCCCAGCTCCCTGTCCCGTTGGATCCCGCCCTCGGCGCTGCCGATGGCATCCGAAGCTGGACCCGCAGCAGCTCTTCCCCTCCCCGTCTCGTTCCGTTCCCTCCGGCGGCCCCGCGGGGATCGCTCCTCTCCGCAGATGAGGAGGGCCGGGGAACCCGAGGGTCCGGTTGGGTTCGGGGGGATCCCGGCCGAGCCGCCGCAGGGCCGAACGGAGCAGCGCTCCCGGCCCTGTTCCCCCTTGATTGGAGCTCCCGGCACGGACCCTCTGCGGGTACCGGGGCGGCTCCAGCACCGGACGACGAGACGGAAATCACGGCACAGGGACGACAGAGCCGGCGGCAAAACAAGTGGCGATATTGAAGTCAAAGACAGGAGCAGCAGCGACAGGAGCACAACGGGTACAGCCATACAGAGCGCCCGGGATGCGCGGTCGGGACTGAGTAAAGGTTGGGGGTTTTTTTTCTTTTTCTTTCTTTTTAATTTTTCTCTTTAATATGTTGAAATTGCCCAGACTGGTCCAGTACGACATCTCAAACCTTACAGGGACACACAGCATGAAAACCCTTCTGGCACAGGGCTGCAGGGAGCATTCCCGGCACGCTCCCAAAGCCATGGGTGCAGGTGCCAGCGCCGCGACAGCTCCACGGCACACGCCAGCATTGCTGGGGCATGGGGATGGCTCAGAGAACTCGGGGCCGAGGGGTGTGGGGGGGCACCGGAGGGGACAGGTTTTCCTGCAGCTGCCCTGCTGCTGGTTCCAGGCCCCACTCCTGACACTGCAGAGAAGGGAGTTTGCCTGGCTGCAGTGGTGCTGAGGGCCATGGCATGGCCCAGATCTACACGAGGCCATGATGAACCCTGTGCCCATGCAGCCCGAGCTCTGGCCCCTGGTTCCCTGCCAAGGGTTCCAGGCCAAGCCTGTCCAGTGGTGGAATGGCAGAAGGATCTGTAGGAGGTTGCAGGGGAATGGAGACCCCTGGAGAGAGGGGCAACAGTGCATGGGTGCATGTCAGGGGTCACCCCAGATGTGCTAACATGTCCCTCCGGCTTTCTGGGACAAGGCAGCTGCGCAGGAGTGGTCTGGCCCTGTGAAAGGCCTGGAGCCCCTTGCTGGGGTTTCTGCCACACAGTAAAGCCCCCGAGAGCCCCTGCTCAGAGGGGTACCCTTCTGGCACCCCAAAGGCAGAGGTAGGTGTTGGGGGATGCAGCAGGATTGCCAGGTGCTGCGGTGGGGAGGGCTGTGTGTCTGGAGCTGTGGGGGAGGCTCCCGCAGCGGGGCACTGGTAGACCTGCTACGCAGCCAGGGCAGCTCCCACCACTCACAAGGGCTTCATTCCTTCACAGCTGCCAGAGCCAAGCACGGCTGGGGGATTGTGACCCTGGCAGGGAGGTCCCCGCACCCAGCTCAGCCCTGCCACGAGCAAAGGATGCCCAGTGTGGCTGCAGGTTGCCAGGAGCCTGCCCAGAGCGGGTCCCAGTCCCCCACACACATGTGGCAGCCACTGGGGCCCCCTGCGGCCGAGTGGATTTTCATGCTGTCTCCAGGATTTGATATCAGCGTGGACCAGTCTAACATCTCGCAGGTTTTTTTCTACTGGCTACTGGAATGCGCTCGTTTGGCTTAGGGGTCCTCGATGTCGAGAAACTCTTGCTTGGGGGGGGCCATGCCGCGGTACCAGGCGCATGAGCCGTCGCTCCTCTTGATGCAGGCGTAGTGCTTCGCCTGCCGCCCATCCACGTTGTTCTTCTCCATGGCCCAGTCTGTCCAGAGACACTCATCCGAGGAGGAGACGAAGCAGGGGATGGAGAGGCAGCGCGAGATCTGTGCACAACAGAGACTTGTCACACACCAAGCTGAGGGGGCACTGGGCCAGGGGAAAGCAGCACACTCTGCTTCATCCACCCTCCCAGCTCAAGACAGGGATGCCAGGCTGACCCTTTCCTGTGGGGCACGGTGGGGATGCAGCCCCAGTGCAGGGAACTGGGGAACCCCTGGTTGCCAGTCCCAGGGCTGGCCTTGGTTCCCAGCTGGAGGAAGACAGAGGGAGGGCTGCCCTTCCTGTCTGCCCAGCCACGTGCTGTGTCCCTGCACAACGTCACCCTTGAAGGACAGGGAAGAGCATCTCACTGTGGGGCCCACCCCTGCCTGCGGGCTGTAGACCCTCCCTGTTGTAGGGCATGTGGGAGGCAGCTTGGTTGCTCACCTTGCACTCGCAGCCCATCTGGTACCGCTGGTTTAGGCTCTTCTTCTGGGTTGGGGTCAGCGAGTCCCAGGTGGACACCAAGTCACAGAGCGTGATGTGCATCTTGCCATTGCCCTCTGACTTGCCTGGGGAGAGGCCAGACAGAGCACTCAAAGGGAGTCCCCCAGGGCCTGGAGACCCCATGCTGGCTTGTGGTGCCTGGGGCCTCCACTGTATCCCTGGTGACCTCTGGGGAGCAGAGGCTTGTCCCCCAGCTGCCCCCACCATGGCTTGGGGCTGCCGAGCACAGCCAGAACACAGCCAGGGAATTCTCTGAGGGCTGAGGCAGGAGCAGGAGGGGCAAGAGCAGAATGTGCCAGGCACACATCAAGCATCTTGCAGGGCACATGGGGCATCAGGGCCACCACTGTCCCGACATCCCACAGCGCTCACCTGCGATCAGATACTCCTTCTTCCCGCCGGTGTCCAGCAGCCGGCCACACACGGCAGTGGATGGAGCCGTGTAGATGAACTCTATGTCCTGGTCGGGGCCCTTGAACATCTGGGGAGCAGAGGCAGGCGTGAGTGGCTGGTGAAAGGGCCACCCCACCCCCCAGCGTCCTGACCCGATGTGCCCCGTTACCTTGATCTGCTTGATTTCATACTGGATGCGTTTGATGGGATTCCCGTATATATCGTTCCCCGAATCCACCTCTTTAGCAGAGACGGCCTTGGCTCGGATCACTGCAAGGGAGAGGTGAGGTAAGTGGGGGTGACCGGTCCCACTTAGCCCCTGCATCTCACAGGGTGTCCCACCTTCAAAGGGGACTGCTGCCCACAGCAAACCCCACTGCCTGCCTGGCTGCCCCCTGTCCCCAAAGGGATGGGGCTCTGGCACGTGCAGCACAGTGACCAGCAGCATTGCACCCTCAACACAGGTGACAAGCAAAGTTCACAGCAGGATCACCTGGCCCCAGGGCTGCTGAGGCTGTGGCACTGTGAGCCAGGGGACAGCTCTGCTGTGGCAGGGTCCCTGCGGTCATGCTGCTGCCACAGCCAGGAGGTGCGGTCTGGCATGTGAGTGCCCGGCACGTGGCAGTGACCTGCAGGGGGCCAGGGGCAGAGCAGCCAGCTCAGGCTTGCTCACCGCCTGGGACATCGGGCTGGCTCATGCTGTGAGGCTGCCTGGGGCCCTGCACTGCCACTTGCGGCCCCCAGTTGTGCCCAGCTACCTCCACCAGCGTAGGGACTGAAGGTCCCAGGCAGCACCAGGGACGCTGATGGTGAAGGAGACAGTGGCAGTCCCAAAGCCAGAGCTCCTGCTCAGCACTCAGAGTATGGAGGGGGCCTAGCTGCAGGGCAGTGGCTGGCAGGGCTCCCTGCTCTGCCCCATCCAACAGGATGGGCAGCTCCCCAGCCTGCAGGGCTCCCCCATGCCCTGCCATCCCCCTGAGCACTGCGGGGCAGGGAACAGGGAGTGGGCACTCCCACAGAGTTCATCCTGGCTCATGTCCCCACTGAAAGGTGCTGGGCTGGGAGCAGACAGGGACAAGCAGAGGTCACCCACTGCCTGGCACAGAGGAGCTTCTCCCACCTGGCACGGCCAGGAGAGGGAATCTGACCGCACTCTATAAATACCACGGGGTGTGGGGGCATGCAGACAGGCTATTTAAGCTGAAGGTCAGGGAGGCATGGCAAGTGCCAACAGAGTTTACTCTGGAAAGGTGAAAGTGGCACCAACACGAGCAGGGACCAGGGATTCCCAAAATGGCCATCCCCAGTCACCGGCAGCACTTGTTCAGTGTGAGGCTGGGGGAAGCCACGGCTGCACTGGGCACTTTCCCAGCTGCTCCCATCCCTTGGGAAGGGCTGGGCTGTCCAGGCACAGCGCAGCACCTCAGCCATGCCTGGGGACAGCGTCCACTCCTCTGTCAGCAGTGTGCTGTGCCACCGCAGCCACAGGCCACCCCTCACCCTGCAGCCACCGCATCCCCGTGTGCCAAGCCCTGCGCCACCAGTGCAACTCCAGTGCAACCAGCGCCGGCCCTGTGGCTCCCATGCGGGGAATGGTTACTGGTTCAGTGGGCTCCAGCCTTTTCCATTCACGTGCTGATGAATCACTTGACAAAAATGCAGCCCGATTCTGGGTGGATTTGTTCTGAACAGTGCGGCTTTGTGGAGGGGACGACTGCGCTGTGCTTTCCCCGCCAAGACCCCGCAGCGCAGCCAAGCTGCTCCACGCCCGCCAGGAACCAGGGCAGCGGAGGGAGCCCTGAGGAGAGTCTGGGATAGGGAGGCTAGGCAAGGGATGGAGGAGCCCCTGGGTGCCCGAGAACCAGCAGTCAGACCTCCCCAAATGCCAATTCCCCCATTGGCCTTGTCACCCACCGCTCCTGATGCCGACCTGGGCACCCAGCAGCCAGGGAGCACAGGCCCTCTGTGAAGATGAGCCGAGGCTCTCTGGCTCCTGGGGCGCATGGCAGGCACAGCACACAGCTGGCACTGGCTGACCAAGTCAGACCAGGGAAACCCTGGAAATGCCCCTTCTCCAGGCAGGCCAAGCAAGAAGGCATTCCATGGGAGCAGAGGATCCCCTGGCAGGGTGGGACCCCCACTGGTCCCTGGGCTGGCACTGTGGCCTCCCCATAGAGAGGACTCTAGACCCTCCAGGGACAGAGAGACCCTACACAGTAAGCAGGTCCCCTTGCTGCCCTCTGCCACTAGCACCAGTCCCACTGTACCAGGGCCACAGTGCAGCTCCAGGAGCAAAGCTGGGGACACACAGTCACCCAGTGGCACAGTACCACCAGGTTATCACTGAGCTTGCCACTGTTGGGGTTTGTCCTCCCTGGCCCATGAGGGGCTATCCCACCTCAGGGCACCCCTGTGCTTGCCTGTGCCCCATGGGAACAAGGGCAGAGAAGGACCCTTGGCCATGGGACCCCCTTCTGACTTGCAGAATGGCTGCCCCTTCCTTTGCTATCCCACCCCAAACCCCACCAAACCACCCTGCCCACGGACAGCAGGGGCCACTGCTGGGCTGGATGCCCAGGGAACAAAGTTCCTTTCTGCAGGGCTGCTGGCAGCAGAGGAGCTGGCTGCCAGGGCCAGCACAGCCCGCTGCCTGCCTGGCACTGCCAGCCCAGGCACCTGACCCCTTGGTGAGGGCAGCCCTGTGGTCACTCCAGCCCTGCCTGGGGCCGGCAGAGCTGGGGAGATAGCTAACCACGCTGGGAGCGATTCCTGCAGGAATTCACCCCAGCCCTGCCGGTGCAAAACCAACAGCCACCTCCCAGGTGCTCGCTGGCATCCCAGCGCCTGCCCGCGGGCCAGCGGCATCTCCCCAGCCTGGCACAGCGGTCTGGGGATGCTGAGGCTGGAGGCACACAGGGCTGAGCAGGGCAGCCCGGCAGCGGGGGCCACGGAGACTCCGCGGTGGTCAGCAGTGCCCGCGGGGTGCCGAGGGGCGGCGAGGGGCAGCGGGTCCCGCTCGCCCGCCGGGGCTGCGCGGGAGCCACGGGCTGAGCGCTGCCGTGGCCGCGTGCGTCATTCCGGCCGCTGACGGGAGCGGGATGGAGCCCAATCAGCGGCAGCCCCCGCGTCAGCCCACGGCCCCTCTGCGCCAGCCGCACGGGAGGGCTCGGCTGCCGGGCCGGCCAGGGCGGCACCGGGCACAGGCACCAGGCACAGCTGCCAGGCACCGGGCACGGGCACCGGGCACCAGCTACCGGGCACGGGCACCGGCCACCGGCCCCGCCAGGCTCGGCGGGGTTTGCAGGCAGCTGCACTCCCGCAGAGACAGCTCACTACTGCCCCGCAAGTCCCCTCCTCTGCCCGGTTCCCGGAGTGTGCAGCCCCCACACTCCCCGTGCCTGTCCCGAGGAACAGGGCACTGGCACCGCTGGGATCAGTGCCATGCTGATCAGTGCCATGCATCCCAGCTGCCGCCGCCCCGGGCAGCACCGAGCCCCTGCCCTACTCACTGCCTGCTGCCTCGCAGGGGCACAGCCACGGCTCTGCCTAGAAGGGCTCAGCATCACCCCCTCGCATCCCATGGCCCCACACTGCTCCAGAGGAGATGGAGCAGAAGCTGAGTTTCCTGCTGTGGCCCCTGCTCTGGCACTGCTGGGCAGCTGAGCATCTCCTGCAGCACAGCAGCCCAGCAGAGCAGCCCCCAGGCCCCACTGCTTGGGCACAGCACCAGTGAGGGATGGCAGATGGGGCAGCCCCAAGCCCTTGAGCCCTGCAGAAAACCCCTGCGCATCTCCTGAGCCAGGATATGCAAGCACAGGCTGGCAGGTTCTAAGTCATCAGCTCCAGTGACACAATCCCAGCCCCTCTACGACCCCCAGCCCCTCAGGGACCCCCTACCAATGCAGAGTTGTATCTGCCTCCCCTTGCACCACCTGGAAGTGCAGCCCTGGGCTGTGGCTGCTCCAGTCCCTGCACAGCAGAGCAAGTGCAGGGACAGGTGCAAGGCCAGAGGGATGTGAGGGATGTGGCAGCGCTGCCCATGCTATGGAGATCCCAGGGCCAGGACCCCCAGGACCTGGGGTGACCCTACACTTTGCTTACCCTGGTACTCCATACTGAGGGTTGAGCATGAGCCATGGGGCCTGTTCCCCTTGGCTGCACCCACCCAGCCCTGCAGGACATCAGCCATCCCCACCACATCCTGTCAAAGGCCCAGCCTGGACACAGGTGCCTCCAGCCACAGCAGCTGGGACAGGTCCCAGCAGCACCGGGCACCCCAAGTTCTCCCTGGGCTCCACACACCTGCTGGGATGGAACATCCCAACTCCAGAGAGCATTCAGGAGAAGCAAAAGGATCACAGGATCATCCCAGGTTGTGCCTGCTGTCCCCAAGCCCAGCACTGTTTGCACTTAGGCCCACACGAGGCACATTTGATCCAGACGAGCCACAGAAGAGGCTCGGGCTGGGAGCCAGGAGGTGCCAGCGCTGCCGGCAGCGCGGCTGGAGGACGCTGTCTCGGCAGGACAGGCACCTGCTGAGGGCAGCGGGGCAGCCGGAGAGCAGAGCTCAGCCAGGCCTCCCAGGGGACGATGCAGACAGCCAGGGCCGCCGAGACAGACAGTGACTCAGCAGCTGAGTCAGGGCTGAGCCGGCACCCCACGATGGGCCGTGAGTCACGAGTGCCCCGAAAGCTGATCCTGACAGGAGCGTGATGGGAAGCCACAGCCGCACTGCCCGAGCAGGCACAGGGCATCCTGTGAGCCAGGGGCACCAGCTCCGGCAGCACCTCCAAAAATCCAGCGCTCCATTTTGTCTGAAAACCTCCCTGTCCCCAGCACGCCTCGTGGTGAGGCTGGGCACTCGAGGCAGCAGCCAAGTGCTGCGGGAGTTGCTCTCACGGAGGAAATCGCTGGGAGCGAGGTGTGAAGGGACGCCTGTGAGGAACACCCTGCATCTGGAGCAGGGGACAGGGCAGGGCCATCCAGAGGTTGGAGCTGCCTCAGTGTTTGGGAATGTTACCTCTCCAGCTGAGGCTGGGAACGGGCCCGCGAAGGAAAGCGCCGGGAACTGGGGCCGGCCTGTTCGGTTCATATGTTAAAATTTAATAAGGGCATTATTCATAGAAAGAGGAATCCAGATCCCGGCGCTGCCAAGCCCTCCCTTTCAGCAGCATCCAAGCCGAACAAAATGGGATGGGGGAAAGGAAATGCCTGGAAATAAGGCGCAGACAGGGGTGACCGAACCGTGGCGGCAGCTGCCGGGGCTGGGGGCCCCCCCGGGCTCCGGGCCGGTGCCGCGGCCGCACTCGGAGGGTCTCGGCCGCTCCCGGGCCCCAGCCCCGCGCTGCCACGTACCTCCGCGGTGTCATCGGAGCCGGGGGAGGCCGGGCCCACCCGTGTCATTCACCGGGGGGCGCCCGGGCAGCACCCGGCCCCGGCGTAGCCGCGCTCCGCTCTCCCTCGCCGCCCCGGGAGCCCCCGGGCCGGCGGGAGGAGGCGCGGGCTGGGACGGGCACAGCCCGGGTGGACGGACCGCGCCCGGCCGCGCATCCGCAGCCGCCGACAGCCGACACACCCCCGGCCGGGCCGGGCAGGTGCCGGGGGCTCTGCCCGCTCCCCGCCCGCCCCGCCACAACTTCGCGGTGCCTCCCCGCCGGGAAGTTGGCGCGGGCGGGGATCGGGGGCTCGGGGCGGGTCGCCCGCGGCGCTCACCTACGTCGGCGTTGCAGAAGGCCTGTTGCGGGTGGATGGGCGAGCAGCTGCAGGCGTCGGCCGGGCGGGCCCTGCCGAGCAGCAGCACCGCCAGCCAGGCCAGCAGGCTGGGCAGCGCGGCGGGCATGGCGCGGGGCTGCGGCCACCCGGCCCCGATCCCGCACGCACCGCCGGGCCCGGCCGAGCCGCCGCCGGGAACTCGGGTCCGGCCGGGGCGGGCGCTCTGCGGGCCGCCGCTCCGCTGCCTCCGCGGAGCCGTTCGCTTCCTCCCCGCCGCGCTCGGCCTCGCTCTTTAACGTGCTCCGGAGATCTGCTGCTCCTCCTCCGCGTGGCGCGGGCCAGCCCGGCTGCGCCCGCCCTCCGCGGGATGCGGCTCCGCCGCGGCCGCTGCCCCCGCCCCGGCACGGCCCCGCCGCGGGCACCGGCCGCGCCCGCCCCGCCGCATCCCGGCCGCCCCCGGCCCCGCCGCGCCCGGAGCCGCCGCCCCGGCCCCGAAACCCTCGCTCCGTGCTGCCCCCGCCCGCGCCGAGCAGAGCAGGGACGGCCGGACAGGCAGCAGTTCTGGCCGCGCCCGAGGATTCCTCCCCACCTTCAGCCCCTCCAGCCCAGCTGGTTCCGCTCCCGAGTTCTCCTGCCTGCTCCCTGCTCCCACCGCGGGTCCTGTGCCGCTGCGACCTGCCCGAGCCTCCCCCCGAGGCAGCAGCTCCTGCCCTGGAGCACAGCTCCAAAACCCACCTTGTCTCTGCTGTTTTATCCCGGTGGGCAGCTCAGCTCCCAGCTGCTTTTGGTTCATTCTTCCCAGCAGGAAGGGGAAAGTGATAAAACTGCTGGCTGAGATGAAGGCAGTTTTACAGGTGAAGCAAAAGCCACGCATAAACAGAGCAAAGCAAAGGGGATTCTTTCACCCCTGCCCATGGCAGGCAGGTGCTCAGCCATCCCCAGGGCAGTGGGGCTCCACACGACAGTGACTTGGGAAGACAAACACCATCTCTCCGAATGTCCCTCCCTTGCCTTCTTCCCCCAGCTCCATACACCGAGTATGATTCTCTGCGGTGTGGAATATCCCTTGGGTCAGCTGTTGTGTCCCCTCCCAACTCGTTGTGCCCCCCCAGCCCCTCACTGGTGGGATGAAGAGCAGAAGAGGCCTCAAGCTGTGCAAGCGCTGCTCAGCAGCAATTAAAACATCCCTGTTATCAACACTGCTCCCAGCACAAATCCAAAACACTGTCCTACACCATCTAATACGGAAAAACCAGACTCTATCCCAGTCCACACCCACACACTGTGTCACCATGGAGGTGTCAGGGTGCTGCTGCTGTCACTGTACCTGCACTCTGTGCCTGGCTGGCTGCTGAGAGTGCTCCATCTCCTCAGCAGTGCCTTTGTCCCAGCAGAGCAGGCAGGGACACAGCTTTGGAGCACAGCTGGGCCAGGTGTCACAGGCAGGACTGCCACCACCACGGCCACAAAATGTGCTCCTGAGCCAGCCTTCTGCCACAGCACTGCCATGGATACTCGCAGTAGAGGGATGTAACAGATATGCTCAGCCTCCAGGAAGAGAAGAAACAGCAGAACTGGGCAGCCGGACCAGACCCAAACCGTGACTGAACTGCAGGGAACACATGGGAGGTGACAGCACCAGCAGTGCTGGATGCTGGATGGCACCTGGAGATGGGGCCCAGGTTGCCAACTCTACTATGGGGCTCATGGTCTGCAGAGCTCCAGCAGCAGCAGGATCCCTGCTGGTCCAGCTGCCTGAGGCATTGGTGCTGCTGCTCTGAGAGCAGAGCAGTGCTGAGGGCAGGGGCCCAGGGATGCTTCAGGGGACAAGAAGGGACCAGGCAGCAGGAACAGTCACTGGCACAGCCCTGGGGCCACAACAGGTGCTGTGGTGCTGGGCTGGGAGGGTAAGCAAGGCCAGCAGAGATTGCCAACCCAAGTGCAAGGGATGGCCGAGTGTCCCTCATGGACTGTGGCCAGCTGGCACCCAGTGTGGGCTGCAAACGCATCCTGGGTGCCCTGGGCCAGCTGCTGCACGGTCCCGAGGCCACGTGCAGGGGCCAAAGGCAGGTCTGTTACAGCACTGGGGACAGGTCCATGTCTCCAGACAAGCCCAGCACTGGCCGAATCATTGTCTGGGCTAAATGAAAACACATGTCTGGCCTCGTCCTCGCTCTGCATGGCTCACGGAGGTGCTGACACTGTAAACAGGGATGACACTGTAAACGCAGCTGGCTGCGTTCTTGGGAGGGCCCCATCCACTCTCCAGATCCTTCCACCCAACCACAGCCTGGCTGCTGCACAACTCCCCCAGCACGGCTGCACCCCACAGCCATGGCACAGAGCAGTGCCAAGCATGACACAGGGACACAGGGGGCACAAGGGGCCCCCAAACCACAGTGGCCAGGCCCAGCTCTCTGAAGCTCTGCTTGCTGGCAGACCTACCCTAGGGGCAGGGTTAGAGGGAACCAAACCGGGGACACTACAGAGCCAAACACTGGTCCAGGTGTGGGGAGATGCTGCCCTTGACCTGGGGCAGGGCAGGCCTGAGCCAGTCCAGGAGCTGCAGCCCCCTTGGTCAGAGGGCTCAGGAGGACCCCGAGGTCAGCAGAGGCCCCTTTGACCCTTGTGGCTCCTGAAACCACACAAGTTCCTCCTGGGGGCCACGGGCTGCGGCTGCAATTTCACAACATGCTGGCAAGCATGGGGAGGGCTCCCCGGCCAAAGCCCTGGGCTGCTGTGAACGCTTCTCAGCTGCTGCCGGCTCTGGGAAGCAGAACTGGAGCTCCTGGCCCTGCTCCTGCGCCGAGCACAGCAGCCCTTGCACAGCACGGCTGCACTGCCGCCAGCTCCCCACAGTTTCTGTCAGGAAGGGCTCAGCTCTTCCCAGAGCTGACAGTTCTGGGGCTGGAGCCATGTGCAGCCAGGACTTGGAGAAGACACAGGGCCAGCACACACACACACACACACATCTCTGAGGGTGTGGCCTGGGAATGGCACTGGGATGAGGCCACTTTACATCTGGCCACAGCTGGTGCCCCATTACTCACACTTGCTCCCCCTGCCCCAAAGGCACAGCCACTGTGCTCCATGTGAAACTTTTCTCTGAAACAGAACAGCAGGCCCCAGCCATCACCTCACCTTATGGGAAAAGGGAAGGAAAACCAGCTTTTTGGAGAGAAAGCCTGATGAAATCCCCCAAGTCTGACCTGCTCCCCAAGGCTGCACACCCCCCTCCACCTGGGGAGCCCCAGGGCACACAAGGCAGAGCTGCAGAGCTGGGGCTCAGCTGCAAACCCAGAGCAGGGATGTCACCAGAGCCACCGACCCACCACAGATGGCTCTGTCACAATTCAGGGCTGGGCACCAAGGGCAGGACCTGGACACTGTCCCGGGGCCGGGAGCACCCTGTGGTGGCGGTCCCTTGCCACCAGGTGCCACTGCCGAAACACTTGCACCACACCTGCTGCAGCTCAGGCAACACTTTACAGGAGAGCCCAGGACAGAGGACAGAGCTGGGAGCGCTGCCTGGCATCCCTCCCAGAGCCTGGGCTGGGAGCAGGGCCTGCCCACATCCCCAGGCTGCCCACACGCCTCCATTCCAGGTGTCTGTTAAATAAACTCAATGCCCTCGTACTTCACACTCCCAATCCTGGTCTCAGGCAGGAGGAAGCGCCCGTCCAGTGTGAAGGCCATGATGTAGCTGGAGATCTTCCCGTTGTCCTCCTCCGATTTAAGCGCCACGATGATCTGGTCGTCCGTGTTTGGGATGAACTTGAAGGAGGAGAAGCCGTGGGTGGGAACCACGTCGCCCACGTGGCCCACGGTGACGTCCCCGAAGTCCTGCGTGGAGCTGAGCAGCAGGTTGGTGCCGCGCCGCTCGTCCGCCCGCTCGCTGTAGCGCTCGTGGCTGGCGCGGCGCGGCAGGAAGAACCAGCGCTGCAGCGTGTCGCTCCACGAGGCCGACTCGTGGATCAGGTACCCTGCGGCGGGAAGTGCACTGTGACCACACCGGCCACGCTGGGGCGGGACCCTGCCCCGTCCTTCCCCTCCAAAACACCCCACAGTCCTGCACAGGAATTCCCTGTGACCTTTTCTGCCAATTCCTCCCAGAGCCAGGCAAGGGACCAGCACACCCCACTCTGCCTGGGGGACCAATGCCAGCTGAGCCACCTTCAGCTGCTTCTGGCACAGGAAAATGACCAGGACGAGGGGAGATCTCTGGCCTCCAGCAGCCTTTAAATCTGACCCAGTGCCAGTATCCCTGAGGAAGGTGGCTGTATGGCTCTGGAGCCATCAAGTGTGGGATATGGGGTGGCAGGAGGCCGCCCTGCTCCATACCTGGGGGCCGGATCCCCGCTGCAGCCCTCAGAGCATTGTAGTTTGTCACCCAGTTCTCGTGGCTCACGTCACCCTTGTAGCCAACGACCTTCACCCACTGGGGGTTCTCATTCACCACCTCCCCTGTCGTGGTGGTCCACTCCTTGCCCAGTCCCCCCACATAGAGGTGCTCATCCTTCACTGCCAGCCACTCCGCCTTGAAGCCTGTGGTGGAAAGAATGGCACGAGGAAAGCTCAGTCAGCATGTGGCCATCACACTGTCCCACATACCCCAAACCCTACAGCCCTGAGCACGCTGCTGGGCACAGCATGCAGCCAGCTGGTCTCTGGACAGGAATTGCCCTGCCTTGGCCGGGCTCAGAGCTCACAGGAAAGGTGCACTCCACCCCGGCAAGCTGAAAAGAGCCAAGGGCTTCACATGGCAGGACGGGAACTCACCTTTCCCCACAGTGCCGTCCCCATCTGGGAGGATCACCCAGGGCACCACCTTGTTGCCCTCGATCTGGTAGACCACACCTGTCCGGTCGTCCACGGCGTACAGCTTCCCATTGAACACCACCAGCTCTGAGAGCTCCATGCCCCGGCCCTTCTCAGCCAGGTGGGACTGCAGCATGCTCTCATCCTTGTCCCACTCCACTGTCACTCTGTCCCCACTGTCTGACAGTACCAGGTAGCCCTTCTTCAGGTAACTGAACCAGGTGTGCTCCTGGGAGCCACGGGAGCGCGTGTCCAGGTCGGCGATGACGGCGATGCGGTAGCGCACGCCCTCGGGGTTCCTCTGCGGCGGGGACAGCGGGTAGGTGTCATTGTAGCGCTCCCCTGCCTGCAGGCCCAGCTGCCAGGCACGAGGGCTGGGGGGGCCGTGCCGCGCTGGGGAGGGACGGTGCAGGCACAAGAGCAGCAGCACGAGCCCCAGGCAGGCTGAGGACAGCACGATGGCCTTCCAGCGCAGTCGGAAGCGGGGGTCAGCACCCTTGGTCATGGACGCGAGCACGGGCAGGCCACCCACGCTGATCCGGAGGGGGCTCATAGACTCATGGCAGGGCGGGACTGGCATCGGAGAGGGGGCGAGCAGAACCTGGTGGGAAGAGGGGAGGAAGGAGGTCAGAGAGCTGGTTTGGTGCTGACTGAGCTCGGGGGGCAGCAGAACACAGCCACGAGGGGGCCCATCCCCTCTCCTGCAGCAGAAGGTGCTCCCACCTCATGCAAGTAAGAGCCACCCTGCGCAGGGGCTGTTTGCTGCTGCAACCACCCTCAGCCCCTCTCACCTGGCTCCCTCTGCGCCCCCTGACCAGAAGCCCCAGCGTGCTGGCAAGGTTGCACCCCAGCACCTCTACCTGTGCCATGGTCACTGCAGCTCAGGCAGCGAGCTGAGGCACCTAGCTCAAGGTGAGCCCGTGTCACAGTGTCCTGCAGGCTCCCCTCGGGTGGCAAGGATGACTCCTGCTGCCTCCAGAGTGGCTGGGCAGCCCGGCCCTGCTCCCATGGCTTGTCCCCAGGCACACAGGGACACTGCGAGACACGTGGCAGCTCCGCCCAAGCAGGATGCCAACACCTGAGCAGGAAGCGCAGCGCCAAGGGACACACAGGCAGCGGGGGGCAGAGACCCCCATCCCGGGGCAGAGACCCCCAGCTGCCATGCAGGGCTCTCCCCGTCCCGCGGGCTCTCAATGCGGCTTTCAGCACGGAGTGGCGAACAGAGGCGGCATTGAGCGTGCGGGGCCGGCCCCGGACAGGGCAGCACAGCCCCCGGGGAGCGCCTCCGGTCCTGTCGGGATCCCGGAGCGTGGGCCTGGGCAGAGCCCCGGGACCCCTCTCGGTGCACTGACCCCATCGCGTTGGTAGCCCGCTCTTAGCATGGCCACGGGGAACCCTAAAAACGCCGGGGCACGGTCAGAGGGATCCCCGGTACGGACACGGGGACCGACCGACACTCCCGGTATAGACATGGGGACCCCCCAACACCCCCGGTATAGACACGGGGACCAACCGACACCCCCGGTATGGACACATGGACCGACCGACACCCCCGGTATAGACACAGGGACCCTCCCAACACCCCCAGTATAGACACGGGGACCGACCGACACCCCTGGTATGGATACGGGAACCCCCAACACCCTGGTACGGACACGGGAACCCCCCAACACCCCCGGTATGGACACAGGGACCCACCGACACCCCGGTATGGACACGGGGACCGATCGACACCCCCGGTATAGACACGGGGACTCCCAACATCCCCGGTACAGACACGGGGCGCCTCTCTAAAGACACGGGGACTCCCCGCCTCCGCCGGGCGCGCCCTAGGGGAACCCCGCGCCCCCTCCCCGGCCGAGCTGACGAGCAGCCGGGGCACCGCCCGCACTGAGCGAAGATCCCCGCGCCCCCCGGACCGCTGCGCTGGGCACAGCCCCGGGGATCCCACCGGGCAGGGTGCTCGCAGTCCGCAGTGTCCCCGCCCGGTGGGGACCCCCGCCGGCCCGGCCCCGCGCGCCCCCGCCCGTGTCCCCGCTCACCGCGGCGCCGCCTCCCCCGCGCGCAGCCGCCGCCTACAGCTCCCGGCGGCCCCGGGATGGCAGCGCCCAGGCCTTCCCGTGTGCAGAAACTACAGCTCCCAGGAGATCTCGCGCGTCACCGCCCCCACCGCCCTCCCGCCGCACCGCGGGGGCTGCCGGGGGCTGTGGTCCGCGCCGAGCAGGGCCCGCCGGAGCCCTGGAGCCCGGCGGCGGGGGCGGTGCGGAGCCGAGCCGGCTTTGCGGGGTGGGCACAGCCGGGCGGGAGCCCAGTGCTGCCCTGCTCCAGCCCGCAACACATTCTGGCCTTGTCCCGCTTGTCCCCTCTGTCCCGCCGCCCCTCGGGGTGGCGGAGCGGGGCAGAGCCAGCCCCGCGCCTTGGGACCCGTGTGCGTGTCCGGCTGCCAAAGGCTGGAGCCCGGCAGGGCTGTGCCGGCCGGGGTGCCCTCGGGGCTGGGAGCGGGGCCAGCTGCACCCTCGGGGATGCGGGGTCCCGCAGCACTCGGGGGAGCCGCTGGCACGAACGGGACAGCGGCGGCCCCGTGAGCACGAACGGGACAGGCGGCGGGTCCCGGGGCACGAACGGGACAGCGACGGCCCCGGGAGCACGAACGGGGCAGCGGCGGGTCCCGGGGCACGAACGGGACAGCGGCGGCCCCGGGAGCACACATGGTTAAGGCAGCGGCGGGCGCACATCTGGCGGGGGAGGGCTGCGAGCCTCGTCCCGTGCCTCGCTGCCTCCCGCGCTTCCAAAAAGTGCATTTCCGCCCGGGCCGAGCGGGGAGAGGCGGCTCCGGAGCCGGAGGCAGCGCTCGGCCGCGGGCAGGCTCCGCGCTGGCCCGGGCGATGCTCTAGGGCCCCAGAGGTAGGTGGGGGGCAGCTTTGGGAGCCTCACGGTCACCCCCGGACCCGCAGCGCGTCCCGCTCCCATCTGCGGGCGGTGCCGGTTACCGGGAGGTGGTGCCGGGTACCGGGAGGCGGCTCCGCCTCGACAAGCGCTCGGGTGTCCTGGCACGCGCCCAGGGATCGGTCCCTGTGCCCCCGCAGCCGAGCGAGGCCCTTGCCCTGCCTGCCAGGGGTCAGTGGGGACCCCACGGCTGAGCCTCACAGTGGTCCGGGGGCACAGCCCGACCCACTGCGGCTCTGGGAGGACACAGCCCTGCCCTGCCCCAGTTGTGTTCCCAAAAAAACTATTGCTAGGAACACACCAGGCCCACGCTCACCTTCAGCATCTCTTTGGAGGTCACATTGGCTGTTGGGGTCCCCAGCACAACGTCTTGCTGATGCTACTGAAGCTGAAGGGCTGCAACTATGCCATGCTCCTTCCCCATGTCTGCCCCATGCAGCCCCCACCCTGCTGCTGCTCCAGGGAAAAAATGGGCTCTGCAACCATTGCAGCAGCACATGGGGGGCCTGGCCCCCAGAGGCACAGTGGTTCTGGCTGGGGGTTCTGGTGCAGGGGAAGTTTGTATCCACCACCCTAAACAGAGACAGAGGGCTGGGAGTGCAGGTCCTGCTGCCCCCACAACGCCCCAAGCCCCTCATAACCGCCCTAGAGTTTGTTCCATTTCATCCTAGTCTTCATCTCCATCTGGAATATATTTTGGGATGTTTTGACTTGCGGTCCCAAGGCTTCTGCAGCCACTGAGTTTAGATCTCTGGCTGCTCCTGGAGAGCAGCCAGCCCTGATGGAAAACCCGCGTCCCTCGGTAGGGCCGTGTGTGCAGATGGGCATCAGCTCACCTGCAGGGAGCAGGGGGGGCACGCTGGGGGCCCAGCGAGCCCCGTGTGCTGCTGACAGTGCCCTGTGTGCACCACCCACTGGCCTCTGCCCCCAACAGCCCGGGGAGCACTGCCCTCCACCCTGGGAACTTCCTGGCCAAGGGTTTCTCTTCGTGGAGCAGCTTCCTGGGACACGGCGTGTTCCCAGGGCCAAGCCTGCTGCAGGTCCCAGAGGGGTGCCTGGTGGGATGGTCCCAGAGCTGGGGAAAAGCCACAGGATTCCCAAAGCACCACATGCTCCCTGCTGTGGTCAGTGCTGCACATCTGGCACAGCTGGAGGCCAGGCAGGGCCAGCAGAGCCAAGGCCAAAACTCCCCTGGGTGACACCTGCTCACAAGCTCTGGCTGGCCTCCTCCACGCTTCTATCCATGGATCCACTTCTCCTCTGCCTCCCTGCACGCCTGGCAGCACCGAGACAACGGGCTGGGAGGCAAACAGAGGACGTACACCGGGAAGTGTATGCAGGGGCCAGGCCCTTGGCAGAGGGTTTGAGCAGCAGGAAAAGCCCTTTGGAGCCTTTCCCAATCCCTCCGCCCCTTCCCAGCTCCAGTGACTCATAATCCAGGCATCCGCCCCCGGCTTCAGGCGCCCTCCGCACCCGCAGCACGGTCCCTCGGACCCCACACCTGGGGACAGCGGGAACATCCACCCATATTCTGACAGCAGGCGCGCACCAAAACAGCGGCATTGTGCCCCAAAGTCCGCCATGGGCTGGCTCGGCTGCAGGGCACAGGGCGGGCTGAGCGCGGTGCTGCGGGGTCCCGCAGAACCGCGGGGCGCAGCCGGGCGGTGCTGCCTGGGAGGGGAGCAGGGCAAGGGCCACACCCGTGTGCCAGCCCAGGGAGGCTCCTGGCTCCGATAGCAGCCTGGGCAGCAGCCATCCCATCCCATCCCATTCCATCCCATCCGATGGCGGCCGGACCCGCTGTCCCGGGATGCCCAGCGCCGCCGGGCGCTGCTACGCCCCTGTTTGGCCAAGGCTGACCTCGGGGCCAAAGGGCGAGCTGCTTCGTGCCCGGCCTCACGTCTCCAGCAGATACGGCTTCGATAATAGAGGGAGGGGTCATGGAGCGCCCGGGCTGGGCCACAGTGCCACCACCACTGCAAATATTAGTTTTGGCCCCATACAGGGTGTGGGCTCTCAGAAAGGTTTCTCCATGTGGCAGCCAGCCCATGTCCCTCTTTCTGGAGGAGTGGGTCTTGTCCCCTGGCAAGCCCTTGGGCTGGCAGCCCCCAGGAGAGGAGCCCCTTGCAGGACTGGGGTGCAGATGTCCTCTCTGGGCCCAGCTGGGGTCACACACACAGGCAGGGCTGCACCTTGGCATTTGCCCCATGGTACCTGGAACTGTAATTTTTCAGGTGCTGACATCCCAAATTGCTGCTCTTGGGTGTCCATGGGAGGCAGCTGAAGCCAGGCTGAGCAGCAGCAGCATTTGGTCCAGGACTTGGCCCAGTCAGAGGCTGCTGCTCTGCTCCACTCAGCTCCTGAGGTAATCCCATCTCTGTATGTGCCAGGGCTCAGGGGCTGCAAGGCCCCAGCCCTCGTGTTGGTGAGCCCAGAGTCCCTGAACTGCCCCAGCGTGGGTGTCCCCAGGTGCTCACTGGGGTGACACTGTTCCACAGCCCAGCCAGACCCTGGGGCTGTGCTGTGCACAGCTCCTGTCCCAGCTCAGGACATGGCTGAGCTGGGAGTCTTCTCATTCCTGTCCCCTCAGCTGTCCCTGGCACCTCACAGGCACTGCCAAGGCATGGAGGGGCTGTGGGTGCATGGTGTCCTGCTGATCTTCCTGCTGCCCTGCCCTGTGGGGAGCCAGAGCAGCTCCATCCCTGACCAGCGGTGGTGGACGGACCCCCATGAGGCCCCATCACAGCACCAAGCTGCCAGGTGAGGGGACCCCAGAGCCAGGGTGCTCTGCAGCGGGGCCAGGGCAGCCCTGGGGGCCCCTGTTCACCTATAGCTCCCTGTTGTGCTTTGCTTTCTGCCTTGCCAGGGCCACAGAGGAGCAGAAGGCTGAGGGTGCCCAGGAGGGGCTGCCCCCACAGCCCCGCTGTGTCCGCTGCTGCCCCCCAGCCGAAAAGCGCTTCTACCCCCTGTACCAGCCCGTGCCTCAGATCAACATGACCATCCTGAAAGGTGAGGGCTGGCAGGAGTCCACACTGCCCTGCCAGCATTGCCCCGGGCCCAGCACTGAGCTGGGCTCACAGTGCCAGCTCTTGACAGACAGGGAATGAGAAACTGGGGTGGTGCCAGTGGTCCTGTGCCTGCACAGAGGGTGGGGGTGTGACTGGGGGCAGGGTCAGGACTGCTGGATCCCTGCTCCCTCCATCCATCCCTGGGGAAGGGGCTTTCGGGCTGCTGGGTTCAGCTCTGGCCCTTGCCTGACAGCCCAACTCTCCCTCCTGCTCTGCCCAGGAGAGAAGGGGGAGCGTGGGGAACGTGGCATGCAGGGCAAGTTCGGCAAGACGGGGGTGGCCGGCAGCAGGGGCCACGCAGGGCCCAAGGGACAGAAGGGCAGCATGGGCGCCCCAGGGGAGCGCTGCAAGAGCCACTACGCCGCCTTCTCCGTGGGCCGCAAGAAACCCCTGCACAGCAACGACTACTACCAGACCCTCATCTTCGACACCGAGTTTGTCAACCTCTACGACCACTTCAACATGTTCACGGGCAAGTTTTACTGCTACATCCCCGGCATCTACTACTTCAGCCTCAACGTGCACACCTGGAACCAGAAGGAGACGTACCTGCACATCATGCACAACGGGGCGGAGGTGGTGATCCTGTACGCCCAGGTGAGCGACCGCAGCATCATGCAGAGCCAGAGCGTCATGCTGGAGCTGAAGGAGCAGGACGAGGTCTGGGTGCGGCTCTACAAGGGCGAGCGTGACAACGCTGTCTTCAGTGATGAGTACGACACCTACATCACCTTCAGCGGCCACCTCATCAAGTACAGCGGGGACCCCTGAGTGCCCCTCCTGTGCCCCTGTGCCTCATCCCAGGAGTGCCACCCCTGTTATGCTGTTAGTCACCCTAGTGCCACTATCCCCAGCAGCTGCACCAGTGTGTGAATCCCCTCACTTCAGTGCTTCAAGGCCAACCAGACACACCTGGAAGAGCTGGAGCAGTTTTAAGCCCCTGCCACATTAGGGACCAGGAAGCAGCTGCTGAGCTGGGGTGGACAGGGAGCTCAGCCCCTCTCCCCACTGCAGAGCTGGGTTTGCCAGGCACAGCCTGGCTGAGCTGGCACCAGCAGAGCAGTGTGACTGCTGGTGCCCGGCTGCGAGGCAGTGCAGACACACATACCATGCTCCTCCTGGTGCCAGTGGTGCTCAGCACCATCTGGAAAGGCAACAAACTGCTCAGGGCCCTTTCCTGCCAAGCTGCAGGTGTTGCAGTGGGGCTGGGTACCCCTGTGGGGAGGGAATTGCGTCACTTCCCTCCAGATTCCGTCACTGCTCACCACAGCCTCTGCTCAGGAAGAGCTCTCTCCCCACCAGCAGCCCTGGGCGTGGGGCCTTTGGCCTCAGCCACTTCCTCTTCCCTGAGGTTATCTGCTGGCCAAGCTTCATGTTTGTGTAGATGCAGCAGTAGCACGGGCCAGTGTGCTGACCCCCCATTCAGCTGTGCCACATTAAACACCTCACGTTTCCAGCCTTGCTCACACGCTCAGTGTCCTCTCGCTTTGTGTGTGGGGAGGCTCCGGGGGACTCGGGGCAGGGATCTGCTCCTGGGGTGCAGGGGCTCCCCGAGAGCTGAGGGCTGGCATGGTGCTGCTGAGCTGGGGCTGGAGAGGCGAGAGCAAACTGTCCTGGAGAGGGACACGCTCGGTCCATCCCGGGACACACACAGCCCATCCCGGGACACACACACACAGTCCATCCCGGGACATGCAGTCCATCCCAGGACACACACACAGTCTATCCCGGGACACACAGGGGGCTCATCCCCGGACATGCAGTCCATCCCGGGACACACACTCGGTCCATTCCAGGACACACAGGGCCCATCCCGGGACAAACGCGCAGCCCATCCCCGGGCGCACACAGCCCATCCCGGGGCACGGGGGCGGTACCGGGGCGGGGCGGTGCGGGAAGGCGGGCGGGCGGAGCTGCGGGGCCGCGCCCCGGGAGAGCCGGGCCCGGCGGCGGCGGCGGCTCCTCATTTTAGCGGCGGCGGCGGCGGCAGCGCCATGGCGGAGGCGGCGGAGGCGGCGGAGGGGCCGGGGCGGCGCGGGAAGAGAACGGGCACCGAGCCCGGCACCGGGAACCGGCCGAGGCCGAGAGGGCCGCGCGGCGCCGGCGGAGGTGCATGGCGGGGCCGGGACCGGGACCGGGACCGGGACCGGGACCGGGACCGGGACCGGGACCGGGGCCGGGACCGGGGCCGGGATGGGGACGGGGGGATGGGATGGGGATGGGATTGGATCCGGGGCCGGGGCCGGGGCTGGCACGGCCCGGTCGGCACTGACCGCGGTGCTGGCCCGGCCCGGCCCTCACTCACCTCCCCGGGCAGCTTCCAGCCGGCAGCGGACATGCAGGGAACCACTGTCCTGCACGACACCATCAGCGCCCGCCCGCAGCCGCTGCCAGGTGAGGGAGGCACCGGCGAGGCACCGGGATGGGGCAGTGCACTCACTGCTCCCCGCTGACCCCGAACCCTCTGCCCGTCCTTCCCAGCACGGTACTTCGACACCAAGACCACGGAGCCCATCAGCTTCTTCTTGTCTGGCCTGGAGGAGCTGCTGGCCTGGCAGCCCAACAGCGACGATGAGTTCAATGTGTCAGCCGTGCCTCTGGCCCGGCGGCAGCCCCCGCTCCACAGCAGGCGGCCCCGGACGCTGGTGTGCCACGACATGCGTGGTGGCTACCTGGAGGACAGGTACGTGCTGGGTGGAAGGGAGGTGTGACAGTGGAGCTCAACATCCCAAACCCCAAAGCACTCCTGTTTCTGCCTGACATGTGTCCTCCCAGCTGAGCACGTGGGTGAGCAGGGATGGGGTAATTGGCTCTTGTCACCAGAGCTTGGGGCACCTTGCTCAGGCTGGGATGTTCAGAGGTGGCTCGGTGTCACAGCTCTGCTCGGCTCCAGCTGTGAGTCAGGCTCCTACCCAGCCCCGCAGGATCTGCCAGCGTCCTTCCTGCACTGCCCAACCCTTTTCCCTCTGCAGGTTTATCCAGGGCTCGGCCACACGCAACCCCTACATCTTCTACCACTGGCGCTACATCGACATCTTCGTCTACTTCAGCCACCACACTGTGACCATCCCGCCCGTGGTCTGGACCAACGCAGCGCACCGGAACAGCGTCCCCGTGCTGGGTGAGGGCAGGGCTGAGCCTGGGGCAGCCCCAGCAGGGAGCTGGAACTCACCAGGATGCACGGCTGACACTCTCACTGCCTCCCCAGGCACGTTCATCACGGAGTGGACGGACGGGGAGAAGCTGTGCGAGGCGTTCCTGGCTGGCGGCGAGGAGGCGTTTGGCGCGGTGGCCGAGCAGCTGGCCCGCATTGCCCAGCACTTCCGCTTCGACGGCTGGCTGGTCAACATCGAGAACAAGCTGAGTGTGAGTCCTGCTCACCCCCTGCCCACCTCCCTGCCCTCGTGCTGTTCCCGTGGGGCGCCCCTGCCCCATGCCCTCACCCACCCGTGTCTGCTCTCGCCTGGCAGGCGGCAGCCGTGGGCAACCTGCCCCTGTTCCTGCGGGAGCTGACGGCGCGGGTGCACAGTGCCGTGCCAGGAGGGCTGGTGATTTGGTATGACAGTGTGCTGAAGGATGGCACGCTGAGCTGGCAGAACGAGCTTAATGATCAGAATAGGTGAGGCTGGCAAAGCTGTCCCTGGGCAGGGGGTGTGAGCCCACCCCAAACTCAGCATGGCATTGGTCAGGCACAGCCTGCACGACCCTTAGTGAGGTTGTGTGACTGTAGCATCTGCCCTGCCACTCTACCCCTTGTCCCCAGGATGTTCTTTGATGTCTGTGACGGGCTGTTCACCAACTACAACTGGAAGGAGGACCAGCTGGAGCGCTCGCAGAGGCTGGCTGGTCCACGCCTCAATGACGTCTATGTCGGCGTTGATGTCTTTGCCCGTGGGGATGTGATTGGTGGGGGCTTTGACACTGACAAGGTGGGTGTCACAGGGTGTGACCCTGGACCTCCCCTGGCGCAGGGCTGAGCTTCCACTGCTGGCCCTGCTGGGCTGTGCTGGGCTGGGCTGCTCACCTGGGGATGAACTGGTTAGGAGTGAGGGATCCCAGAGTGCTGGCTGTGCATGAAGAGGGAGTTGGAGGATCCCAGTGCTGCCATCCCTGAAAAGGGCGATGCTGCAGCACATCCTGTCCTGCCCCGCCGTGGGGCCAGTGGAAGCTGGGGGGAGCGGGGCCAGGACAGGTGACAAGGTGCCTGCCTGGCCTGGCCTGTGCTGCTCACTGCTCCCTTTGGCAGTCGCTGCGCCTGATCCGGCAGTTCGGCCTCTCCGCAGCCATCTTCGCTCCTGGCTGGGTCTACGAGCACCTGGGGAAGGAAAACTTCCTGCAGAACGAGAACAGGTGAGGGCAGGTGCTGGGGGAGGAATGGCTGGCTCAGGAGGGCTGTGGGGTGGTGGGACACAGCCACAGGGACACTGTGGCTGCCAGAACACCGTGGCTGCTGGCCAGCCAGCCAGCTCAGGTGATACCTGAGGCCATGCAGGGCAGTGACCATAACAAGGGGCTCTGCCTGACATTCCCCCTTTGCCTCCAGGTTCTGGGGCTCGCTGGCCGAGTACCTGCCCACGCACAGCATTTGCACGCTGCCCCTCACCACCTCCTTCTGCCTGGGCATGGGCACCAGCACATTCCTGGATGGGAAGGTGGGTGCAGGGTGACAACTCTGTTCTGGTCAGACTGGGCTGGGCTGGGCAGAGGGGTCCCTGCTCTCGGCTGCCCCAGCTCAGCTCTCCCTGTGCTGCAGGATGAAGAGTCTGGGCCCTGGTACGACCTGAGTGCACAGGACATCCAGCCGCTGTACCCAGAGCAGCAGGGCATGCTGAGTGCCAGCTGCTGCCTGAGGGATGCCTGGAGTGGGGGCAGCTCCCTGCAGCTGCAGGGCACCATTCCCCCCGGCGAGGAGCGCGTGGCTGTCCGGTGAGTGAAGGGCCCCCTCTCCTCCCTGGTGCTGGGCTGGCAACACGTCAGCATGGCATGGCCTGCAGGCCCGAGCTGTGTGGCCCCAGGGCCTTGTGGCGAGCTCAGGCTCTGCCCACAGTGCCCAGAACACCTAACACAATGCACCTTCTCTTTGTCTCTCTCTCTCTGTCTCTGTCTCTCTCTGGGTGGATTTGGGGTCATCAGCCTCTTCTCTTTGCAGATGCCGGCCCCCCCCAAGCTCTTCCTGACCCTGCTCTACAAGCTGGAGGGGCCACAGCCTGATGACTTTACAGTGGCACTGGAGGTCACCACCTGGGACTCGGGGATCTGTTTCGAGGGCAACCCCACCTCCCTGCCTGGTGAGGAGCCTGTCCCCCCGTGCTCTCCTGCTGTAGAGTGTGGGACCAGTTCAGTCCCTCACTCTGCCCTGGCTCCCTCTGGCAGAGCCCAATGGCCGGTACTACCCTCGGTTCCTCCCGGCGCCGCCGCCCTTCCTGGCCAAGCTGCTCGCCGCCTGCCACCGTGGCTCCCACAGCTGGACCAGCCGGTGAGTGCCCTGCCTGCACCCTGTCCACAGCCAGGCAGGGGACACCAGGGCTCTCTGGCACCATTCCTGCTCTGCCTCCTCCCTCTCAGGTGCTACGAGCTGGAGCTGCAGGACTGCAGCCTACGAGACCTCTCCTTGATTGTGTCCCGCCAGCAGCCCAGCCTGCAGGAGACACCCTTCAGCTGCCTGCTCGGGGAGGTCCGGGTGAGTGCTCATGGGGACACCTGCCCCGGTGCCAGCCTTGTTCTGGGAAGGTGTGGGGTGCCCGCTCTGACCCCCGGTGTTGTGGTTCTCTCGCAGGTGCTGGACACGGCCAGCGTGGCGGCGTCCCCGCCGCAGGTGCTCAGCGTGGAGGCGTCGCAGCTCTGGTGGCAGGAGGGCCCCGAGCCCGAGCAGCTCTGCTCAGCCTCACGCTGCGCTGGTCCTTCCCTCCGGGCCGCGCCCGCTGGTTCCGTGTGCTGAGCCAGGGCGCCCGGTGCCGCCTGGGCCAGACGGCGCCGCAGCTGCTGGGTCTGGCGCAGGGCTGCCTGTTCCGCGCCGTGGGGCTGCTGGTGCCGCAGCCAGCGCCGGGGCAGTCCTGCCGGCTGGAGCTGCTGGTGGAACCCGTGCTGCAGAATGAGCTGCCCGTGGACCCCGAGCGCTGGGGCCGCCTGGTGCTGGTCTACTCTGCCTCAGGCAATGGCACCGGCTCAGATGGGCATTAAACAACTGTGGCGCAGCCCTGCCGTGTCTGCTCCGTGGGGTGGGTGGGCTGTGGGCAGGGGACAAGGAGGGAGGCTGCATTTCATCACCCTGGGCTGGTGATGGGCTGCATTTCATCACCCTGGTCTGGTGGTGGGCTGCATTTCATCACCCTTTCCTCCCACCCGTTTTGTGCTCAGCCCTGACTGTGAGGGCCCACTGGGTGCTGATAAGGACCCTGCAAATGGCTGGCAGGGACCCCCAACATGTGTGACCCCAGACTGGGGCACCTGCCCTGAGAACCCCACCAGCTCCTGCAGCCCTCGCTGCCTCAAGCTGTCTGCCCACGGGCTGGGGGTACTTGCCCTAAGCCCCCAAGATGCACAGGCCCCTCAGGGCTCAGCCTGGTGGGGAGCTGCCTGCAGAGCCTCTGCAGCAGCCCTGAGGAGCAGCCCAGCATGGGTGACCACTATGCTCATTAACGTGGACCCATCCCAGTGCCGCCAGCCTACACTGCCTCCCCTGAGCATCGTGAGAGGAGGAGGGAAAATTTATAGCAGCAATTATTTTCTCACAGTCTGGTGAGCAAGCAATTAGCAGGCAGGAGTAGGCAAGCACTCCTGCAGCAGGGTCCCAAGCCCTGTTCCCAAACAATGCAGGCTCCCCCAGGGACACCAAGGCCAGCAGTGGAGCTGCTGCTCCTGGGGCACTCAGGAACGCGTTACCTGATGGCTTGAGGAACAAAGGGCTTGGCCCAGCCAGGAAAGGGCTCTTCGCCCCCTGCTCGGGGACCCAAGGGTTTCCCACTTGTCCACAGGCTCTGGCCCCCTGCCCAGCCAGATCCACTGTGGCAGCCACAGCCCCGTGCCCCCCCAGCGCAACCAGTCAAAACCTGAGTCGCCCTGGTTGAAGAAAGAAATCTTTATTAATAATTAATAATAATAATAATAATAATAATAATAATAATAATAATAATAATAATAATTGTAATAATAATAATAATAATAATAATAATAATAATAATAATACTGTTTATTAGAATGGTCACACTTTGAAGCATACAGATGGGCCGGCGCCAGCCCGCACGCCGGGGCGGCGCAGGGGTGCTGTAAGGGAGAAGCCAGTACAGCGATGGACGGAGCTTTGTACAGGGGCAGGGCTGGGGCTATGTACACCGGGAATAGAAAAGGGGGAGCTCATCGCTGGGGCTCGGGGGCGTCTGCAGACTATAAAGTGAGGTTTGAGGAGTGGCAGAGCCATAAGGGCGCTGCACCCCGGGGTGGGCTCCGCAGTGCCCGTGTGCCTGTGACTCGGGCGGGTCCCCTGCGGGTGATGCGGTGGCCGAGACCCCGCACCCAGGGCTGGGGGCATCCTGCTGGCCCAGGCAGGGACGGGTGGCCATGGGCCTGTCCCGTGCCACAGAGCAAGCGGGACCGGGACCAGGACCAGGACAGCGCCTGGCCCAGCTTTGCTCAGGGCTGGTCCAGGCCGGGCGGGAGCGCAGGTGTCAGGAAGGAGGGAGGAAGAAGGGGAAGGGGTCACAAGCGAGTTGCAAGCTCCTCTTAACAAAAATTCCCTTTAAAAGGCAGAGGGTCGTCCTCTGCAATACCTCAGCACCGCAGCCGCCCCGGCTCCGCCTGGAGCCGAGGCCCTGCACACTCAACACGCTGCTGGCCACCGGGGCTCGGGGGGCACCGGGCCGGGTCCCCGGCCTGTCACCCGGCCCAGGAGCCGGGCAGGGCGCAGCGCTCTGCCGGCACCCCCAGCGCTGCTGCGCCGGGGAAAGGAAGACGTGGCGCCCAGGCCTGCACCTGGGCAGGTGAGGGCCCCACAGACCCTCTCGCCCGCCTGCACCGGCTCCCTGCCTGCCGGGCTCCGGGGCCGGGGTGCTGGGGGTCCCTCCGGCTGGTGCCCGCTCGCCGCTGCTCCTCTGGGACTCGCTCCGTGGGTGTGGACAGGTGGGACTCACTTGGCTGCTGCCACTTGCCTTTGTTTCTATTTTTTTGTTTGGATTTTTTAAATTTTTTTTTTTTACTTTGCTTTTAATTTTTATATTTTGGGGTTCTTTTTTTTTTGTTTGTTTGCTTTTTGTTTTTTTTTTTTTGTGTGTGTATGTGGATTATTTTTGCCCTTCCTGGTCCCAGAAGGAAACAGCCACGGATTCACTACAACAGAAACAAGAGAGGCAGGTCTTTCGCTGGAGCACTTGGGCCGAGCTGCTGGCCAGGGCACACAGGCACAGTCCCAGCCCAGCGAGCCCATGCAACCAGCCCAGCCCATCCCACCCAGCCCTGGGATCCTGAACCCAGCCAGCCTCGCCAGTCCCCACCGCTGGCAGCAACCCCAGCCGGCTCCTCTCTCTCCTACAGGGGCAGAGGGGTTGCTCGGGGGGCTGCTGTCACCCCAGTGCCTGCAGCGAGCATCCCTGCAGGCTGAGCACCCCCGGGGGATGAGCCCCCTGCTCATCCAGGGCACGGGGACCCCACAGCAGCTGTGGGTCCCCAGGGCGGGCGGCAGGAGCAGGAGAGGCGGGCGGGCAGCAGGACGAGGTAACCCTATGGCTGTGGGGTGCAGTGGCCCCACAGAGCCCGGCGCCAGCCCCGGGCAGCACCCGCGGCTCCTCCGCAGGCTCGGCCTCGGCTCTGTCTGCCTGCTGGGGTTTGGTGCTAGTGAGCATCGGGGACAGTGGTGGGGGGGCTGGGTCTGTCTTGCTAGTAGGGAGTGAAGCGGCTGTACCCTCCTCGGTATAGACTAGCCTGCAACATCAAAGATGAAAAAAAAGCCAATCAGTATTCAGAGATAGCCAAAGCCTAGATCTTCCCTTTTTAATCTTTTTTTTTTTTTTTTAATTTTTTTTTCCTCCTCTTTCAAATGACACCAAATCGCTGCTGTCCTTGGGCTGTGAAGGGCAGGCAGGGCCAGGGTGCCCAGAGCTGCCTGGGATCTGTGGTGGCCACAGGCACTGCCCTGGGTGCAGGGGCTGCCATACGCCCCCACTGTGGCACTGCTGTGCCACACCTGCCAGGAGCTGCCCCCATCCCTGCCGTGGCACTGAGCTGAAAAACCCCCAGGATGGAGTGCCCGTGGCCCCTCACTAGCAGCTGCCCAGGGCTGAGGGTGCCAGGGGAATAAAAAAAGGCAGAAAAAGGCAGGCAGGCTTTGCGATCCCAGCCGTGAGTGCAATTTTTCATCTTTGATGCTGTCAGAGCTGGCCAAGAGCTGTGGTGTGAGGGACTGCAGGGATCCCGTGTGTGGCTGCATGGAGGCCCTGGGGACACTGTCCTGCACTGGGGTGACAGAGGGGGTCCTGAAACCTGAGCAGGCACTGGGAAGGGGGCAGGACTGTGCAGGGTGTGAGGGGCAGGGAGCAGGGTGGGGTTTCCTCTCCTGCAGACAGAGCCAGGCAGGGGCTGCGCCATCCCCACTCCCCTCCCACACCTGCCCTGTGCCCAGAGCCCCATGGGCGCTGTGCCAGACCCTCCCTGGGCCGGCTGCAGCCCCCAGGAAGCAGAGGAAGGCTGAGGAGCTGCTCTTACCATGGTGCCGATGCTGTAGGTGGCGGCGGGGCCGATGGTGTGGTGGTAGGGGTCTGCAGCTGCGTACACTCTGCCATAGCTACGAGCAAACAGCTGGGTGTGAGTGCCAACAGCCAGGCTCCTGCCCCCCCTGAGAGCCCTCCCTCCCTCCCAGCCACACCTGGGAGTCCCCAGGACCTCCCTGCTCCTCCTTTCCAGCCCAGCCCTGAGCAGAGCAAGGGGTCCCTGTGTGCATGCCTGCCCCATGCCTGACCCTGTCCTGTCCCATGGCTCTGACACCTGGGGGTGTAAGTGGGCAGGGTGGCACAGAGAGCTGGGGGTGTCAGTGGGCAGTGCAGGGGTGGCACAGAGAGCTGGGGGTGTCAGTAGGCAGTGCAGGGGTGGCATGGAGCTCCCCAGGTGTGATGCCCAGAGCTTACCTGTCGCTGTAGGCGGCCGCTGCTGCTGCGGGCTGGGCGTACCTGTAGGCAGCATAGCCCCCCTGCAGGAGGAGACACTGGTAAGGGGCTGCACCCATTTGGGGGGTGGGGTTGGGGGCAGCTGGGTGCCCCATGGCTCTGCACGGAGTAGTGGGGGAGCTGGTGCCAGTGCCACTGGGCATGCATCAGCCTCATTACCATTCCCCAGGGGCTTTCACAAACATTAACCTTAAAAAATTAAATTTCCAGAGAAGAGACTGTCACCTCCCCGCTCGCTTTAATGAGGTGTCACGTTAGATAAATCCTTCAGTGCCCGCCTGAAATATCGCCGCTGGCTGCTCAGACATGGAGGTTAAACGCGGCTGCAAGGAGCTGGGGCCGTAAATCCTGCCTGGCACCAGCCCTGCAAGGGGGCTGGCAGGGGCACAGGACTGGGCACAGGACTGGGCACAGAACCCTGTGTGGTGTGTGCCACCAGACTGCTCTGGAGGAGCTGAACTGTGTTCACACTCTGCAGCCACCCAGGGAAGGGGCTGGAGGGGGGCAGAGCCCACTTGCCCCCTGTGCAGTGCCACTTGCTACCTGTGTGGTGCCACTTGCCCCCCACGCTGGCACGGGGTCCCTGTCACAGCCCAGCCCTGGGCAGTGTCACTTACGTAGATCTCAGCTCCGTAGAACCCGTCCTGGTAGACGACCCTGGAAATGAGGCAGAGGCATCAGAGTCCAGCCTTGCCCCTGGACCAGCAGGGTGGGGTGAGGGCAGGGAACGGAGGAGCTGCCCCAGCCCCACAGCTGACGGGCAAGGAGGGGCTGTCCCGGCCCCAAAGGCATGTCTGGGACTCTGGGCAGGGACTTTGGGACATGCAGAGGGCATGGCCACAGGCAGGGCATGCCAGAGGAGGATCCCAGGGCAGGATCTCTGCTGGGAGCGGCCAGGCAGGCACAGATGGGCACGGCTGTGTTTGTGGCCAGTGCCATCACCGCTGCACATGCTGGGAAAAACATTCCCACTAAACCATAATTCCATTATTCCATTATTCCCTGGCTGGAACAACATCCTGAGCCTCATTGTACAGGAGGCTGCTGGGTCACCCCGAGGGCAGAAACTGGGGCTGGGACAGAGCCTGGGCAGGAGCTGCAGCCCATTCCTGACAGGCGAGAGCACAGCGATGCCAGCGCAGAGCCGAGGCAGGGCCAGCGCTCGCCCCGGGCCAGCAGCCCCCCGGTGCCCGGTACTCACGCGCCGTAGGCGGGGATGGGCGGCGGCGGCGGCGCGGCGCGGAAGGTGTTGTACACGGCACGGCCTCGGCCCCGCAGGTGCGCCCCTCGGTACGCCACGGCCGTCCCCGTGGCGGGGTACGGGAACCCCGTTACTGCGGGAGGCACGGCACGCCTGTGGGCTCTGCACAGCAGCTGCACACAGCCCCCATGGGGCACCACAGAGCCAGCCCTGCACCCCAGCCGGGCAGGGACATGGCCCTGTGGGGATGGGATGGGATGGGATGGGATGGGATGGGATGGGATGGGATGGGACGGGACAGGACGGGACGGGACAGGACAGGACAGAACAGGACAGGACAGGACAGGACAGGACAGGACAGGACAGGATAGGATAGGATAGGATAGGATAGGATAGGATAGGATAGGATAGGATAGGATGGAATGGGATAGGATGAGATGGGATGGGATGGGATAGGATGGGATGGGATGGGATGGGATAGAACTGTCCAGGCAGGTGTGAAGGACAGGGAAAGGGGCCACTGGCTGCTCACTGCATGGTGCAGTGGCAGACCCAGTGCAGAGCTGATGTTTGGGGGAACCCACAGCAGGTACTGCTGCAGCTCGAAGTTACCTGCGTAGAATTCAGGGCCGTAGACTGCTCCCACCACTGGGTTCAGCTTCCAGCCTGTGGGCAGGGAGAGCTGGTAAGGACAGGGCACTCTCCATGGTGCTCTGAGGGGACACAGCCTCTCCCCAGGCAGGAGGAGGGCATGGGGGCTGCACTCCTGCACTGGGCAGGAGCACTGCTCTCCCATTTGCCTGCAGGTGTAGAGGGCATTCACTGCCAGAGCTTCACAGCAGCCAGACAGAAACCCTGCCTGCTGCCCCCTGCTCTCTGGACACTGGCCCTTACCGTTGGTGTAGGGGTTGGCCACCTTCTTGTTGGTCATGACCCGGGCCGTGGCGTTGTTCACCTGCAGAGAGAGGGAGGGGCTCAGCACCTGAGGCACGGGGAGCTGCTGAGGCCGTGGTCCAGCTCAGCGCTGCTGCTGCTGCTTCGGAACAAAGGATGCACCAGAGACACAAGACAAGGCTGTGCCTGCAGCACCCTGCTGCACACAGAGCTGCCTGTGCCTCCAGCCAGCCCAGCCTCCCTGCTCCAGCTGTGAGCTGTGGTGCCATGCTCAGGTGAGCCCCCACATGCTGCCCGTGAACTCCTGCCCCGTTTAGTTAGATGATGTTTTCCTTGTCCATGGGGCACTGCTGTGCCCTGCCAGGCTCCCTCTCTGCCATCAGCACAGCTGGGGACGTTCTGTCCCACTCCCTCTGCCATGTGCCACCCTGCTTCCCACTGCTGGCCAGCACCAGCGAGGAGCTGCTGGCAAACGGGCAGAGCCTGATCCCTGTGCTAAGCTTGCAGAAATCAAAGCCTCTGGGGCCGGGCAGCTGCTGGCACTGCAGGTGTGGAGCTGCAGGTGGATCCTCCCTCCCAGCACACAACAGGGGGGGGTGGCATGCGGGGCAGAGCCCCAGAGCTCCCTGCAGAGCCTGGGGTGGCTGCTGTGGACACGGGGCTCTGCCACACTCGTGTGCACCAGGCAGAACACAGCCCCAGCTGGCACCCCAGCTCCCCGTGCTCCTGGGACCTTCCTCCGGGCCTGGCACTCCTGGTGCCAAGCGCTGGCCTTGCTGGCAGCTGGCACACATGCTGCCATGCCACACTCAGGGACACATGCACGGCTGCCTGGGGCAGGGGCACCCCGAGCGCCCCGGAGCCAGGGCAGGGGACACGGACACGCAGGCATGGCATGGCACTAGCACACTTATCTGAGCACCTCAATCTTCCGGCCCTCTACGATGGTGCCATTCAGCTTCTCCCGTGCCCGGTCGGCATCTGTGCTAGTTTCAAAAGTTACAAACCCAAAACCCTGTGAGCAGAGGAGAAAAGGAGAAAGAAAGAGACAGAGAGAGACAGAGAGAGGGTGTGGGGACAGAGAGAGAGAGGGGGTGAATCAGGAGAGCTGGCACAGGAGGTGAAGCTGCCACAGTGCAGAGAAGAAGAGCCCGGACTGGGGTCCCCGCAGGGTCCCGGCTGAGGCCCCAGCATCGCCCACGAGCTGGGAGAAGAGTCTGGGAGAGGGGCACAGAAAGCAGGGAAGATACAACAGAGACATCCAGACACAGAGGGACACGAGCTGCCCGTGGCAGGACAGAACGAGCCCTCTCCTCCCTTCAGCCAGGCGCAGGGACCCGCACGACCTCCCCAGCTGGCACTAGGGCTGCCCCAATGGGGCACAGCATGCCAGGGTCCCGTGGGACAGCAGAGGAGGGGAGAGCAGGTCACACACAGCACCACTGGGCAGCCTGCCTCCACTGACACCCTCCCCAGGACTCGCTGTATGGAGCTGGCCATGGGCATCACCCACCTTGGAGCCCCGCTCATTGAAAATGATCTCCACGTCCAGAATTTTCCCGAATTGCTGCAGGTGGAGAGAACAGAGGGGTGAGTGCCTGCAAAGCCCCTGGCCCTGCACCTAGAGCTGCTGGCATGGGGCTCTGTGCCAGGGATGGGCAGAGGGCTGCCTTGGGGGCCAGACCTGGAGACCCCCAGGGCCATGCAGTACCTTAGCAGGTACTGCTCTGAGTCCTATTAAGGGAAGGGGGCAGTGGAGGGCTCAGCGTCACTTCCCACTGCACACACAGAGGCTGGGCAGTACAGGCCCTGGGAGGTGACAGTGCCAAGGTCCCAGTGGTGACAGGAGCAGGGACTGATGGCTGAGTGGAGCTGCACTCACCCCAAACATTTGCCGCAGGTCGGGGTCCCGGAATCGAAAGGGAATGTTGGAGACGTGTAACCTCTTGGGCTGCTGCTTGTCTGTGTTGTCTGAGGAGTGTAGCTGCTGGCTGTCTGTCTGTGCCGCCTCGTCTGTCTGCTGTGGGGGCACCGCTGCCATCAGCTCTGGCCATGCCAGCCCCGTGTCCCCAGTGGGAATGTCCCCCTGCCCTGCTGTAGGGACACCCTGCACCCTGTGGTCCCCAGGTTCTGGGCACTGACCCACGAGTGTCCCTCCCTCCTGGTGAGCAGGGGGATGATGCTGGGGCTATGGGGGTGCAGAGGCTGTACTCAGGACCGTGTGGAAGGAGTGGAAAGTGCTGAGCTCAGCACCTTCCTGGTGCTGCATCCCTGCCCTGTAATTGCCACGATCTTGTAGAGAGAGCAGAGCCAGGCAAGTGAACGGATGAGAAATGATGAGGGGCTGTGAGGGGGAGTGATGGTACAACACTGGTACCCTGTGGGACTTTGGCTAGGCAGCACCACAGCCCCAGGACCCTCCTGGCAGCTCTGGCACCGCCCCAGATCCCCACAGCAGCACTGCCCCAGCCCCCAGTGCCTGTGGCACTGCCCCAGATCCCCACAGCAGCACTGCCCCAGCTCCCCAGTGCCTGTGGCACTGCCCCAGATCCCCACAGCAGCACTGCCCCAGCTCCCCAGTGCCTGTGGCACTGCCCCAGATCCCCACAGCAGCACTGCCCCAGCTCCCCAGTGCCTGTGGCACTGCCCAGATCCCCACAGCAGCACTGCCCCAGCTCCCCAGTGCCTGTGGCACTGCCCAGATCCCCACAGCAGCACTGCCCCAGCTCCCCAGTGCCTGTGGCACTGCCCAGATCCCCACAGCAGCACTGCCCCAGCCCCCCAGTGCCTGTGGCACTGCCCAGAGCCCCCCCAGACCCCCAGAGCCCCCAGGCGCTGCCGTACCGGTACCGTCTGTGTCCCTGCTATGGACTGCGTGCTGGCCTCGCTGCCGGGCTGCTCGCTGTGGCTCTGTGCTGGTGTGTAGAGGCTCATGGCGTGCTCCGGGACCGAGCTCTGCCCCGAGTAGTCCTGCGTGGGGTGGGGGTGCGGCGGGGCGAACTCTGCGGGGATGCCGTTCTGGGGGGGCGGGGGGTACTGGGCTGGGGGGTAGGGCTGAGCCATCGCGTCCGGCGGAGCCGTGGCGTCCTGGTTACCCTGCCGAGAGAGTGGCACCGTGCCCCTCAGCTGCTGGCACAGCTGGGCTGCTGCTGCCCCGGGAGGGGTTCTGATCTCCACAGGCAGCCCTGCTCACCCCACTGCACCCCAGCCTCTGGGGTCTCCCCCAAACCCTGGGCTGTCTCCGTGCTGTGCTGGCTTTGGGGGCATGCTGCCAGCAGCTGAGCCCCGTCCTCTCCTGCTCCTATCCCTGCCTGCCCAGTGCGCTGGGGTTTGGGTAGGAGGGCAGAGGCCTCCATGTAGGGTTTGAAGCTGGCTCCTGAATATTCCTCCCCTTGGGAAGGGAGACGTGGTCAGGCCCCATTTTGGAGCTCAGCACAGCAGCATCAGGCTGGGAGCTGCACAGCACCAGCACTGGCTGGGCAGGCTGGGAGGGATGCTGATGGCCCCTTGGCAAACACCAGACAGGGATCAATTAACTGCTAAATATTTGATTAGGGCCTTTGCTCTAACGCAGCTGGCTTGGCCGCCTTGGTCAAACAGGGTGAGCTGCACCCACACCAAGGGCCGAGGGCTGCTGGGGATTGTGTGAGGCTCCCAGGCTGTGCCTGCTCTGCACACCCACCCACCCACTGTCCATCCCCACAGCCCAGCACACGCCCAGGTGTGTGCTGCACCTGTGCCCGGCACAGCTGCACCCCCAGGGCAGTGCCAGGGCATGGGGCAGCGCCCGCAGCCCCTTGGATGCTTTACAGCGTGCTGCAGCAGCCTCGGGCCTGTGAAATCCATCTGTGGCTCAGCCCGCAGAGACAAGCTACCTAATTGTGTGTGTCGCCAATTTATGATGGGGAGGAACGGTGGGGGACCCGGTGGCAGCTGCCATCCCCAGCCCGCAGGGTGTGAGGGTGGCAGCAGGGACACGCGGCGGGGACAGGGACACGCGGCGGGGACAGGACACACAGCGGGAACAGGGACACGCGGCGGGAATAGCCCCGCTGCAGATCTGCAAGTCACGGCAGTGGCGGCAGCGCTGACTCAGCTGCTCGGGACGCGCCAGCCCGATGCACCTGCAGCTGCGGGCCGGGGCTGCCACGCGGCAGGAGCCGAGCCCGGGCACGGCCCTGCCCCGGAACGGGCACCGGGAGCTGCCCACGCCACTCCTGCCCACAGCCAGGAGATAATTCCACCCGGCAGGACAGTGGGTCTGTGCTGTGCCCACCAGGGTCTTGGCACCCAACCCTTCTCCAGGGAGCAGCAGACACCACCAGGGACTGTGGGCACTCTGCAGTGCCCACCTGCATCCCCAGTGCCCTCCTGCATCCCCAGTGCCCTCCCGCATCCCCAGAGCCCTCCTGCAGCCCCAGTGCCCTCCTGCATCCCCAGTGCCCTCCCGCATCCCCAGAGCCCTCCTGCAGCCCCAGTGCCCTCCTGCAGCCCCAGTTCCTGCCTGCAGCCCCAGTGCCTGCTGCCCATCCCGCCCTGCCTGTCCCTGGTGCCCTGTGTCCATCCCTCCCTGCCTGCACATGCAGAACCAGGAACAGCCCCCATCCCTCCTCTCCTGCCTGCTCTGCCCTGAGTACATCCCTGCAGTCACCCCAGGCAGGATCACCACAGCAGGGACCAGGATGTCAGTGGGCAGATGGAACAGGGACTGTCCCCACCTGCCCAGTCTTGGGCCCTCCCTGCCCCTCGTCAGCCTGTCCCACCAGCCACGTTCGTACCAGTTATTAATTAGGGCTGTCGCAGTGCTGTCAGCACGGGCATCATTTCATTCAGGGACCATTAGGTTCCCCTGGTTGCTGCTCATAGCACTAGAGCTGTGGGTGCTGCAGACACAGATCCACAGCTTCCAGCCCTCCCAGAGCTTGGACACCCCCATGGGGACAGAGCTGCTCCACTGGGGCTGCACCCCATGGGTGAGGCTACCATGGGAAGGGAACACTAACAGGTTTGGCTGTGTGTTGCCCGTGGAAATCACACTACTCAGTTCCACACGCCATGCTGCCTGCATTACTGGAACAGCCCTGGCAGCCCCCAGCAGTGAGGGTCCCTCTGCTCCTCCCAGGAGGTGGCTGGAGCCCCTTCTGGGGTGTCCCCCTGCACTGAGTACTCAGGGGGTTCCTGGGGACCCACCTCTGCAACCCACAAGAAGCACCCTGGGTGCTCCCAGCTTGGGTTCCCTGGCCATGCAGGGAGCCCATGGCACAGAGCTGGCCCAGGACAGGGACTCTGACAGTGACAGGGCTCTAACAGACATCCCCTGCTCTGCCACCACCTCTCTCTCCTGGGGCACAGGGATGCTCCCACATGGTGCTTTTGACACTTGCAGTAAAAGAAATTCTGATCTTCAACAGCCTTGGCCTCATTTAAAATGAGACAGAACCGTTCAGTGCCTGTGCCTGGAGCAAAGCTGGCAGCACAGGGGGCACGAGCAGGACCCTGGCACCTCTGCTGCCCACCTGCTTGGGCAGGTACCAGCATGAGCCTGTGCTCAAACAGCCCTGCCCCAGGGGTGTCAGCAGAGAGGCTGGGACAGGGAGCCCAAGTCCCCCTGCCTGGTTCCCCCACACGGTGTCCCCTGCGCAGTGTCCCCTGGGTGTCCCCATGCAGTGTCCTCTGCCCTGCCCACGGCTCCCACCACCAGCCCTGCGCAGTGGCTGCCGCAGCAGGCAAGGGGTAGATATCATCTTTAGCTGATTAAATGTCCCTCATTAACGAGTTTCTTTAATTAATGAAGTTTTTTTGTTTGCTCCACTTGCTTTCTCCCCCCACACTGCCTCCTCAGCACAATCCAGGCCATTTCCTTTCAAGTCATTTAGCGCGTGGGGCTGGTTCCTGCCGACACCGCATTTTGGTGATTGTGCCTGTCAGCTTGGGGCTGACGACGCCGTTTCCCACATTTGCTCCTTTTTAAGGAAATACTGTGCCAGGAGTCCCGGGATGCAGAGGACGGGTCAGAGCAATCAGCCTGCACTAACCATGAGGCAGCTGCCAGCCACGAGCACTGGGCCACCAAACCTGGGCCAGGACAGGCCAGCACAGTGGTGGTGCCATGCAGCAGTGCCCGTGGTCACGGGCTTCTCACCAGCACCTGTGCCCTGCTGCCACCACAGCCACCACAATGTGCCAGCTGCCTCCAAGCCTCATGGCCTCCTGCTGCCCTGGCCTGACCCCAGGCCCATCTCCAGCCCAGGGCAACTCCCAGCAGCCGGCTCTGTGCCCTACCTGTGCTACCTACACGCTGCTGATGGTGCAGAATGGCACAGCACAGGTCACAGTCATGGCATGGCACTGCCTGGTCATGGTCACAGCATGGCACTGTCCAGTCACGGCATGGCACTGCTCAATCACAGCATGGCACTGTCCGGCCATGGCATGGCACTGCCTGGTCACAGCTGACCCTGCTTGGTCACGGCACTCTTTGTTCATGGCACACTTCCATCTGGGTGAAGTGCCAGATGTGGAGTGCCAGAGCAACTGTGAGGGCAGAAAGCCCTGCCACTCCACACCTCCCCTCCCTGGCAGCGGTCCCCACTGCCTATGGCTGTCCTGCTCCTCCCACTGGGAACTCAACACCTGGGAAAGAGGGGCCCATAGCACCACAGCATCTGCAGAGCCCCTCCAGGTGCTCCTGCAAGCTGTAGAGCCTCAGAGAGCATATCCTGCAGGCAGGGCAGGGCAGGGCAGGCAGAAAACACTTTGCTGTGACCTGGAATGGCTCCTGCCTGCTTGCTGATGCCAGGGCACACCCTTGGCACATCATGAGGGAACTGAGGTCACTGCTGAGCACAGGGAAGGGTGCTCAGCAAGTCCAAACATCTCCCGTGGGGGACCCTGTGCCCACCAGCCGAAACGGGAGTGAGCAGCAGCCAGGGGCACTGAAGGGACCATCTGCCCTGGAGCAGGGTGGTGTGGCACTGTGCTGAGCAGCAGACAGATTCAAGAAATGCCCCAGTGGAGGCAGAAGGGTCCTGGCACGGGTCAAGGTAGCCCCCAGGCATCCTGGGCCCATGCAGGCACCACAGTGCCCAGTACGACTCCTCTGTGTGACAGACATGTCCCCCCTTGGATCCGGCCCTCACCCATGCTAATGACTGTCAACATGGAACACAGGCCATGAAGGGGAAGAAAATTACTCCCTGAAAAGGAATTGACTGATCCCTGTCATTTCTCACAAAACCACTGACCTGTAAATATTTCATTACCCCAAAAGCCGTGCCATCCATACAAAGCAGTGCCCGGCGCTGTGCAGGCGCAGAGCTCCTGGCTGTGGGCAGGGGGGTCAGGGAGCCCCTGCAGGGACGAGCCCTGCCCACCCTGAGGGTGGCAGGAGCTGGGGCTGGGTTGCTTACCCCCAAAATGGGGCTGCAGTGATCCCACAGAGAGCTGGGGGGATAATGGGGATGGACCCTCCAGAGGAAGCAGGGAAGCAGTGAGGAGCTGCAGGGACCAGGGGCAGCAGTGAATGAATGTCTTCATCCCTGACAGCAGGGAGGGTGAGAGGTTGGTGATGGCATCTCAGGGATGCTGTGGGGGGAAAGGAGAGCTCCAGTGAGCAGGCAGGACCTGAGGGGGAGGAGGAGGAGAAGGAGGAGCGGCGGAGGGGAAGCAGAGCAGCCTGTTGGCGTGGCAAACACCATTTTTCTGGGCTTCCACACACTGTGCATCCCCCTCCCCTGCTCCTGCCCTTGGTCCCTCTGGGGTCCCAGGGCCGCTGCTGCCCCTGTGCCCCTGGCAGCCCGAGGAGGACAGAGGTGCGGTGGCAGCTGTGTGACATCCAGGAGTGGGGACCAGGCAAGGTTGCTGGCCCGGGCACACAGCAGCACGTGTGTCCCTGTCACCTCCGGCACAGGGCACCAGGGGCCACGGTCCGGCCCCGGCTCCCGGCTCTGCCAGCTGGAAACTTCGGAGCGGAGGCTTCATGAAATATTCATGAAGTAAATGGTGCAATTTCATCTGCATTCAGCCAACTTCATGTATATTTCAGAGTATTATGAAATGATAATGTTGTGTAACCAAGGCGAGACGGGGGTGCTCGGGGGGGCTCCCGGCCACCCCCGCCTGCACGGCCACAGCCCCCGGCTGGCCACGGCCGGTGCCACTGGCCCAGCAGCGGGCTCCAGGATCGGAGCACAGAGCTCCGGGATGCACAGCAGCCTCTGGCTCCCTCCTCAACACAGCCCAGCGTGGCCAGCAGGGCTGGGCTCAGCCAGGGCGGCTCCTGGAACTGCCAGCAGTGCCAGGGCACAGCGGCCGGATCCTCGGTGGCAGCCCTGGCACAGCTCTGCCTCCAGGCACACCTGAGCTGGGCACACCTGAGCCAGGCACACCTGAGCCAGGCACACCTGGTGCTCGCAGTGCTGGCTGAGCAGCAGAGACACATTCAAGAAATGCCCCAGTGAAGGCAGAAGGGTCCTGGCACAGGCCAAGGTAGCCCCCAGGCATCCGGGGCCCATGCAGGCACCACGGTGCCCAGCACGACTCCTCTGTGTGACAGACACAACGTCCCCCCCTTGGATCCGGCCCTCACCCATGCTAATGTTTGGTCCCAGCAGTGTTTGGTCCCCAGTGGCCATCAAAAGATTGTGACAGGTGGTCCACAAGGTACAAGCCAGGCTGGAGACGCCAGGGATGGGCTGGAGGCAACCTGAGTGCCCACGAACATCCTCCTGCAGGCACCAGTGTCAGATGCAGATGCCCACGCACGGCCTGGCTCAGTGGCGGCCGGTCTGCTGCTCCAGAGGGCCAGGGGCAGCTGCTGTTCCCCCTGCTGGGAAGGGCTGGGGCTCTGCAATCCTCACCAGGAGCTGCCAGAGCCCAGCTGCTCACAGCCAGCTCCAGACACTGAGAGCAGTGGCATCAGTGGCCATGGGCCTCGTATTTCCTACAAAGCCCACAGCAGCTGCACTGCCATCCCCACATCCCCACAGCTCCAGGAACCCAGCTGAACCCTGGGTCCTGCACCTGCACAGCCTCTCAGAGCCCACCCACAGTCCCTGCCACTGTCACACCGCTGTCACCATGCTGGGCTCTGGCACAGCTGCAGGTGGCACTTGCTCGCCCACATGGTGTGGGCACTTGTGGCACCATGGACCCATGTGTGTGCCTGGACAGTGCCTGCACACAACCCTCTCTAATAGGCAGCCAGGAGCATAATTTTTCCTCTAATTACATATTCAGCACTTCTGAGAAAATGAGATTTTGGTAATTCAATTGGACTGAGAAGCAGTGCTATAATAAAATGAAATTTGTAACAATCGTGCAGTTAAATTAGTTAAATGGAGAGGAAGGAGCTGTGGAAAATTGACCCCTCGATCTCCCAAAGACTAATCAGACATTTGAACCGGGTTGTGCTAACAGAGCCCCCGGGGTGGGCAGCACAGAGTGAGGGGAAAGCAGAGATGCCATGAGGGGAGAGCCGGGAAACAGCAGAACAGCTGGGCACCTGGAGATGTCACAGAGGGGACGTCCCTGCTCCACTCCTGGGCTGGGATGGCTTTGGCAGGGACTGAGCCAGCCATGATGCTGGAGCTGTGCCCTCTGTGGCACTGGGCACTGCCAGGACCTGGCCACTGGGTCCTGGCAGGGACCTTACCATGGGGGCCACTGTCCCCACACTGCATCCTCGCTGGGTGCCAGCAGGGACCCGAGGGACATGGGCACACACACCTGGCAGTGTGACCAGCCCTGGGTGGGGACAGCCACGGCAGGACAGGGATGGCACACAGCGCCAGGCTGGTGGCACAGAGGGGCTCATGGGTGAGGGGTCTGCGGCAGGTAAAATGCAATTAGCCTCAATATTTATCTTGTTGTTCGTCTTTTCTATTTTTTCTTGTAAAAGAAAAGGAGAAAAAGACGAGTTTCTCATTTGCAAGTTAATTAGTCTAATTACCTCTAATTAAGGGCTCCCCACACAATGCAGATCACAAATAAGCTGCCATTGTCGCCTGCTCCCACTCTTCTCTCTGCAGTTTTGATTTTCCACAGGAGCTGTTTGAAGGCTGTGGTGAGAACCTGGGTGTGGATCCTGGCTGGCACAGCAGGGCTTGTTGGGAATTTGGGAATTGGCAATGCCCACAGCACTGTGGTGGCCACCACAAACTCCTGACCTGCTGGGATGCTCCAGGGAGTGAGGGGGCACAGCTGCTCCCTCCCGGCCCCTGAACACCAAAGGAGGTGGTGCAGGTTAAAGCCCTGCTGGGGCTGCCCATGGGCAGTGGAGCAGTGAATCCTGCAGCTCCCAGCCCACAGCTCCCAGCCCACAGCTCCCAGCCTGCTCCATGGCACTGGCATGTCACTGGGTCAGTAGCCACAGCATGGCCAGGACTGCACAGCCCCTGAGCACACGCTGCTAGGCTCACTCCAGACACCCCAGCTCCTCCCTTGGACATTCAGTTCTCTTGTGCCCAGGCACCCTTGCCAGCCTTCCCAACACTGGCACAGCTCCCTGCACACCCCAGCACCCAGCCCCACACCTGCCTACAAAAACCTGCACCCAAGTGAATAACACCCTTCCTGCAGGGGCTGCAGTGCCCCGTGGTGCCCCTGGCTCCTCCGTGGGAGCCCACTATTCACAGACAGAGTGTCCCCATCCCCTGGGGAGAGCAGCCAGGCACACAGGTGACCCTGAAGCTCCTGCAGGTTCCCAGTGCAGTGCCCAGCACCCTGCCCAGCCCTGGCTGCAGACCAGGAGCTGGCCTGGCCTGGGGGCTGCACAAGAAAACCGTGTTTTAAAAGCATCTTCCTATTTGGATGAACGCTGGGCAGGGGCAGCCCCAGGGCCAGGGGTGGTGAAGCTGGTGGGGGTGGCCTGCACCTGCTCTCCCAATTAGCCTTTCTTTGTTATCCCCCCCACAACTGCATGTAATGCTTTAAAGAATGACAGATACTAAATCTAATCTAATCTACTCATTCACCCATCACTGTAGCATAAAAATAGAAATATACCTATAAAAAGAGCATTTCCAGGCAGTGTGGGCCAAAATCACAGCTATTGTGGGAAAAGCAGCCTTGCAAAGCTAAAATTAATGTCAGTTTTAAATGTAAAGGAACCTGAAGCAGAAAACATGTTTCTGGGGCTTTAGGGCCTGTCCTGACTGAGCAGGGCAGCTGCCACAGCAGGGCCAGAGCTGGGAGCTGCTGTGCCAGGTCTCACACCCGTGCGACGCACGAGCAGGGGGAGAAACCCGGTTTGAAACGAACCCGCTGCTGCAACACGCGGCAACACCGCTCGGAATAGACCTGCTCCCTAAAAATATAACATGCTAAACTTGGCAGCAGCCCTTTTGGAAAGGAATTTTCCAAGCAGGATTTGCAGAGGCTGTTTCCCGGCGGGCCAGGCACAGCTCAGCCAAGTCTCCCGTGCCATGGTGTGACTGTGAGCACAGGGGATGTTCCCGGCGAGGAGCAGCACTGTGGGGGGGTCCAGCACACCTGTACATGAGCCTGGGCTGGGGTCAGACCTGCACATGGCTGGGGCTGCACCAGGGCCATACTGGGGTAGAGAACTGATGCTGAGACCCAGAGCCCAGGCCTGCCCTGGGTCAGCACTGAGCCTTGTCCTGCAGCCATCTCTTCCTCACTCACAACAGCAGAGATATGCTCCAAGCAGTGACTGATTCCTCTGCTAACAAAACGAAGCCACCAAAGTGTCCTTCCACACCCAGACCCTCAGTGAGCATGAGCCAAACATCCCTGCCAAGCCCCACCGAAGGATGCAGCGTTCCCACCTGCCCAGGCAGCTCTGCTGCAGACATGCACCCACCGTGCTGTGCCCCTGCCCTCCAAAAATCCTGCCCCTAGAGCACAGCAATGCCAGGGGGAGTTCCTGGGCACGGTGTGGCTGCACAACCCAGAATGCCACAGCCCACAGGCCACGGTGGCCACAGGGAGGGAGTGGAGGAAAGTGAGCTTAGAAGCTCCCACAGCACCTGGAAGGGCCACGGGCACTGCTGAGCCCTCCCTGGTGCTGGAAGAACTGAAGTTTTGCTGAAAGCTCCATTACTTGGTCATCCCTTCAAATCCCAACACAGCGGAAAATGCTGGGGCTGGGAGCTACAAAACATCAGCAGCTTCCTTGGGCAACAGTGCAGCCACAGGCTCCTGGCAGGGAGAGCAGTGTCTGAAGGGGATGAGGACAGTCACTGTGTGCAGACTCTGGCATGCCCCACCTCTGGACTGGCCAGCCCAGCACACTCAGCCCTGGTCACTGGCTCAGGCACTATCATGGTACGCCTCCTTACAAACCCAGAAAAGATTTGGACCTGTAACCCACGGGGTCAAAACCAAGTCCCCACAGACACTATGGCACAACCAACTCCGGGAGAGTCAGCTGAACCCACTCAGGTGTCCGTGCTACACGGAGGTGAGCCAGGCCAGCTGGCCAGAGCCAGCAGAAGCAGCGCTGCTCCCTGTGTGCTCCCAGGTGCAGGCAGCACGGGTGGACACGTTTAAAATCAGGAGTGAACTCAGAGAGCTAAAGCAGGTGCCAGGCACAGCCAGGCCCATGCCCTGCCCCATGAGATGGCCGCCAGTGACGCCCCTGTCCCTTGGTGTGACACGGATCAAGGAACACCTGTCCCCAGGTGCTGGGTGCAGAACCCCAGCACAGGATAAACCCCAGGAAGAGGATGGAGATTTTCACCTCCATCGTGCTCATGAGCTGGCTGACAATCCAACTCCAAATCCTGTAATAAAACCCTCCTCCTGGCTTGCAAGTCCAGAGCTGCTGCCAAGGAGCAGGAGGCTTCTGGGAGAGTAGGGAGGAAGAGATGCGGAACACAACGGTCAAAGCAAAGCAGGCAGGGCGATGGGGGAACGGGGAGCTGCCAGGTGCAGAGCAGCACACCCGGGGAAGTCGCTGCTTCCCAGGGAGCCGCAGCTCCACTCTGCCCAGCCCTGCAGCTCTGGGAGCACCCGTGCGGCCATGCTGTCACCTCACTGCTGCCAGACCCAGCTGATCCATGGCAGGGTGCTCTGCAGGGCCAGAGAGCAGCACAGCTGAGCCCCTCATGTGCCCAGGGACAGGGGGATCCCAGCTGGAGAGGGACACCCCCTATGCTGCAAGAGAGGCTCCGGTCCCCGCCAGTCCAAAGCATGCACGCGCTCCATTCAGAGGGACAGAAGCCATGCCCTGGACGGGTGGGCAGGTTTTTGGTCAGTGTCAGATATGCAGCGGCCACAGGGACCTCAGTGCAGCTTTGGGAACACAAGAGAGAGATCTGGTGCAGCTCTGGCTGTCCCCAAGCCCTGTCTCCAGGCCCTAGCTGTCCCTGGACCCTGGCTGTCCCTGGGCCATGGCTGTCCCCAGGCCCTGTCCCCAGGCCCTGTCCCCAGGCCATGGCTGTCCCTGGACTCTGGCTGTCCCTGGGCCATGACTGTCCCCAGACCCTGGCTGTCAGCAGGCCCTGTTCCCAGGTCCTGGCTGTGCCCAGGCCATGGCTGTCCCCGGACCCTGACTGTCCCCGAACCCTGGCTGTCCCCAGGCCATGGCTGTCCCCTGTCCCCGCATCAGGGTGCAATAAATCATGCGCCCGTCTCGGTGGCCGTGCCGCAGCCCCCATGCCCGTGCTCCTGTAACCAGCACCAGCTCCCCAGCCCCTCCAGTGCGGGACAGTGTGACCTGGGCCTCGCCATCACCACCACCACCGGCCACGCTCCGGCCACGACCCTGCTCGGCCACCGGCCACAGACATCCCAGGGGCCCAAACGCTCCCTGGCCTTTCCCGCTGGGGCGCAGGGCTGGCACCTTGGTGCCTGTCCTCGCCGCCGGGTGAACCGCGCCGGCCACGCCAAGTGCAGGGAGAATGCCATGAATTTTTAAACTCCTGAAAGCACAAACGGAGTGGTTTGCCTGGCTGGGAGATGGGATTTCCGATGCAGCACAGAGGCATTTGAAGAAGATGCTGTCTCTCCCAAGCTGTGCTTCCCTTGGGATGATGGGCCCGGACACCCGGTGCTCGGGGTCCAGCACAGGAACCAGTCCTGTGGGACAGCAAACCTTGGCCGGGTGAAGGACCAAACTGATGGCCTCAGCACCCTCTGCCCGGGCTGCCCTGGCCCCCCAGTCCCTCTGCAGCACCTTCCTGTGAGAGCGGGACAAACCCACACACGCCGCGGCCCGGCCGCAGACACGCAGCGCGAGCACACGCGCACATACGAGCCCACATGTGTGCACGCAGCAGCTCAGCACCTTCCCCTCTCTCTGGAGCCTGCTCAGGCCATGCAGGAGCCTCGTCCCTTCATCCAAGCATCCATCATCGCCCAGCGGCAGCAGCGCCGACGCGGGGAAGCTCTGCCTGCCGCACTGCCCGCGCCTCTGCCCTGGCCGTGCTCCCGTCACCACGGTGGGGAAACCACAGAAACCCCAAAAGAAACCGGAGAAACCCCAAAAGCTGCAGCCGGCACAGCTCCGACTGAGGCTGGGAGGAAGCTGCCAGGCTCTTACCCTCTGCCGAGAGGGAACCAGCCAGAAACACGTGTGAACCAGAAAGCAAAAAAAAATCCCCCGGAGAGGGTGGCTTACCTGTTGGAGGTAGAGGAAGGCTGGAGGACAGGGGAGAGAGTGAGGAAGCATGCCTGAGTTGGAGACAAGGAGGCAGCCCGAGTTAGCCATGGAGCACAGCATGTGTCGACAGGTAGCCGTGGAGCTGCTCGCGGGTCCGTCCTCTTCCGCACACCGCTATCCACCGCTATCCTCGTCTTCCCGGCCGGCCCCTCGGGCTCTCCCCTCCGAGCCGTCCCTCCCGACCCCTCGGCGCTACTTAGGAGCGTTCATCTGCGGCAGGCCGGCCGCGCCGCCGCCGGAGCAGCGCCTGGCTCTTCACTTCGGGGCCATTAGCCACTGGCACTGAGCGCACGGTCTGCAAAGGGTGTGCGTGAGCCAGAGCGGAGCGGGAGAGAAAGGAAGGGGAGGAGGAAGGAGAGAGGGCTCGGGAGCGAAATAAAAGGGGTGGGAGTTGGAGGAGGAGGGGGAGTCCCCTGTGCATTCAGACATCAAACAGAGCTCTGTATAAAATGAAGAGAATCCGTAATGACATGAGAACAGCTGATCCCGCACTTAACCCCTCCACCGCCGCCGCTCTGCAGATGGCTTCCCCGCCGCCCTCGCCACCCCGGCACACACTGGGCAAGCAGCCGGGCAGGATGGGCCCGAGCGGGCAGAGCCGTGTCCCTGCCGGGCTCCCGAGGGAGGAAGGCTCTCACTGGGGCTCCGGCGGTGCCCGGGGAGCCGGGGCTGCCCGGGAACCCCCATGCGCGCACCGCCGCACACGTGCGCACCGCAGCGCTCCCGCTGCGAGCCGCCGGCGCTGCCGGGCCCCGAGCCGGGCATGGAGCCGTGCACGGCCCCGCACAGCCTGCCCGGAGCCACCGGCCCCGCACAGCCCCGCACGGAGCCGTGCACAGCCCCTGCTCCGCCTGCCTGGAGCCACCGGCCCCGCACAGCCCCGCTCGGCCCCGCACAGCCCCTGCTCCGCCTGCCCGGAATCACCGGCCCCGCACGGCGCTCCCTGCCGGACCAGCCGCAGCCCCAGCGCTGCCCGCATGCCCCGGGCATCACTGCTCAACCCTGCCAATGTGCAGGAGCCCCAGGCAGGGCGCTGTGAGCCCCCCGCCCTCCTGCCAGCCCCACAGGAGGGGTCCCCTGTGCCTTGGGATGGCATGAGGGGCCCTGCCCATGGCACTGCGCTCCCCAGAGCCGTGGGGACCCTGTGCCCCAAGAACCACCAGCTGGCAGGCAGAGGTCAGCCCTGGCAGAGCTCGAGAGGAGTTTTGGTGTTTCCAAGGGGCCCGCGGTGCTGCCAGTGGCCCTGACACATCCATGGCAATGCCTACGTGCCCTGCCAGTGCCCGTGGGCACACGCGTGTGTTCTCTCGGGTCCCCGTCCCACCTCACACTTGCACCCACTGGGGCCTCGCAGCAGCCCCGGGTCCCTCCCTGGAGCCCCACAGCCCGGCGCAGCATCACACCAGCTCTGCCACGGCAGTGCCGAGGCTGCCAGGGTGGCATTGTGCTGGGGCATGGAGGAAATGAAACCTGGGTTCGGCTCAGTTTCCATCTTGGCCAAATGTGATGCACAAAGGCAGGGCTGTGCCAGCAGCTGCTGATGCTCCGTCTCTGCCGGAGCCTCCAGCACATGAGCAGCCGTTTGGAGCTGGGATTTTCCACAGTATCCCCAGGCACAGTGACATGCTGCAGTGTCCTGGTGCCGCTCCTGCTGCAGACACTCCAGAGCAGCAGCGTGTAGCACGGCCGGCCCAGGGAAAAGTGGCTGCAAACAGCTCTGGAGGAGCCGTCCTGAGAAAGGGGTGTGTGGGGCCAGCCCCTTCCCAGTCCTGAGACTCGGGGAACTGCACTCCAAAGGGACTGCAAGGAGTCAAATGAGGGAGGGGAGGCCAGGCCAGGGGGAGGTTTTGTCACCACCGGGCACCAAAAAGGTCCAGCAGTGACATCTGCTGCCAACAGCATCCCCAGGCACTGCTCCCCGTGGGTGCCCCACACAGCTGCTCCCCTCTTGCCCCAAGGATCACAACAGATGCATGGCCCCTTTGGCACACCCTCGTGCTCAGACCCCATACTACTGCTGGGCTCCAGCTTCCCTTCCCAGGGAGTCCCACACCCCTGGAGCTCTCCTGTGTGCTCCAGCACCTGGGCAAGGATGTGGGACAGCTCTGAGAGGGACAAGTGTGTCCCCCACAGCCCTTCACGCAGGTGGGGCTCCCCCAGGAACCTGCCAGGCACCTCACAGACCCTGGGGGACACCCTGAGCGAGCCAATTCCAAAGGGCCTGGGCTGGTCTGGCTCCACTGCAGCTCCTGGAGGTGACAAGGGCAGGGCACTCACTGCCTGGCACACTGGCCTTGCGGTGCCCAGGGAAGGAGCCACGTGAGGCAGCAGCGGCTCCAGGATGAGGTAATGTGCCCGTCCTCCCCCGCGCCGCTCCGGCCAGGGTGACTCAAAGGCATTCCTGGCCGGTGGCAGCACCACAAGTGCTGGCACTGCCCTGAGCCAGCAGCGAAATGGGCACAGCTCTGTGAGCTGAGCAGGGCTGGAGTCTCCTCTCTCTCTCCCTCTCCAACGCATGCCTGGCTGCAGAGATGTCCCCCTGCAGCGGGGAGCCCCAGGGACACCGACACCGAGCCCCCTGGCAGCTCCAGTGGGGAACACCTTGCTGGCCACCACGGGCCAGGTTCCCTCACCCTGCTGCTCCCAGGACTGTGCCACAGTGCCACAATGGCACTGCTGGTGGCACCGAGGCTGTGCCCAGCCCCGCAGAGCCACAGCCCCAGAGGAGCACCTCCCAAACTGAAGCCTCCTGGAATGAAAGTTTATTTATCTGTTTAATTAAGATGTGTTCACCAGGCGCACAGACCCCATTCCATCTGTCTCACTTACAGCCGTGTCCCAGTAAAATTAAACCTAATAAATATCAGCAGAGGGAAAGCAAAGGGCACGTGTGAGATATACGATCAAAGGCTGAAGTTGCACAGGGCTGCAGTTCTCAGCACATCTCTCTCTGCCCTTCGGGGCTGGGCTGGCACTGCGCTCCTCCGCTCAGGATGGGGCTGCCTTTCCTCCAAATCAGCACAATTCCCTGTTCTTTTATTTATTTTAAATGAACCCTTCAGGGCTCCTTGGTTTTGTTTTCTGGAAGAGGGAGAACAACATGGCACTGGGACAGGAGAGGTCTTGGCCACTGTTCCAGTGCTGGAGCCAAGGGACAGAGCCTGCACTGGGAGCACTGGTGGGCACGAGCCCCCCAAAGCTCTGAGGGGACTTGGCAGGGACAGCACACCACACCTGGCTGCTCCAGGCACCAGGTGGCACCTGCACAGCTGGGAGCTGCTGGGAGATGCCCAAGGAAGCTGGTGAGGTGCTGCCCCCTCCTTATGAAACGCCAGCAAAGCTCGGGGCTCCTCCAAACTTTATCCACGAGGAAAGAGGCCCTGAGATCTGCCTGGAGCCCCATCCCCAGCCCTGCTGAGCACACCCAGGGGCCAAGCCCTGAGCACCTGTGAGAGCTGCTGCCAGCCCAGAGCTGGCCCAGCTCCATGCCCAGACTCTGACCCACAGGATGCAATGGGAAATGCAGTGCCTGGCACCACCATCCTTCCCGGGGCCCCTGAGGGATGGGGCATTGCCATGCAGCTGGTGTGGGGCACAGAGCACAGCTGTGGGGCACAGGGCACAGCTGTGGAGATCAGGTGCTCCAGCCTCCCTGCCTCATCCTGTGAGTGCAGTGCTGGCAGCCCAGCAGTACCCAGGGACAGCGGTAACAACCTAATCCTCTCCTCCCACCCACTCCAAAATGCCCCCAAGCCGCGGCATTCATTAATTAAAGGCTCATTAGTAGTTATTCAAAGACATCAAGCAATTAGAGGAAGGCACTAACAGATCTGAGCTGCTGTGTGAGGAGGAACATCCCATGGCAAGGAAGGTCCCATGTCCCCAGTACCTCGGCCACGGGGATGGCCCCAGCTCGGGGCACAGACCAGGACAGCCAGAAGGGATTGAGAAGCCTCCTTGGCACCTGTTCAACCTCTCTGTCTTTCCCTGCTCCTTCCTCCTGCTCCTCCAGCAGCTCTCAGAGGTCACTGGAGACACTGCCTGCTCTGAATTCCCAAAGATGGAGCACCCAGGTCTGACCTCACCAGGTGAGGAGGGGACTGTGACCAAACCACAGCCAGTGCCTGAGACAGCAGCTGCGGCAGTAGGAGGGGAGCAGGAATGGAGGGAAAGCATGTGGAAGTTTAATGGGATTCAGGGAAAAAAAACACCTCACTAAGATGTTCCTGACCCACTGCGGGGGGAACAGGAAGGGGCCTGGGGATCCGTCAGCCTCTGGCCAGAGCTGCCAGCACTGTGCAGAGCAGGAGAGGGCTGGGCTGGCACCTGGGCATGTCCCACAGCCTCCAGTGTCACCCCTCTGTCTGCCCTGAGCCACATGGGCAGGACAGGAGCCCGTAATCTCCACAAAGTGACACCTCTCTGCAGCTGTCCCGTGTCCCCATCATCCAGCAGGAACAATTTTGCACAGGGACCTCCAGCAGCCAGTCCCAGCTGTGCTCTGCACGGCAGCTCCACGGGGGCTCAGCTCCCTGCCCTGGCTGAGCACAAGCCAGAGTCTGTCACTGTGCCTGGCTCCTCGCCCCTGCCCTTGCTGAAGCCCTTTCACTCGACAAAGTATTTACATGCAATGGCAATTAGGCTCCCTGGATTTAATGAGAATTAACCTGCAGCAAGAGCAGCGTGGCAGAGCAGCTGCTGCCGAGCACCTCGAGCTCACGGCTGGGTGGGCAGCACCGGGGGCCACAGCAGGGCAAACAGCTGTGCCAGGCTGGCAGGGCCACCGGGGCCAGGACCACGGCCACCACCGCTGGGGACAGAGCCACCAACAAGGCCAGGGCCACCAGTAGCAGGCCCAGCTCAGACCGAGGAGGAGGAAGGAATGATGGAGGGTGACGCAGGACTGATGGAGGATGATGCAAGGAAGGAGCAAGTGCAGACTAGGAACTTGAAATGCTGCACTCCCAGGGTCCCCCCCTTCCCTGAGACCAGCTCCACTGCTTGACAAAGGCTTCCCAGGAAAAAGCACCCTCTGAACCGGCAGCCCTGCCACTGTGCCTCACAGGCTGCCAGGGGGCTCCTGCAGCAGCCCCCAGGGTGCCAGCACGTGGCACACAGCAGGAGGGGTGCAAGTCACCCCAAACGGGTGTGTGTGGCACAGTCTGGGCACCGGCACTGGGTGGGACCCACCTGAGCAGCAGACAGGTGAGGTGGGCACAGGGGAACCACAGGCTGGAGGCACTCCAGAAGCAAACACTCCATCCTCATAAAAAGATTTTTTAAATGCACAGAGAGGATGTTGGTGTTAAACAGGCGCTGTGACCCAGGGCACACTTTATAAATCGCATTATTTACAGACCCCTTCTTCCCCTTGCCCCACACACTCTTTATTTTTCTGGAATTACTGCTCCTCTGAATACATTTTGCTTTGGCATCTCAGCCCGTGGAGGTGTTGATGACCAAGTCACCATGGTGCTCCTGTCATGCAGGGGACACGAGACCCTCTCCATCCTCCCAGACCCTGTCCTTCCTCCCAGACCCTTTCCATCCTCTCAGACCTTCTCCTTCCTCCCAGACCCTTTCCACCCTCCCAGATGCTCTCCATCCTCCCACGCCGCAGGACAGACGCCCTCGGTGCCAAGAAATGCCACTCCTTGCTCTGCAGGAGCACAGCCCTTGCCCTGCCTGTCCCAGCAGAGCTGGGGATGCCACCAGGCAGTGCCAGGACCGGCTGGCTCACCCAGGACAGGGCACAGAGACCCTGGAGTGCCACTGCCCCGCAGGCAGAGCGGGAGGGAAGCTGTGCCAGCAGCTCCCGTGGGAACGGGCACCCCTCGCTGCCCGTGCCCGCTCAGCCACAGCTCTGCTGTGCTCCCACAGCTCTGCCGGGCTAAGTGCTGGGCAGAATCAGCACCAAGGCAGGAGGCTCTGCTCTACCTACCCAAAAATCATCATCATCATGTCAGTGGTGGGGCTGAGGCGCTCTGCGGGGCTCGCTGGGAGGGCGATGGGCTGCTCCCGGCGCTGGCCCCGCTGCCACTGCCGGGCTCTGTCCCCTCGCTGTCCGGCTGTGGCGGGGCTCTGTCCCCTCACTGTCCGGCTGTGGCCGGGCTCTGTCCCCTCGCTGTCCGGCTCTGGCCGGGCTCTGTCCCCTCGCTGTCCGGCTGCACTCCCGGAGCCCTGCACGCTCACAGCCGGGCTCCAGCCCCCGACACTGCCGGGGAGGGCAGGGGCCGCCAGGCAGCGCCTTATCCAGCCCAGGGAAAATGGGAGAGGAAGGAAAAAACTGCAATCCTCTCCCGTGTCTTGGAGGAGCAAAGGGAAGGGCGAGCCTGTGGGTGAGCGGGGCGCTGGGGAGGCTCCGGGATCACTCTGCACACAGCAGCGCAGCGTGGGCTCCCGCTGACACTCAGGAGCCGATTCCTGCCTCAGCACTTTCCAGGCTACCCTGTCAATAAGGGAATCCGCTGCTCGCAGTTAACCTGCGAGGTGCCGGCCGGCTCCAGAGCCCCCCACTCCCACTGCTGCTCCCAGGGATGCTCAGGGTGCTCCGGCTGGGATGACCCGTCCTGGGAGCCCCGGCGTCCCCGCTTTTACTGGAGCAGCCCCCAGCCCCCATGTGCAATGGGGAGCCATGGGGACAGCCCCTGGAGCCCAGGATGTGGCCACCACGGACTGCACGAGAGGGCACCCAGAGATCCCAAACAGCGCCAGGGCAGCCACTCCTTCCCTGAGCCCTGGGACAGAGCAGCAGGATGGGACAGGGACACAGCACAGAGCTGGCCACGGTGGGGATAAGCCAGGGGTCCTGCACACAAGCCCTGGCACACAGAGCCCCTGGGCAGCCAGGCAGGGCTGGGCACTGAACCCCTGCCCTGCAGGGACACGGCACAGTGCAAGGAGAGAAGGGACCATGAGCACTGAGCCAGGCTCACGGCGGTAGCGAGGGAATAAATAAGGATAAGGGAGGCAGAGGAGCGAGGGGGCAGCAGATTGGTCTCCGGGGCCCAGCTGGTTCTGACATCTACAGCCCCATAATCATATTCAGAGCAGCACCAGGCTGGAGGCAGCTCTCCTCCAGCACGGCAATAAACGACAGCAACACTCTCAATAATTCAGCACCAGGAGAGGGTGATAAAGCAGCAGAGGCAGCACTGCAGGCAGCCGGGGCGGGGGGCTCCCTGCTCCCTCTTACATCTCAGGGATCCAAACCCTTTCCTCTTTCTTTGTGCCCTGTAAATGCAGCCCCAGCTGCGACTTGGGGGTCACTCCCAGCCTGCCAGACCCCCCAGCCCCACAGCCCTCAGTGCTGTGAGTGACCAGCCCGTGTCCCCAGCCCTCAGTGCTGTGAGTGACCAGCCCATGTCCCCCAGCCCCACAGCCCCACAACCCGCACTGGGCCCAGAGCAATGGATGCACCAGACTCATCCTCTCCAGACCCTCAGCTTTCTTTGCTCCTCTCTGCACTGGCTTTGAGGGGGAGCACTGTACTCAGTGGGATGGACCCCGGGGGGATTCAGTGCCTCCTCCATGATGGGATCCTCCTACTGCTCTAAGTGAGGGTAGGACAGGAAGGAGCCTCCACACCTGACCAGCAGGCACCTGCTCTGGGCTACCCTCCACATCCATCAGCCACGACCTGCCTCAGCCCAGGGACATTGTGAGCTGCTGTGACACCTCCCAGAACCCTGGGGACAAACATCCCCTGCGGTGGGAACTGCCAGGCCAGGGTCAGCACGGGGCTGAGGGCTGCTCTTGGCCCCCAGGAAGGACAGGGCTCCTCCAGGGATGGCACAGAGTACGGACAGACAGCAAGCCAGCACACACAGCCACTCCCAGGCACGTCAGCCTCAGCTCTCCTCACGCAGGATTTGTGTCACACGTGCGAGGCGGAGTGGGCAGCCTTCCTCCCCTCGCTGCCCCGAGCCCTCTGTGCCCACCAGCCCTGCCTGACCCCTGAGCCACAGGCTGCGGGTGCTGCCCTGCCCTGGCCCGTGCCAAGCACCTGCTGCCAGCCCCACACATGCAGGTGTAGCATGCAGGAGGGACCCTGGGGCAGCCAAGGCAGAGCCCAACGCAGCCACTGGATCCAAACCCTCCGTACCTTTGATTCAGCCCAGCTCCTCCCGCGGCGCTCGCACTGGGCTCTGGAAAAGACAGGGAAGAGAAGGAAGAATTACAATCAGTGATCATCATCACTAAGCTGTTACAGTCAATGCTGCCTGCTCATTGACTGCACAGAGCTGGGATGTGAGCACGGACAGGAGTGTTATTCCCTGAGCTGGCCATGGCTGGTGGCCAGGCCAGGGGCTCAGCCCAGCACCCAGCAGCACCACGCCCAGTGATGGGTGCAGGAGCCCCCTCCAGCTCCACCAGGGCACCTGGTACCCAACCCAGCTCCCACAGACCACAGGCTCCTTCCTCATCCCCCAGAGCCCTGCAGGCACAGCCCTGCACTCCCCAGAGCTGGGACAGGGCACAGCTGGCTGCACCTCTGGGTTCCCAAACCCCTACCCACAGCAGCACGGTGACACATTCCTATGAGGAGCAACCCCTGCGGCACATGGCTCCGCTGCTCTCCTGGCTCAGGGCACTTCTTGGAAATTAAGCCAAATTTCAAAGAAAACTTCCTGAAAGCTGCACTTCAACTAATTGGCTTTTGCAGCATGGCCAACGCAAACATTCATCAATCATGTTAGACCCTCAGAAATAATGAGAAGGGTGATCCAAGGAGTGGTTCAAGAACCAGGGGGCTCTGTGTGTGTCTGTACCCGCTGCTTTGGAGACCTGCAAGTGCTGGTCCCACCTCCCAGCAGCTCTGCTCCCCAGCACTGGAGCTGCAGGGCTCAGCCCCCACTGCAGGGGCAGCACCCCAAGAGGAGGGTCCCGTGGCTGGACACTGCTCCAGGCTCACAGCCCGTCCCAGAGAGCCCAGGGATGGTCCACAGGCGGCTCAGGAAGCACAGGGACTGCTCCCAGGCACTCGTGTTAGCAAACATGCTTCTCATCCGCTCAGCAGGATAATCAATTATGGTAATTCCTGCCTCAATGAATCAGATTCATGGAGAAGTACAGCTCATTAGGCTGGTGCTGACTTCCATTAGCACTCTTATGATAAAAACGCTCCAAACACTCTCACCCAGCATTCATCAGGCTGGGGGTCCCCCTTCCCCCCAGGCCAGGGTACACCCAGCTCTGGGATGTGGGTGTCCTAAAAACGCAGCCTGGGAGCTCCCTGGCTGCCAGCAGGGTGATCACAGCCCTGCACCTGCAGGCCTGGCAGAGCCCCCTGCCCCCAGCCACCACTACCCAGCTCCTTCACAGCTTCTCCAGGATCCTGGCTGGCACCAGGAGATGGCACAGAGCACTCCAGCAGCGGGGCTGGGAGTGCTGGGAGCCCAGGCTGCCTGCTCTGCAATGAATAATTGAGGCTGCACGCTCCTGGGGGAGCTGGGTGATGGCAACACCGCATTTCCCAAACACATTTCCCAGGAATGGCACCTTCTGAGAAACTCCCACAGCAACGAGGGGCCCTGCAGCCAGGATGTGCCTCAGCTGGGGTGTGCCACACCAGAATGTGCCACACCAGAATGTGCCACGCCAGGATGTGCCACGCCAGAATGTGCCTCAGCTGGGACGTGCCATGCCAGAATGTGCCTCAGCTGGGACGTGCCATGCCAGAATGTGCCACGCCAGGATGTGTCACATCAGGATGTGCCCCAGCTGGGACGTGCCACCCTCGCTGGCACTGACAGGGAATGGCCAAGCCAATCCCCGCCCAGCCCAGCCCAGGCACAAACCCCTGGTAGTCCTGGCAGGGACTGGGCTCAGCCAGAGCCCCCCTGTCTGCACAGGGACAGGCAAGGAAAGCCCTGGCAGAGCAGGAGCAGCTCTGGGCAGGATCTGGGAGGGATCTTGGTCCAGTCTGCTTTTCTGGCACAGGTCTGGGCTGACTGACTCTACCTGGCACCTCACAGCCTGAACAGGTGATCCCAACCCAGCTGAAACCACCCAGATGAGAATCAGGGGGTCTGCACAAGAAATGCAACCAGTGACACCCATGGATCCCATAAAAGCTGCACCTCACCACTCCCTACCCATGCTGCAACCTGAGGCAGGCCTGGCCCTGATCTGCTGGGAAACTTCTTGGTACTTTCACAAAGTACACTTTAACCCCCATTCCCTCCACCAAAAATCCTAAATTAATTTTGCTTTTAATTAAATTCATTAGCAAAGATTATCTGGCTGAGGAACAATAATGTCCCGTCCCTCCCCCCACAGCCCTCTCTATTTATATCCCCATATACAGAACAGCAGCGAATATTTCTTTATGGGCCATTAAAGGTTTAATGTTTAATTTATAACCACCTTCTCCAGCGGGTGGGACGGCCAGGCACAATGTCAACATCTTTAATTAAATGAGAAGGGATTTTTTTTTTTTTTTTTTCCCCCAGTTAAGGAATATAAAACAGCCCGTTCCCAGCAGCATTGGAGGCAGGAGCAGGAGGGGCAGGGGCTGGGGCAGAGGCTGGTTCCTGCTCTCAGGACATGTTCCCCACTATCCTGCTCTGTTGCACATTGCTGGCCAGGAGCTGAGCCCTGAGATGCTCGGGCAGATGAGCCCTGGTGTGGAGGGTGAGGGATGATCAGAAGCACAGCTCTGGGACTGCTCAGGAGAGTCCTGCAACTGGCCAGGGCCAGGGGCAGCTCTGAGCAGGCAGCCTGCCATTAATGGAGTATTTTATCTCACAGGACAGATTCAATCTCTGTCCAGAGAAGTGCAAAAGCGCTGAATCAGCAGCTAGCTGGGGGTGGCAGGTTCAGCCACCAGCATTTGGCTCCAGCACAGCCTGTCAGTGCTTCATCCTCCTGCATCCACGCTCTGCCAGACACTGCCAGTCCTGGCACCCCCAAATCCTGAACACCCCCAAATCCTGAACACCCCACCCCACACCCTGAGCACCCCCAAACCCTGAGCACCCCCACACCCTGAGCACCCCCAAATCCTGAACACCCCATATCCTGAGCACCCCCAAACCCTGAGCACCCCCACACCCTGAGCACCCCCACACCCTGCTCCCTGCCCTGGCCAGTGCCAGGGTGGCTGGAGGAGCCATGAGCAGCTCCTCCCCTGCCTGGCAGCCCCCTGCCAGCCCTGCACTGCACTGACACACCCTGAGCAAGCCAAGCACCACTGGCCTGGTGAGCTGCCTTCCTCCCTCCTCCTCCTCATCCTCTGCACAGCAGGATGGGCTGGCAGGAGGTGTCCTGGCACAGCTGCCATGACCACAGCAGCATTCCAGCTGCAGGTCCCTAGCAGGCCCCTGGCACAGCCCCATCCCTGTCCCCATGGCTTTTGTGCCCCAAGGCCGAGCAGGCAGAGCGGGCACTTGCTGCCCACGCACCCACACCTGTGCTCACCAGGCAAGGGCTGGCTGCAGGGAGCCAGCCACGGAGCAGGGATGGCACTGCGCTGCTCACTAAAAGCATGAGTGTCACTAAATCAATAATTCATTTACTTTAATGAGATAAGTACTTGGAAAACTAATTGCAAACCTGCTCCATTTACTCCGACCCATTATAGCCTTTAATGTAAATGGCAGGAACGCTGCTGGAGGAAGGGGAAGGGCTTTGGGTGGAAGATTGTGTTGTCCTTCCCCTTCTTCTAAGAAACAGAAAAATCAGTCAGCAGCTGGGACAGCAGAAGCCAGAGGACCAGTGGAATCACCGTGGGGAAGTGCCGGTGACGGAATCACAGCGTGGAAGCACTGACAGCACAGCAAGGGGAAAACCCTAGAGCCACCACTGCCCTCTGCCCAGGCTGGGATGTACCTTCACTCTTCTCCTGTGCCCCAGCCTCCCACGGGGGAGCCCTGCTGGGTGGGATGTGCTGGCTGCAGTGCTCACTGTGATACCTGTCACTGCTCACCGTAAACGCTCGGCGGTGGCACAGCATCCCTGGGATATCACAGCAGCTGCCAGCTCTGCCTCAGCCGTGCTGCCCTTGCCACCCTCGGGCCCCTGGCAGCCCCCACGTGCCCGGGGAGCCCCACTGGGCAGGGCTGTCCTGCCAAAGCTGCTGCTGCTCCTGAGCCGCAGCCGGAGCAGGAGCTCCTGCCAAAGGCTCGCTTCTCGCTCTCTGGAGCACATGGCAGGTCATAAAAAGGAACTGTGACAGAAGAGAAAATGTTCCAGAGTCCACAAGGACCAGTCCAGGGTAAATCCATCTGCTCAGCAATTTAGCTAGAAAATCCTTTCCAATCATCCATGCTGTAGGTCCTTCATCCCCAGCTGCTGGCTCTGGTTGGGGCCTTTCCACTCTGGCAGCTCACACGGGGTTCATGGTGCTCGGTGATCCCAGAACACCCATCAGGGACACTGGGGAGGGGTCACACCTCGGGGAGGGGTCACACCCCCTTGCAGAGGGTTTGACAGTAGGGACTCTGTTGGCTCACTCAGAAGAGCACATCATCCTCCCCATGTCCCGCATCCATGGCACCATCTGCGGGATGCAGGAGGGACCAGGGAGCACAAATCCCAGCTGGAGCTCCATGCCCAGCCCTCACACCTCGCTGCCCTGGCAGCCACGGCCGAGGAGAGCTGGGATAATCCTGCCTGGCTGAGAACTCCAGAGCTCAGCCTTGCACAGAGATCTCCCTGCAGGCATCCCACTGAATCCCACCTCAGCCACTCCTGTCTCACAGAAAATCAATGCCAAGCATCTCAATTCATCACACCAGGGGCAAATTGATTAGGAGCCTAAATAAGGTCAACATGGTTGTCTGCTTATAGGGTGGGACCCCTTAATCATCATTTTATCTGCAACGAGCTGCAGAAGCGGCAATCACAGCAGCTCAGGCACAGAGGGATCTGCATTGAACTCCTGCTCTGGTAGCACTGGAGCCGTGGCTCTGCCAAAGGAGCTGCATTCCAGCATCACCACAGGACACAGGCAGCTGGGAGCCCTGAGCGGGGACAGTGAGAGCCCCAGGCAGAGACCCCAAGCCCAGCTGTCACCTCCAAGGTGAAAAAAGCAGCAAACACTGCTCTGGGTACAGCCCATCCCTCTGACCACACACCAGCTGGGGGGTTCCTTTGCCTTCCACTGTCCCAGCTGATGACTGAGATTTCTCTTTCTTAGAACACACATCTCCCACCTAAAAATCCTTCTCTTTCCTCCAGCAGCATTCCTGCCACTCAGGTTAAAGGCTCTGGCTGGGCTGGGGAAGGGACAGAGCCATGACTGCTCCTGTGGTCCCCAGGAGCCCTGAGAGCCACCCACAGACCCCTGGCACTGCACACACCTCACTCACTCACCTGCTGCTGCCCCAGCCACCCCTCGCCTCCTTCTGTTGTAAATACCGGTATAAATATTATAATTTGGTTTAATATTTAATATAGTCAGGTTAAATAAGCATTCCCAGCCCCATAAATAATCATTAACGGAGGATTCTAATTGTGCTGCTGGGATCCAGCTTCATGACTTATTTAGCGGGTAGAGGCTCTTCCCCCCACACTGTAAATTAACCTGGGCTCAACCTCTGGGGCTCAGCCTCTCCTCAGAGCCTGCAGGGACACGGCAGAAGGAGAGGGATCCACTCTGGGATGGCAGCAGGACACAAGGAGAGGGATCCACTCTGGGATGGCAGCAGGACACAAGGAGAGGGATCCACTCTGGGATGGCAGCAGGACACAAGGAGTGGGATCCACCCTGGGATGGCAGCAGGACACAAGGAGTGGGATCCACCCTGGGATGGCAGCAGGACACAAGGAGAGGGATCCACCCTGGGATGGCAGCAGGACACAAGGAGTGGGATCCAGTCTGGGATGGCAGCAGGACACAAGCAGTGGGATCCACTCTGGGATGGCACCAGGACGTGGAGCTGGGGGAACGCTGGGGTGAAGCCAGCAGGGACAGAGCAGCTGAGCAGGACAAGGCTGAGAGAAGATCAAGGATATGGGGCAGCCTTGGCTCTGGACACCTGGGCATGGCTGGGACCTGGAGCAGAGCTGGGTGAGCCACGGACAAGGAGCACCCACCCACCCTGCTCAGCCTGGGACAGAGACACAAAACACCAGGCAAGCAGGGAGCAGGGGAGGCTTTTATCCTAACCACAAACCCACTGTGAAATTGATTGGAAACAACAGGAAAAAAAGAAACAAACCCCAGAGCAGCAAACCCATCATGGGGAATTGGCCTGGGGTGAGCACTCTGAAAGCACCAAGCGGGGACACGAGGACAGCAAAGAGCAGGAAAACCTCTGAGTGAGTGTTTTTCCCTCGAGGGATGCAGGGATGTAGTGCTGTAAAAAAAGGCTGGGGTTTTCTTTATGTAGCTTAATTTCATCTTGAAACGAAAAAGGACAAAAGGAAATGGAAAGAGCCCCCTGTCAGTGAGCTGCTGGACCCGCGGGTGCCCTGAGCTCTGTGCCAGCTCCAAAGGACACAGAGTGACCCCAGGAGCAGCAGGGGGACCAGCCCCAGGGGAACAGGCACATCCTGCACACCTCGGAGTGCTCCTGCTCCCCCCACACCATCAGGGTGCTCCCATTCAGGGTCTGTCCCCAAAGTGTGTCCCGTGCCCTCGGGATATTGAGCACAGAGAGACCCCTGGGAGGTCTCCTGCCCAACTGAGAGATGCAGCACAGGGGACCCAAAAGTGAGAGTCCTTCTAGAGCAGCTTTCCTGCCTCTGGCACATCTGCTCCAGGCCCTGCTCACCCTGAGCACGGGTGCCCCAAACAGTGCCAGCCCTGACTCTGGGCTGCAGCTCCACAGCAAAGGTCCTGCTTTATCTTTATCTGTCAGGATTTATATAGAAAGGGGATAGTTCAGCTCTAAATGCAATGATTTGGAAGAACAGCCCTCCAGTGGCCTCCTCAGCTAGCACGGTGTCAATACCATCGATTGCTAAAAATAACTGATGGCCCAGCACGTGGGGGAATGCTCCTCCTGCTCTGAGACCCCAAACAACCCCTGCTCCCCAAACACCCGGGCACCGAGGCCCCAGAGCACTCCCTGCACCTTGCCATGGGCAGCACAGGTCTTTGTGTGCTCCAGAGGAGAGAAAGTGAGAGCTGCCTGTCTGTGGGGACACAGCAGGGTCACCTGGACAGGTGGCACAGGCACAGCACTCTGTCCTGCCATCCTACAGAGACCTTCCAGGGCAGGAACAGAACCATGGGGGATGCAGTGGGGAAGGAAATGGCAATCTCCTTTTTTCCACTTCTCAGTTCCAGCTTTGGAGAGGGAAGCAGGAACTGGCCAGGGTGAATTAGAGAGACTTTTGTCACGTTTAATATCACTTCATTTTGCAGACTGCTGACGCAGCAGGATTTCACAGCTTGGAATTTATGGTTCTTTTGAGGGACATGCGCAAAAAAAAAAAAAAAAAAAAAGGGAGGAAAAAAATACCCTGCCATCAGCACAAACCCATCACCTCTTCTGGGGAAGAGCTGGGGTCTGGGGGACCCCAGGGATCCCCAGAGCTGAGCAGAACTGGGGTACAGCACCTGGGCTCCAGGTGAGCACATCCAGGGGTTCTGGGAGAGCTGGAGCTGCCCCTGGCTGGGTGTCCCTGTCCCCCAGCCCTGTCCCTGCACTCCCACACGTGGCTCCTCAGGAGCAGCGGTGCCAGGGACGGTGCTCTTGGGCCCCAAGGGGGTTCTGTGCAAAATGACACACAAAATAAATTACTGTTGTAAACAGAGAGTTTAATAAAGGGCTGTGTGCGAATTTTACAGCCTCCCCAAGGATAATTAAAATTATTTATCTACTTACCTAGCTTGCCACCAGAGCAGTCTATTAATTATTATCTATTACACAGGGCCTGCTTTGCATGCTGCTGGAGCACTGCCTGCCACCAGCACCCACGAGAACACAGCAGCACTGGGAGGGCTGTGAGCCACCTCGATCCCAGGGTGATCCCAGGGTGATCCTGGGGGGATCCTGGGGGGATCCCAGGGTGATCCTGGGGTGATCCCTGGGCAGCACCTCCCTGGGCAGACAATTCCAGTACTTTATCACTCTTTCTGTGAGAAACTTTCCTAACATCTCACCTTATTTTCCCTTGACACAGCTTAAGACTTTGTCCTCTGGTTCTGTCAGTGCTGCCTGCAGAAAGAGACCAACCCCACCTGACCAAAGCCACCTTTCAGGGAGCTGTAGAGAGTGATCAGATCACCCCTGAGCCTCCTTTTCTCCAGGCTGAACAAGCCCAGCTTCCTCACAGGGTTTGTGTTCCAAGCCCCTCATCAGCCTTGCTGCCTCCTCTGAATGCACTCGAGCATCTCAACATCCTTCCCCGTGCTGCTCTGGCACCTCGTTCTGCTGTGACACCAGCCCTGCTGTGACACCAGCCCTGCTGGGACCCCTGCAGCCCCCAGCACATGCTGGACTGGCTGTGCCCAGCACCTTCCCTCCTGCTGACCAAGCTCCAGCGGGTCCAGGTCCTGGTACTGAGATGCTGGCCAATGGCACAGGGCAGAGTGGCCTCACAGAGTGGCCAGCTGTCCTTCAGCAGCCACTGAGGCTGCCTGAGAGTGGCTCCATCCTCAGGAGCTGCAGTCTCTCTGCAGCCTGCTGGGCTGTTCTCATCTCCCAGGGTGGCTCCATCCCTCAGCCCTGCAGGTGCTGGTTGGCAGCACTGCTGACTCCCTTTGATCCTGCACGGTTACACTCCCAGTCTCACCATCCAAGAAAAGCCGTGTGATTGGATTCCAGGTCATCACTCAAGGAAAGAGACCCCCCCACAGTGGCAGCAGGAGCTCCAGCCCAATTCCAGCGCTCCCAGCGCTTCTGCCAGCTGCTGCCATGTGCCAGATGCAGAAATGGCACTGGAGGCTGTGCCAGGGCATTCTGGGCAGTACTGGCTGCTCGTGCCCAGCTCCCAGCAGCACCAAAGCAGCTCTGAGCTCTGCACCCTCCTCCTTCCTGCCCATCCCAGCACTGCTGGCACAGGGCTGAATCACCCTGTGATTCAGGGAGTGTGGGTGACCTGGAGCAGGCAGGGCTCACCCCAGTCCTGCCATGAGTGAACTGGAGCAGGCAGGGCTCACCCCAGTCTGCCATGGGCTCACCCCCTGCTCCCACCCCCTTCCCCTGTGTGCCTGCACCAGCCCCAGCCTGGGGCTCCCCCTGTTTGCTCTCCCCTAACCCACGGCAGTGCAGGGCTGCTCCTGCTCTGTTATGGGCAGAGCTCATGCTGCATTTCCATCGAGCTTGCAGAAACAGCAGCCCCTGAGGAGAATCCCACCCTGGCACGGCCGCCTGGGATGATGGACGATTATGGAGCATCTGCACTTCCAGGAGGGTATGGATTTATGGGCAGCACAGATAGTTTGCAGAGTGTCCATTACTATAACTCACTGGCCTCTCCAAAGCTCTGGTGATTGGCCCCTGCTGCAGGGAAGTTTGGGTTAAGTGCTGGCAGGAAGGAAAAGTGATTTCCCGAACTGGTTTTCACATCTGCAGAGCCGGGGAGAGCCGTGGGTGTTTCCACCCCAGCTGCACTGCCTGTGAGCACCACAGCTCCCTGAACCAGCAGCCCCAGACCCCTCTCCCTGCTGCCCACAGGGCCCTGCCACCAGCAGCCCCTTCCCTGCTCCCCTGTCCTGATCCCCCCTCCTGTCACCCACTACTCCCACTGGAAGAAATCCCAACCAGCAGCACCAAGGACTGACCAGCCTGTCCAGGAGCAAGCAGGGGGAAGGAGGCAGCAGATGGGACCTCTGAGCACGGAGAGAGACATGTTGAATAACAATGGTGAATTCCCCTGAGCTCTGGTGTTTTTAATGCTGGATTAGGCTGTCAGGCAGCAATTAAATGGGGTAATAAAAAGCTAAGTGCTCGTATTTCAAGGTTCCTGCCTCCTGCACAGTGGGGAGGAGCAGGGCAGGGGCTGCTCTGCTCCCCAAGGGTCCAGCCTGGTGATTGCAAGGAGGAGTGAAGGAACTTTTCAAAGGGGGTTTGTAGGTGCTGTGAGACACCCCCAGCCCTGCAGTGCTCCCAGTTGCTCGTGCTGCCTCTCCCAGTGGCCAGCAGCAGGCTGTTCTACCTCCCTTCTCTCCAAGAGCCAGAGGCAGCCCCAGGAACTCTCCCCCTGCCCATCCCAGGATCTGGATCAGATGTAATGAGCCCCTGAGCTTTTTTAACCTCGTCGTGCAGCTCCTGGTTGGAGCCCAGCTTTATCAGTTTTTATCCTGTGTAATATTCATCACGCTGGTTTATTTATGGGCCCCCTCTTCGGGAAGGTATTTTTCAGGCCTGGTGAATAAAACATAAGGCTGTGCGGGTTGTCAGAGGGAATGCGGCTCCTCTGATGTCAGCCTGACTAACGGCCTTTAGTTTTCTCCAACGACTGCACTTTGAGAGAAATTTATTTGTGTTTGGGTTCCCGTTGGTCGGCGAGATGTGAATTCTTTTCCCTTCAGAATAAATGAGGCTTCAGCTCCACAGCAAGGGGTGGGAGTGCAATGGGTGGGCACAGACCCTCGGCCCCTGGGGCTCTCCGGACCCCAGCACAGCCCAGGCAGGAGCTCCACATCCCCAGCACTGCAGGAGCCAGCCAGGACACAAGGAATAGGGCTCCTGCCTCAGCCACGCTCTCAAAAACACATCTGGTGTTGGAAAAACCAATTCCCTGATAGCAGCTGCCTTAGCTGCAGGCAGGAGCACAGGACACACCTGTGGAGCAGGTAAACCCCTCCCTGCCGGGCTGACCACGCTGTGTGTCCTGGCAGCAGGGCAAGGCTGGGTCCTGCCCCTTCCAGGGCCAGGCAGTGAATGCCAGGCTGCCTGCTCCCTGCTGGCAGCGTTTCACTGCTCTGAAGGTCACTAGAGGGGTAAGGACACCCCAGAAACGCCCTGTCACCACAGACATGTGAGGGGAGGGGAAAAAAAGCAAAATCTGCTTTTCCAGCTGACACCATCACAGGCAAACTCCACCCCAGCAAACACCACTCACAGGCTGCAGCCTCCACCTGCACCAGACCCTACATCCATGGGGATGTCCCCAGGGCCCAGTCCTGCTCCCCTCTGCCCTTCCAGCCCCTCTGCCTGCCCAGGCACAGACCCTCGTACACAGAGCTGGGCACACAGAGCTGGGCATACGGAGCTGGGCACACAGAGCACACAGAGCTGGGCACACGGAGCACACACAGCTGGGCACACAGAGCACATGGAGCTGGGCACATGGTCATGGGCACAGAACCCCGGACATGGCGCTGGGCACACGGAGCTGAGCATATGGAGCACACGGAGCTGGGCACATGGTGATGGGCACACAGCGCTGGGCACACAGTTCTGGGCACATGGAGCTGAGCACAAGGAGCTGGGCATAAACTCCACGACATGGAGCTGGGCACAGACCCCTGGACACGGCACAAGGCACACAGTTCTGGGCACACAGAGCTGGGCACACAGAGCCAGGCACACAGCATGGGGCACACAGAGCTGGGCACACAGAGCTGGGCACAGCCAGTGGGCACATGGTTCTGGGCACATGGAGCTGAGCACACTGAGCTGGGCACACGGAGCTGGGCACACGGAGCTGGGCACAAACTTCAGGACACAGAGTTGGGCACAGACCCCTGGACACGGCGCAAGGCACACAGTTCTGGGCACACAGAGCCAGGCACACAGCACTGGACACACAGAGCTGGGCACACAGAGCTGAGCACAGTCAGTGGGCACACGATTCTGGGCACACAGAGCCAGACACATGGAGCTCTGCCACCCCCAGCTCTGACAGCAGCAGCCCCCAGAGGCGCTGCTGGCTCCCACACGGGGCACAAGGAGCTGGGTACACAGAGCCAGGCACAGTCAGTGGGCACAGTCAGTGGCACACGGAGCTCTGCCACCCCCAGCTCCCACAGCAGCAGCCCCCAGAGGCGCTGCTGGCTCCCGCCAGCCTCGCACGGCCCAGCCCGGCGTCGCCACCGCACCGTGGGGCAAACCCTTCCCCGAGCCGGGTAAGGGATCCTGGCCGTGACCCAAAACTCCTATTAACAAATCAAACCATAAAAACCCACAGCTGCAGCCAGGAGATTTCCCTCCATCAGCTGCTAATTTATGGGGTTACTGGTGTCAGCGGTTTGAAAGCAGCAGAATCCCATCAAAGAGCCGCCCCAACTCGGCGCTGGGCGCTTGAAAACAATCACAAACACGCTTCTGAGGAGGCTGCTCAGGATGCGACTCCTTGATGTTTAATTATTAATATTCCAGGCAAACAAGTTAAATTCTGCTGAAGAGGAGGAGAAGCCAGAGTTCGAAGTGAGCTGAAGAAGCATCATAAATCATCCCAGGAAGTGTTTGGCAGGAGCCCCACTGGAGCTGAGAAGGAACAGAAGGGCTGCTGTGCCCCGGCAATCTCGGCAGGGAGAGCAGGGGAGCGGGCACAAAACACCCCTGGGACAGGCTCTGGGGCAGCTCCCAAAGCTCTGCAGAGCAGCAGGAGGGAGGGGACAGGGACAGCAGCTCCATCCCACAGCGCTGGCTGTGGCCCTGCCCTCCAGTTTCTCAGACTATCTGGGGACATCCCGCTGGCTTTGCAGACCCCACCTGTCCCCTCAGCACCCCCGAGCTCTGTCTGGGGACTCCTGGGCTCCGTGTGACACAAAGCCAGTGCTTGGTGCCCAAATTCTGGCAGCACAGCCCCTCCTGCCTGTACCATTCTGAGGCCGATCCATGCTTTTCTACCTTTCTCCAGCTTCCAATTTCTTTCCCAATTCTGGAATCCCTGCGAATTCCCTCAGCGCAGTGCAGAGGGAGGACGACAGGCAGCTCTGCTGAGCCACCTTACAGCTCTCACAGGGCTCACAGGAGCCACTCACAGCCACCCACGGGGCATCCCTGCTCCAAATCATGTACTTCTGCCTTCTGCCCACTCTCCTGTTCCTCTCCTTCCCCTTCTTTGGAGTTTTGTTTTCCCCACCCAGCAGAAAGGAAAGCAGCCAACACTTCTTGCTGCTTCATCTCGATTCAGTCAGTTTTATATCTCACAAATGCATGTGCAGATTCCTCCACTTCTTTATTTGTTCATTAAGACTCCAATAAAAGCGTTATAAAAATGTCCTTTTCTGTTGGTAATCGCAGCTCCTGGTTTAATATGCGAGCAGTGCTGGCTCTCCTCAGAGCCTCCCCAAGCTCTCTGTGAGCACAGCGCTCCAACCACAGCCCCATCCTCAAGCCTCTGTCTCTGCAGGCTTTTCCCTCTGATGTTCCCCACACTGAGCATCTGCCTCAGGCTGAAATTTTGAGGCAAGTTTTAGCAAAAACAGTTCAAACATTTCCGAGGAAAAATGCTGTTTTGACACACTGAGGAGGGAAAAAAATCTTCTACAGCCCTGATGCTCAGGAGGATTCACAGCTCCTGTGGCCAGTAAGCAGCTGGAGATGGGCTAGAGGCTGTGGGTGTCCCTGTCCCCACTGAGCCCACACAGCGTCCAGCACTCCTCCCTCCCCCCACAGAGCTCAGGGAAAACCAGGAAAAGGCTGAAGCTGCAAAGCACCATCCCAGACAAGGCCCAGCAGTTTTTCCAGGGGGTTACACGAGTGCTGAGCCACCCTGGCACAGTCACACACAAATGTCTAAGAGGAAACACATCCTGTGGTGTTGGATAATGTGTTCTCAGGAACCAGATCCACTGGTGGCAGTGAGAGCAGTGAGTAGTCTACACCTGCACCTGCAAAATTCCCCAGCATGAGGAGGACCAGGAGAGCAGGGGGAACAGAGAGACCCAAGGATGGAACAGCAGCACAACCCACTAGGGTGGGCACTCACTTGGAACAGAAGGATTTATGGACCAAACTCCAACCTGTGGAGTGCAAACAGCTCCTGCCAGCACTGCCGCAGCAGGAACCAGCACCCAGAATCAGCTCGGTGTGAACTGCCTCCAACAGCCGCCACCAGCATGAGAACCAACCTTCCAGCTGCTAACTCTGGATGCCTGAACTGTGCAAACCTCAAGATTTCTCATGTCATCATTTTTCACTCTAAAACAAAATCCAGAAAATGCTGGGCTCTGGTGGCAAACACCTATTCTGGAAGGAAGTTGCTCCAGTGGATCAGACAGCTCTGGTACCGCATCATAATCTATCAAAGTCGGAGTCCCCAGAGCAAGAGAAATCAAAACATCATCATGAATAAAGTGCAACTCTGAGGCTCAGGCAGCCTGGCAGTGTCAGCCTGAGCCTCCTGCCGTGCAGGGTGCTGTCGATGCCTCCCCCAGTCGAGTCGATGCTGGCTGAGCCGCGCTGCCGACAGCGCATTTGCTCAATTAGAGGAGAACAAATAAGGCACCGAGCCAAGATGGAAACAGAGAGCACAGTGCAGGGCTCCGTGGGCAGCCAGGGCCAGGCCCTGCCCAGGGATGAGGATGAGGGATGAGGATGAGGGATGCCCACCCTGCTCCCCTTCATCCTCCTGTCTCGCTGCTGAGCATCCATCCCAGCAGAACTGCAGCCCTCGAGGGACCCCACAGCTTGGGGCAAAGCCACAGCCCCTCATCCAGAGTGGCAACAGCTCCACAGCCTGCCCTTGCTGAATGGCTCAGCCCAGGGAGAGCCCAGCCCAGGGAGAGCCCAGCCCAGGGAGCTGCAGCACCAGCGAGTCCCAGGCTCCTCACCCACGCTGGCACCTCTGCAGGGCTGCATGGCTGCAGCACCTCCTGTATCCTCCCACATCCCTCTCTGCTCCTGCCTGAGCAGCCACCCAGACATTTTTTCACAGGTTTCAAAGCTCTGTCACATCCCACTGAGCTCCGGCTCTCACTAACAGATCTAAACCCACAACCCCGACTGTGGGATTTCCAGCTGGCCACCATCCCTGCCAGCGCAATGGGGATGGACTGGGGCACCTCAGCCTGGCAGCACTAATAATCCTCTGCCTTATCAGCATGGGGGGCAGCTGTGAGGACATCCTGAGCTCACAGGACCCTGGTGCCAGTGCTGGCTGTGTGGGAGGGAGCTCCTGCCTGGCTGGAGGTGCTGATCCTGATCCGATCCTGATCCTCCTCTCCTGCTGCACCACAGCCAGGGACAGCAAAGACCCTTTCCCACCAAAGGAGTTCTGCATGTCAGGACTTTAGCACCAGGAGATGAGAGGGCTGGCAGGGCAAGGGGAGAGCCCCAGGGAGGCACAGAGCTCCTCTGCACTAATGCAATTAGTTAAAGCAGTGAAATGACAGCTCCAAGTCAGAGCTAAATGAGCAGCACCGGCTGCACCAGACCCTTCCCATCCCATCACACCCCTTGGTCCCCTGCCCTGTTAGCCCAGCCCAGCCCTGCCCTGTCCTGCCTTGCTGCCCCAGCCCAGCCCAGCCCTGTCCTGCAGCCCCCCTGCCCGGCCACTCCACTGCCGGGAACATGCAGGGCACCGGCACAGCAGAAGGATTTAATTGCGTGTCAAAATTAAATCTCTTTTGATGAAGAACAATTCAGCTACGGCTCTGCCTAATCAAATTAACAAAGTCTTTTTTGATTTTCAATTATCTTCCTTGCCGGAACGCTTTCTGCGCCGTTCCTGCGATGCAGCTGACGAGCCCCGAGTGACAACTGGGGAGGTGTGCCGCACTTGGGCCAGGCAGGGCCACCCCCCCGAGCAGGAGACAACTGCAGCAAACCTGCAGGACACGGTGACAGCAGCAGCCCCTCACTGCAGCACAGCTGGGGACAAACCAGCTCCTCTGGACCATGCCAGCCCCAGCAGCACTGCCACACCACCACAGCACCCACACCACAGCCTGGAGCCAGGGCACAGCCAGCACTAACCCACCCCACTGTGCCCTGAGATAGGAGAGCCCAGGGAACACCCTCAGCACCTTCCTGGGAAGGCAACGCCAGACAAAGGCACCCATGGCCTCTCCAGGTGAGCCACCACTGCCCAGGGGTGCCTGGACCCGCAGTGCCCATGTGCCCCCAACTCCCAGAGTGTGCCAGTCCCTGCCAGGGGCAGGGCTGCAGCTCACCCAGGGCACACCAGCAGGGTGAGACCCTGCCAGGCCCCCCATTGCCTTCTGTGACTCAGCTGTCACAAAGGTCACTTCAGGAAGAGAACTGAGCTGTGTGAAAATATCAGAGGGGCTGGGGGATCTGTCCCAGGGCACAGGGGCCTGGGACCACTGGTGCATTGTCCCTGGTGGATGAGGAAGGACAGGAGAGGCATGAGCCTGCCTGCCCACCCTGATGGGCAGCATCAGGGCAGCTCCTGACAGCCTGCAGGCACCGAGGCTGCCCAGTCCCCTCCAGGGACACCCCCATCCCCTCCCCTGCTCCCAGCCACATCAGGTACCTGAGCATGGATGTCCCTGTGCTCCCACCCTTGACAGGCCCCAGGAAACTGCAGGAGATGGGACCCAGGAACCCCAGAAGGGTCAGCTCATCCCAGCACCCCCAGCCGGGCTGTGCACCCCACCATGGCCCTGGAGCTGCTCCGAGCTTCCTGCAGCTGCAGAGACATTCAGCTGTGATGGCAGGACAAAGTGTATTAAAAGATGCTAATTTAATTAAAAGAACACAACAACAGCTAAATGAGCAAGAAGAACAGCTCTGTAAGCAGGGAACACGTACCAGCACGGGGGCTGCAGCACAGACTGAGCTCTTAGCTCCCTCCTGCACCAGGGATCCTGTCACCTCCTCGTCCCTCCGCGGGTGCTCAGCACAGCCACCCACGGGTGTCCCCTGGATTATCCCACAGCCAGCAGCTCCTCCTCCTCCTCACCGTGCTCTTGCTCCCACCCAGGCTATGGGATCCCATCCCCTGCAGTCCCTGGGGAGGGAGCTGAGCCTTACAGGAACCTGCTGCTACAATGGAACTGGAACTGAGCTCAGGGACCTGGGGATCCCCTCCACAGCACCCCTCTGCACCCCAGAGCTGTCCTGCAGCAGCTCCAGTGCAGCTCTGGCACCTTTTCTGCTTTATTGAGCTGTTTTGGGGGGACACCTTCACCCATACCGAGGATGGAGCAGTGTCCCTGCCTGCCCAGACCCAGCTCAGCCTCCCCTTCCCTCCTGCCAGGGGGTCCTGGAGGGGTCCCCACTGTGCCTCAGCCCACGGGAGTCACACACAGGTCACACACGGGGTCACACACAGGGTGACACAGAGGTCACACACAGGGTCACACACAGGTCATACACACAGGTCATACACACAGGTCACACACACAGGTCACACACAGGTCACACACAGGTCACACACAGGGTCAGACACCAGGGTCACACACAAGGTCAGACACCAGGGTCACAATCGGGGTCACACATGGGTGACACATGAGTCACATATGGGTGACACTCGGGGTCACACACAGGTCACACACCAGGGTCACACCTGGGTCACACACGGGTGACATTCGGGTCACACTCGGGGGTCCCGCAGCCCCAGCACAGGCACACAGCGCCCCCTGCCGGCCGCGCCCCCCCTCTCCCTGCAGCCAAAACCCCCGGCCCAGCTGAGACAGACCCGGCCCAGATGAGACAGACCCGGCCCAGATCAGACAGACCCGGGTCAGCTCAGACCTCAGTCTAAGTCAGACCCGGCCCAGCTCAGACCCAGCCCAGCTGAGACAGACCCGGGTCAGCTCAGACCTCAGTCTAAGTCAGACCCGGCCCAGGTCAGACCCCAGCCCAGGCTCCCCCCGCCCATCCCGGGGTCTCAGTTCAGGGACAGCCACACAAGGCACGCCCAGCCAGGCCAGGTCCCAGGACCCGCAGGGAGGTGAGCACAGCCTTCAGAGCCTGGCCTGGAGCAGTGCAAACACTCCGGGATCCCCAGCACTGGAATGCTTTGAGAGCTGCTCTGACTGCCCAGCTGAGTGCCCTGGGAGCCCGCCTGGCTCTTGGGGACATCGTGCAACACAAGCCAGCCCTGTCCCCAGGCTGAGCTGGGCTGCTGGGACAGGACCAGCAGGGCAGCAGGCAGAGGGGCTGGCGGAACGTGAGGATGCTGCTCCTCCTCAACACCCATTGCTTCCACAGGAGAATTTGATTGGGATGAAGGGATGGGCTCCCATCCCCAGGCCTCTCCACTTCCAATCCCTTTTGTGCGTTTTCCAAAGAGGAGCTGATCACATCCTGGCAGATGCTGGGAGCAGACGCCTAATGGAGGCCATCTGCCACATTTCACAGGGAAAATTATTCAAACTCACCAGGACTTTAATTTAATCAGCTGGCACTGGAGTGGGCACTGGGCGATGGTGGGCACAGGTGTGAGCCTGGAGCAGCTCAGGCAGAGGTGAGAGCTCCAGCCCTGCTCACCACACTGAGACAGGAGCTCTGTGAGCCACGGGCACCAGCACAGGGCACAGCGGGCACCAGGACAGGGCACAGCGGGCACCAGCCTGGCCCAGCCAGCACAGCTCCCCTCAGGGAAGCTCCTGGAGGAGCCCCAGCACTGCAGAGCCACAGCGTGGAGGAAGGCTCACAGCAGAGCAGATGGGCTGTGGGTCACCAGCACGGCATCTGCTCGCAGGTTTGCTCACCCCACAGCGTCCCTGGGGACCTGGGGCCAGGCTGCTCAGAGGGGAAGGGCAGCAGGAGCCATCCCCAGGCAGGGGCAGAGCTCAGCCTGCCCTGAGACACCGTCCCACCCTCCCATATGGGAATGACAGATCCATCCACTGCAAATGAGCAAGTGCCAGCCTAGCTCTGGGAAGAGGGGCAGGAGGAGAGGGGCAGTCTGTGCTGCAGCCTCTGAAATCTCTGCCTCACCCCAGCCTCCTGCCCAGCTCCTGGCTCAGACACTGCCGGTGCCCACGGGAACCCCCAAGGAGAAATACACCCATGGCTGTCACAGAGAGCAGGAAATCCAGCCTGGCCACTGCTCCAGACATCTGCAGAGATCTGGGATCTCTCCAAGCCTGTGGTGTCTCCTCTTGCCTCTCTCACAGGCTGTAGAGGATGTGCAGGAACATCCACACACCTGGCACACGAGCCCCTGCCAGGAGCTGCAGGGGAAATGGCCCAAGTGCTGCATGGCCAGGAGGGGGACAGGGCCAGAGATCCTTGAAATAAGTCCTTGAAGTCCCCATTTGATCACTGTGAGCAGAACCCCCCTACACAGAGGGAAAGGCAAAGCCTCCAGCAGCCCTCGGCTGCTGATCCAGAGGCAAATTCTTCCCCAGCCCAAACCTGGGGGCACATTCACAGCCACGCCATGAATTTTGTCACATCCTGCAAACACAAGCTGGTTCCACATTTCATCAGTTCCTCCCTGGTGTGACAGCATGTCCAGATCACTAAAACACATTTATCAACCTGAGCTCCCCAGTGCTGACCCCACACAGGGGCCCAGGGCTGGCGGTGGCACTGGCCCAGCCCCTGCCACATCTCCCTTCTCCCTTCCACATGGGCCACCAGGTAGTGTGAGGGAGCAAACCCAGGCTCCTCATCCCTGGGGCCACTGGGAAACCACTGCTGGCTACTGGTCTCTGCTCAGGACCTTTCCAAAAGGCCCAGCTTAGCTGGAGGATCCAGGGGGGTCCAATGGGACTGGACAGTGAGGGAAGGGGATAACTTGGCAGCTGCTCACATTTAGTTTGCACCTTCTTTGCCAGTGTGGAAGGAAACAAACGACCTGTGAAGGGAACTGAGCGCAGTGATTCATTACCCCCGATGTGTGATGATGGCTTAATTATTTTTCTAACTGGGGAGAGACGTTTTCTGACAGCAGGTGCAAATTAATTCTCCACTGTTTTTAAGGAGTGATCGGCCCAGGACATGCAGAAAACTGGAAAACCTAATTAAATCGGGAGCTGGGTAGGATAAATGGAGCAGGGAGTTTGTTTGTGTGGTGCTGGGGGATGTTAACCATCACTGGGAAAGGCACTAGGGCTCCCAGCAGGAAACTGGGGCTGGCACCAGGGCCAGACAGGCTTGGACAGTTTTGGGCAGGAGGTGCCACAGCAGTCACAGCACGTGCTACTTCTGCAAATGGGCAAATCCAGGGCTGTCCCCAGGGAGAGGAACCCATGGATGGGAAAATCCAGGGCTGTTCCCAGGAGAGGAATCCATGGATGGGAAAATCCAGGGCAGTCCCCAGAAGGAGGAATCCATGGACCAGGATATCCAGGGCTGTCCCCAGGGGGAGGGATCTGCAGGTGCTGACTGGAGCAGGTGGCACTGGAGGCCACCAGCCAACACTGGGGCTCCCCAAGCTCTCCCAGCCTTCCCATCCCTCCAGGGCCACAGGAGTCACTGGGCCAGCAGCACTGGGGCACTGGGAAGAAACTGGTGCCATTGCTGTGCAGCCAGAGCAGGGATAGGTGGAATTCCTTGGAGGAGCCATTCCCAGCCCAGCCAGCCCTGCCCCGGCCCCAGCACACAGCTCCTGCACCGAGCTATCACAAACAACCAACACCTCAAGGGTTTTGCCACGGGGGGGAGCAGCCAGGGCTCCACAACCAGGAAAAAAAAAAGAGTTTATGTTGAACAGTCACCATGGAAACACTATTTATACTTTCCAGCAGCTCCAGCTCTCCCAGCCCAGCCACTGCTCAGTCCTGCTGAGCTCCATCAGCCCCAACTCCATCCTCTGGGGGCTGGAGCCCCTCAGGGTGCTGGGCCAGCAGCTGCACCCCTGGGCTGCTCTGTTCCCCATCCCAGAGCTCCTCCAGGAATTTCAAATGGGAGCAGCACTGGAGTCCCAACCCAGATGATGCAAAGATGGAAACGGGGGAGATGAGCAGCCTCAGCAGGTTGAATGGGTGTCCTGTGCTCCCTGCTCATGCTCTGGCTGCATGAGGAGGTTTGCTGCTGCTCAGAGCCCCCCTGATCCCACCCCACAGCCCCGGGTCCCTCCCACCTCCCCTGACTCTGGGTGCTCTGCCAGTCCTCCCCCTCCAGCACGCCCGCAGTGCTGGGAAAAAGAGCCCTAATTGCTTTTTGTTTTCCTGCTTCTCCCATCATTAAATCCCTTCTTCATCCCTAATAGTTTGGGATTCTGTGAAGGTTAATATGTTTCAGGTTCCACACAAGTACAGCTAATTAACAAACAGTCCCCTCAATTCCCTTTAATGCTACACATGGAATGCAACCGCTGCAATTACCTGCTTCCCAAAGCCATTACAAACCACAGAAAATTAGCTGGAACAGGTGATAAAACCCTTCTTTTATTGGTTCATGAAAGGAGCCCATCACCAGGCAGCAGCTTCACATCACACAGATGGAAGGGGCTGGCACCCCCTGAGCTGGGATCAGCCCAGCTCCTGTGAGCCCCAAAACCCCACGGGCTCCAAATTCACTTTCCTTCACTGTTACAGCCCAGCCCCAACACCTCAGACCCTGGCAGTGAGAGCCAGCCCTGTTCTGAGAGCCAGACTGGGAGTAAAGCAAACCCCACCTGCCTGGGGGAGCCAGGGACAGGCAGAGCTCAGATCCCAGGGACCCCAGGAGCCTGCCCTGCCCAGGGGCAGAGCAGAGCAAAAACCTGTCCCAGCCCAGGGCCCCCAGGGCTTCTGGGCTGTCCTAGCCTGGGCCACAACCCTGGGGACACACAGGACACAAGGGGGAGAACCTTCACATCCTCTCCCAGAGGCAAAACAGGAGGGAAGCTAAAAGAATTAAACTAAATCAGAAGCATCCTTATCAGGAGAGCCTCTCCATCCTCCCAGAGGAAGAGCATCCTCCACGGACTCCAGGAAGAACCACAGACAAAGCAAAGCAAAGCAAAGCAAACTGAACTGAATCAAACCAAACCAAACCAAACCAAACCAAACCAAACCAAACCAAACCAAACCAAACCAAACCAAACCAAACCAAACCCCTTTCATCCCCTGTCCCGGGGGCACTGGGCTATTCCTGCAGCAACTGCAACACTGCCCCAGCTCCTCTCCTCAGCATCCTCTCCATCACAGCCAGCCTGTGCAGCCTCCCCACAGCCCCAGCTCCTCTCCTCAGCATCCTCCCTGAGCACCAGAGCACCCTCCAGTGATGGGTCTCCCATGCGAGACCTCCTTAAAAATGTAAATTGGGAACGGCCTCTCAGCGCAGGAGGAAAATCGCTGTAAACAAATCCGCAGTTGCTGTGGAAACCATTAAAAATAGATTCCCCACGCTCCCCCTTTTGTGCTGGGTATTATACAGCTGGGTTCCTTCATTCTGCATTATTATTACTTTTTAATTATGAATAATTTCCTCCCTTCTATAGGAAGATGGAGTAAAAAACAGAACTTTCAAAACGAGGGGCCTTTAGGATATGTTTCAATATGCAAATGAAGGCAAACATGCATTCGGTGCTGTTTACGCCACGGGGTAAAAATCTTTCTGCATTAACCCTTCTTGTGCCGGGTCTCCCATTCTGTCCCCTTTCCCCCAATCAGGAAGGGCAGTGCCCACAGTCCCAACAGCAGCTGGATGCAGGAGGAAGGGGCTGGGCAGTGGCACAGATGTGGGGTAACAGCTCAGGGAGCCAGCACCGTGCTGCCCTGGCAGCCCTGCCACGCTGCTGTGTGTGGGCAGAAGGACCAGCTCTGATCCACAGCTCTCCAGGGCCAGAATCAGCAGGACCAGCACAGCTTGTGGTGCCTCAGACCCGGGACAGAGCCCACAGGTGCTGGGTGGGCACTGGGAGTCCCCCTCTCCCTGAGGAGTGACAGAAATCCCACCCAACAGCCCTGTCCTGTGGCACTGCACTGCCAGGACTCAGCCACTGAGCAGAGGAAAGGCTCAGAATTATCTGGAGAACAAAGGTGCCTGGGAAGATGGTCCCGTTCCAGAGTGTGACTCAGTGGCTATTTGCAGCCCAGGTCCACGGGAGGGGAGGCTCCTGGCCTGGGTGCCAGCTGCAGCCCTGGCAGCCCTGGCACAGGCAGCACTGCCCACGGCCCAGCCCAGCACCGCCAAGGAGCACGGCCAGCACGGCTCCTGCTGCCAGGGCAGCAGATGGACAGGGCTGGGAACCCTCCAGCACACACTGAGCCGTGTCCTGGCACCCTGAGCCCGTGTCCTGGCACCCTGTGCCCATGTCCTGACACCCTGTGCCAGTGTCCAGAGCTGCTCTGACACCCTGAGCCCATGTCCTGCCTGCCCTGACACCTTGTGCCCGTGTCCTGACACCCTGTGCCCATGTCCTGACACCCTGAGCCCATGTCCTGCCTGCCCTGACGCCCTGTGCCCATGTCCTGACACCCTGTGCCCGTGTCCTGACACCCTGTGCCCATGTCCTGACACCCTGAGCCCATGTCCTGCCTGCCCTGACGCCCTGTGCCCATGTCCTGACACCCTGTGCCCGTGTCCTGACACCCTGTGCCCATGTCCTGCCTGCCCTGACACCCTGTGCCCATGTCCTGGCACCCTGTGCCCGTGTCCAGAGCTGCAGGACAGGCAGATCTGTCTGCCAGGGTCAGGACTGCACAAACCAACACTGTCACAGACACCCCCATGTCACTTCTCTCCCCCCAAAGGTCCAGCCTCCATAACAGGAGGAGCACGGCTTGCTTTAACTTTGGGAAAGTTCCTGCTGCCCTCCCACACAGGGTGGGTAGATAATGCTGACTGGCCAGAGGCATTACAGCATGGGTACAAAAAACAGGCTGGAAAACCCCAAACAGGCTGGAAAACCCAAACAGGCCTAGCTTTGGAGTGTGGGACTTTCACAGTTGAGAAAGTTTTCTTTGGTTTTCTGCAGATACTAAACAGGGCCAGAACACAGGGAGAGGACAGGTCCCTGACTCAAGGGCAGCTTTAGGGCCCTGCCACCTGCTTCTAAAAACCCCTGGAGAAAACAAGACCCCTTCTCCTCAGAGACAAGCTCTCCCAGGTCCCGTTTCCAGTACTTTACTGCTCACCTCTCCCATACAACCCAGATGTTAAAGTGCCCTCAATACCAGCACCCAAGGATACAGCCCAGGGCCAGAAGGACCCTTAGAGCTGGCGAGTGCATTCCTGGACAGAGACCAGAGGCTCCAGCCCTGTGCTCACCCCACTGAGTGCTCTCCTCCCAGGCACATATCCCTGTTTGATCCACACACAGCAAGCAACAGAGAAACCCCCCAGGCTCAAGCCGCTCCAGTGGTTAATTACCTTCTCTGATAAAAACATGCACTTTGTTTCCAGTCAGAATTTGTCTTACTGGAGCTTCGGGAGCCTGCATCTCATGTCTTCCCCCTGCCAAATTAGAGCGCTCTGTACCCACAGACATCACTTGATCACAAGCTAAACAACCCACACTGCCAAGCCACCTCTGAAACTCCTCCTGGATGAAAAGTTCAACCTACTTAGGCTCTGTCTCCCACAGCAGAGCAGCTTTTCCAGACCATGAACCACTTCTGTAGCTCCTTCCTGCACATCTCCAATGCCACCAGTGCTTTTCCAGCACAGACTGGTGTCCACGAACACACACCTGGAAAACCCAGCCAGGCAGCCCCAGTGCTGGGAGAGGGGCTAAAGCAGAGACCCCCAAAAACACTCACAGGCTGCCTCAGCCAGCACATCCATCCAGCCAGCACAAACTTCCATCACACCAGTCGGGAGCCCAGAAAGCCCCAAATCCTGCCCAGATCCAAGTGGCAGCAGTGTCCCTCCCTGCTGCTCCCTGTCACACCAGGTCCTGCTCCAGCCACGACTGCACTGGTGTTCAATTCACACAAATTGCACTCACGTGCTGCAAGACAAACCCATTGGAGAAGCCCTCAGTTAAACGTGGATAATTAGGGCTGCCTGCACCAGGGGACAGCCCTGCCCAGGCTCAGGAGGAAGAGGCACATCCTGATTCCACCAAGGCTGTAAATTAGCGATGCACATCCCAGTGGCAGCAGAGTAATTACCAGCTCCCACATCCCCCCTTCCTGGGGGCTGCTGCTCCCCCACTCCGAGTCCTCCCTCGCAGCACGGGTGTTCCCAGGCATATGCTGCTGTTAATGGGGCTTCTGTCACTTCAGCTGCTGGCAGAGATTATTTTATCTCGGGAACCCTCTCCCAGTGCCAGAGCCCAGGCTTTCAGCACTAAATCATCCACAGGGGAACTCACAGGTGCAGGGGAACACAGGATGGAATCATCAACCTGGTGCTTGTGCTTTGTGCTACAAGGGCTGTGGTGGCACGGAGAGGGGGGACCCTGCAGGACCACCCCTGGCAGAGCCCCAGGAATGCACCCAAACCCAGCAAGCACAGAGGAGCACGGGGAGTGCGGGAGAAAGGGGAACACAATCCCTGGGGTCAGTGCAAACCCAGATTTCCCCAGCACAGCTCTGGACATCCTCCAGCTGTTCCTGCTGGAGCCCAGGCCCCAGCAGCTCCTGCTCCCACTCCATCCCCAGCCCCACAGCACCAGGGGCTCTGCAGGGCACTGCCACACTGTGCCAGGGCTCAGCCACCCTGCCACTGCCCGGGCACTGTGCTCACACCCTGAGGAGAGGGGGCCCCGCTCCACGGCTGGCACGGCGGGCACGAGCAGACGGAGGCTCAGCAGGGCTCCTGCCAGGGAAAGCTCGTGCACTTTACCACTGCTGAGCAGCTTCTGTGCTCCTGAAATATCCTCTTCCCCTGGGCAGCTTCATATGTGAGTCTTGGGACTTGTCGGAGCATTAAACTGACATCTAGGTCACGGTAAGGAATAGCTCAACGCCTCCAGGAAAAAGGGTTTTCCTTCCACATCCCAGCGCCTCCTCCACCAGCTCAGCACTCAGCCCAGGAGCGAGCACTTAACAGGGGTGACCACTTCTAGCTGAGAATGAAGGAGGCTATGGGGGTGGAAAAGGGATTAAAACCATTTCTGAGGCATGGTCTGGAGATTAGCTGCCTTTGCTGAAGTTCTCTTGGCTCTTCAAGGTCCCTGGAGCAGCATCTCGGCAGGAAAAGGCACTGGCAGGATTTAAAGCCCAGGGAGGCTGGCTGGACACAGGCCAGGGCCAGCAGAGTCTCACCATGTTCAGCCTGGCAGAGCCCAAGAACCAAGGGCGACCCATCCTGGCCACCAACACCCGTCACCTTGGTGGCCAACAGCCCCTGCCTGCAAGCCCTGGCTGCTCCACAGCAAGGCAATGCTCTGGCAATCCAGCACCCAGCCCCAGATCAACCCCCATGGCTCTGGGAGGGCTGGGGATCCCAGGGACCCAGGGCCCCCACAGGGCACAGCAGCACCAGCATGGAGGAACAGCCAAGTGCAGGGTGCTCAGGCTGTGGGATGGGAGAGGGAGCAGAGCTGAGGGCCAGGGATCAGCAGGACAGACAGAGGGACAGAGGGCTGTGCCCGCCCTCCCAGGGCTAAGCTCAGCTCATGTCAGCCCTGTCCCTGTCCCCAGGGTGTCACTGTGATGGAGTGCCGGATGCAGGCACCGTAATGGTTTCATCAACTTAGCTACTTTTTATGAGAAATTTGTTCCAATCCCTTCCCTCTCCCCAGCTGCTGTCACCTTAACAGACGTCAGACCTGAAAGAATAATAATCCAGGCAGGAACCCTTGAACCGGAGCGAGCGGCGTCCCAGGGAGGAGGCAAGAGCAAGGAGAAAACTCATTTTTGCAGGAGCTCAGGACCACTTGAGCTGCCCCAGCCTGACACTGCCTGGGCTGGGAGATTGGCTTGTGCCCTCCTCTTCCTCCCTGGGGGAAAGCTGCCCTGTGCAGATGTGCAGATGTGCAGATGTGCTGCCGTGCTGGTGAAACAGCTCTGGAGAGGAGCCCCTCAGCCCCAGCCCATCCATCCTGCTGCTGTCCAGACTCCATGTGACCCCTCCTCCAGTGAACACTTCAAATCCACTCCTCAACACAATTCCCACACCTATTCCTATCCCTGACACCTCTGCAAGAAGCTACTTCAAGGTACCAGCATAGTGACACCAGCACAGTGACACCATCATGGTACCAGCACGGTGACACCAGCACGGTTCCAGCATGGTGACACCATCACAGTATCAGCACAGTGACACTGTCACGGTACCAGCACGGTCCCTGCTGCGCTCGGGCTCTGCAGGGACACCCCAGAACCCCCGGGGATCGGGTCCCCGTGCCCAGCCCGCAGCCCTGGCAGCAGCTGCAGCAGCAGGAGGGGCAGCAGAGCAGCCGGGGCGGCTTCCCCTGCTCGCAGCAGAGCCCGGGCACTGAGCTGGGGATTCCCAAGGCTGCCGGTGCCAGACCTGCCCTCGTGCTGCCTTCCCCTGCGAGGAGCTGCTGCTCTGCAGTGACTCATCGCTGGAAGACGAATTCTATTTAAAGGATGTTATTCGTAGAAATTGAGTTTCAATAACGGGGCATCAAACAAGCAGAAAATACCCAACTTCCAAGTGGAGCGAAGTTTCCCTGCGTTAATTTATACAGCATAGTCACCGCTTGGAGGAATAAAAACCATGCAGAGAGCTCCTCTCCCTGACACAGCAGTGCGACCTGCTCCCCGGAGCATTTCCTAGCCATGGAGAGCAGAGATGGGCTCAGGCACGGCTGTGGCACAGGCTGGGCTCTGGGCACGGCTCTGGCACAGGATGGGCTCTGGGCACTGCTCTGGCACAGGCTGGGCTCTGGGCACAGCTCTGATACAGGCTGGGCTCTGGGCACTGCTGTGGCACAGGCTGGGCTCTGGGCACTGCTGTGGTACAGACTGGGCTCTGGGCACTGCTCTGGAACAGGCTGGGCTCTGGGCACTGCTGTGGCACAGGCTGGGCTCTGGGCACAGCTCTGGCACAGGCTGGGCTCCTTTCACAGCTCCGACACAGGCTGGGCTCTGGGCACAGCTCTGATACAGGCTGGGCTCCTTTCACAGCTCTGATACAGGCTGGGCTCTGGGCACAGCTCTGGCACAGGCTGGGCTCTGGGCACTGCTGTGGCACAGGATGGGCTCTGGGCACAGCTCTGATACAGGCTGGGCTCCTTTCACAGCTCTGATACAGGCTGGGCTCTGGGCACAGCTCTGATACAGGCTGGGCTCTGGGCACAGCTCTGATACAGGCTAGGCTCTGGGCACTGCTCTGATACAGGCTGGGCTCCTTTCACAGCTCCGACACAGGCTAGGCTCTGGGCACTGCTGTGGCACAGGCTGGGCTCTGGGCACAGCTCTGGCACAGGCTGGGCTCCTTTCACAGCTCCGACACAGGCTGGGCTCTGGGCACTGCTGCTGCGCTCCCAGGAGCCTTCGGGCTCCTTTCACTGCCAGTGGGAGGGCGGGAGGAGACAGTGCTGAGCTCGCTTTAAAAATAGATCAAACCCTCTGCTAGGAGCCATTTTATTAGAGCAGCACAAGCTGTCGGGATGGTGACACCTCTGCGAACACCCAGGGAAGTTTTCCCAGATGAATTTGAAAAGTGAGGGGAAGAAACAAAGACGAAGCTGAATTGTTTTCCAACATTAAAAAAAAAAAAAAAAAAAAAAAAAAAGGGTGGGGAAGAAGTCTGTCTGCACTCAAGCCTCTCACCCCATCCTCAGCCCAAATCCTGTCCCCAGCCCATATTTCCCATGGGAAGCCCCCACACACCTCCCAGGCATCACCAGCTGCCTCGGTGCCAGCACTGCAGCAAGGGCTGAACCTTTCACACGAGCAAATCCCTGTGCCCCCATCGTGCAGGACAGGAGCTCAGTGAAAACCACAGTGGAAATATACAACGAACAGATAAGATCTGCCTGAATCTCATGCAGCAAGCCAGTGGGATGGGGGCAGGAGGAGGGGGCTGGCAGGACCTGGGAGTGAGCAAAGTCCAAAGCACTGAACATGGAAGCATCTGATCCAACCTGGGAAGCACACAGAGACACCCCAGACACACATCCCAGAGACTTCTCAGACACATCCCAGAGACAGATCCCAGGGACACATCCCAGAGACACATCCCAGAGACATCTCAGACATCTGAGGGACACATCCCAAAGATACATCTCAGAGAGACATTCCAGAGAAACATCCCAGAGACACATCACAGGGACATCTCAAACACATCTCAGTGCATTACTCAGCCACGGCTGACTCTGAGTCACCAGCTCCAGCAGCTGGGAGGAGAGTGAGTGTGAGTGTCAGTGTGAGTGTGAGTGTGAGCGTGAGCGTGTGAGTGTATGAGAGTGAGTGTGAGAGCGTGTGTGAGTGTGAGTGTCTGAGTGTGAGTGTCTGAGTGCAAGTGTGAGTGTGTGTGAGTGAATGTGTGAGTGTGAATATGAGCGTGAGAATGAGAGTGTGAGTGCTCTGGGCTGCCTGGCGCTGGAAGCTCGGGGGAGGGTGGTATGCTGGCGCTGGATCCATGCCATGGGATGACCCTTCTGGGAGGGTCAGACTGGGGGAGCAGGGAGGGCTGCCAGGGGATGGGGAGCTGCTCCAGAGCACACAGAAGGAGCAGGACACAGGAGCTGGTCTGAGCCACATCACGGCTTCTCTATAAATCCATAGGCAATGGGCACTGGGAGGAGCTGGACATGCCGAAGGACAAGGCTGGCACAAGAAAAATGAGTGTAAAAGGCTGCAGATAAAGGGAGGTGGGAGGAAATGAGAGGGACAGGCACTGGGTGAGGAGATGGGCTGCAGTGGGTCTGCCTGGACAGTGGGACTGGGCTCAGGGCTCTGCGCCTCTTCCTAAACCACACCTTTAAACACCTTCAAACAGCACACAGATGTTTCACTGCTTCCATCCCAGAACTGACCAGAGATGCCCACAGCAGAGCCTGTCCCCACAAGCAGTGACCACTCACCATGGAGAGCTGGCAGAGGATGGGGGTTTGCCCACGAACACCCACTGGCCACCCCACCAGAGCCCTTCCCACTGCATCCCTGGAAACCTGCTCCCCTCACTGTCCAGACTGCTCTGCTAACCGTGCAGCAACCCAGGCTGCTGATCAGATGGAAAGTCTCCATCCCATAATAAACAGTGTACTATTTATAAACCTGAAAACGTCTTTATTATTATTATTTTCCCCCAGAAAAAAACCCCATAATGAACCCCCCCTGCACGCTGCTGTTAAACACACCCCAGCACGGCCCCGCAGGTCCGCAGCGCTGCTGCCGCTTCCCCAGGCAGTGCCCAGCAGAACAGATGGCAGTGTGGGCGTTAGGTACCAGCCTCCTGGCAATCCGAACATCTGTTACCGTTAGAAAATGCTAATTGCCATCAATCAGGACAGCACCTACCCACATTTACATGCGAGCACAAAAAAATTACGTCTAAATTTCTCCGAGTACAACACTTGCTGCATGTTAAGTGAGCGGAGCTGCTCAGATGCTGCGCGGCCGCCTGGCACTGGTGGTGGGAGATGCTGAGCTGGGCTGATGCTGAGCTCTGGAGATGCTGAGCTCGGGGTGATACTGAGCTCCGGGAGATGCTGAGCTTGGGGTGATGCTGAGCTCGGGGAGATGCTGAGCTCGGGGTGATACTGAGCTCGGGGTGATACTGAGCTTGGGGTGATACTGAGCTCCGGGAGATGCTGAGCTCCGGGAGATGCTGAGCTTGGGGTGATGCTGAGCTCAGGGAGATGCTGAGCTCGGGGTGATACTGAGCTCTGGGAGATGCTGAGCTCAGAGTGATGCTGAGCTCTGGGAGATGCTGAGCTTGGGGTGATGCTGAGCTCCAGCACACACGGCAGAGCCCCCAGGGCTCATCCCACCACCAGCACAGACCTCTGGGGCTCATCCCTCGCCACATCCTGGTTTAGAGAGATGCTGGCTGTGAGCCCCAGGGCTGGGGCCAGCATCCCACCCCACAGGGCACTCCCCAGACTGCCTGAAGCCATCCCCAGCCGCTCCTCACAGCCCGTGCACCTTCTCCATCCCCAAACCAGATGGGAACACAACAGCTCCACCCTGCTTCATCAGAGATCGGCCCCAGCGAGATGGCAATTCCCACCTGGAAGAAGAAAAGGCACAGATCTCGGACAGAGAACTCGGACACAAAGTCCAGTCAAAGAAGGAAAACAAGCAAGCTGGAGCGCGGTGATCCCCGAGGCACAGCCCCTCCTCGCCCGCGGCCACCGGGCCCCCGCCGCCCTCGCAGCCAGGAGCTGCGCCGGGATGCAAATGATGCTCCAGGCGAGTGCCAAGAGCTCCCTGTTCCTTCCCCAATTTAGGACACCTCTCGGTGCTGCAGCTCGCACCAAGTTCGTAGGAGGCTGCAAGGGTGCCAGAGGAGCTGAGCCTGCCCAGGGTGACTCTTCAACAGCAAAGCTGCACCTTGCAGGGCAATCTTCCCCTCCCTGATCTGTTCCCTCTGGACCACACTCCTGCACCACAGCTCTGAAAGAAACTTCACACGGCAGAAGCTTTTCTACCTGTTGCCCTCCTGGGCACAGCATGGACTCCCCAGTGTGTCCCCACACCGTGCCAGCTGCAGGACAGAACTCAGGCCCTCCCCAAGCAAGAGCACAGGGAGCAGAAGGAAGACCACGGGGAGCATGAGGAGTGATTCTGCTGCTGAGGTGAAGAGCCAGGAGGAGCTGGGAGCCCAGACCAGCTGGGCTGGGTTCACCACACTCCTCCCAGAGCCAAGGGGAGCCAGGGATCACAGTGCACACTGCATTTCCCTGCAGCCCTCCCATTAGGGCTGTCGGGCTCTGGCTCCATCCCCTGGTTCCCCCCACATCCCTCCCAGCCCTGGCTCCCTGACAGGCCCCCACTGGCCCGAGCAGCTTGTGGCACCACTGCCGCTCCCCACCGCTCCTCAGCAGCCGAGGGAAGCGCTCAGAGCTACAAGGTCACTCAAAAACACCATCTGTCCACGCACTGCTCCTCGCCCTGGGGACAGCAGCACGGAAATTATTTCAATGCACTGAAGGCCACTGTGCCCCTCTCCAGCGCCCTGCTGCACACCAGCATCTTACAGCATCATTCAGCAAAGGGGGAACCACAGCAGCAGTGTCCACTGGTGCCCTCCACACTCTCCACACCACGAGGGTACCCAAGGGATCCAAGAGTTGACAGGGAACCCTGCCTGAGTGCTCATCACGGGGTGACATGTTTGGTGTGGGGACAGACTGCCTGTGCTGGCACCGCCACCGCCATGACCACTGGCTGGGGCCTCTCCAGCACCATGGCATGGGGGGCAATGGTGAGAGTGCAGCCCACCTTGCACGTGGGGAAAAAACTCACAGGAGCACCCAAACATCCCCAGGATGTGCAGCCCCAGGTCCCTTCACCCTGCACTGCCCAGGGACTGTTTCTGGGGAGCTGAAGTCACTTGCATTTGGGCTCTGAAGACACATTCGTCTCTGCTTGTGCTACTTCTCCCGCACCTAAATGTGTCACAGCACAGCGCTGGCTCTGTCGAGGCAGTTGTCCCTCACATGCCATGTCCCAGATGCTCTCATGCTGCTGCTCACAGCAGTGCTTCCCCAGCCCCAGTGTCTCACCAGAGATGGGCTGGGGACATGCAGGGACAGACTCACACCCAGCTGCAACAGCAAATCAATATTTGATTTGAGCAAACCCAATCCCAGGGAGCACGCCTGGCTGTGCCCCTCATCCCAGCAGCTCCCTCCTCCATCCACCAGCCCCTGCTGCTGACAGCAGAGGTGGCACTGCCCCCCAGGAGTCCCCTGCACCCCAATGGCCCCGGGACCCTGCTGGCCCTGTGAGTCCCACTGTGTGCACGATCCCTTCCATACGGAGCAGCCAGCGGAGCTGCCAGCTCCCAGCTCCAGCGCTTGCAGCTACATCTGGAAACTCTTCTCACCCTTAATTGTTCCTAATGCTTTAACACACGGAGTGACTAATAAGACACTAATTGGGCGGGGAGTGGAGCAGAAGCGCTGGCAGTGCCCTTGGTGCCAGCTCCCAGCCACAAATCCCTCCGGCCTCCAGCGCCCTTCCCTGCCCAGCATGGTGGAGAACCCGTCCCAGCAGCGGGGAGAGCCAAGAGAGGCAATTTCAGCTCTGTCCAATGGTCCCTGTGCGCCAGGAGCCAGGGCAGGGAGGGCACAAGGTGCCCCCAGCAGGGACAGTGCACACAGGCACCCCCGAGCAGAAAGGCATCAGGGACCCCCATGGTTCCCCTCTGACCTCTCACCATGGCATGGGCTGGTGCTGGCATTGCCCACACCGAGCCAAGGCGAGCAGACAAGTGATGAACGGCAGGAGAGCACCTGCTCCGGGTGATTTACAGCTCGTGGGGAGCCAGGGCAGAGCGCAGCTGCGCTTGGGACCCTCCCGTGCCCCAGAGGGATGTGGGGTGATGCCCCCTCCCCGTTTCTGGGGCTGCCCTGTCTCCCTGGGAGCTCCCGGGGCTGCCAGCCCTGCCTGCACATCTGCCGGCAGCACCGCGCTCGCCAGAGCTGCTCAGCAGCGGGAAAGAGGCACAAATCTTGTTACACACTGGCTAAGCCTCCCTGGGCATGTTTTCTATAAATCTCCTGGAATTTATTATATGATAACTAGCCTGGAAAAGCTAAATTAAATCCACAGCCAAGAAACTGACTTTCAAGTGTGACCCAGTTTGGTTGCTGGGAGGGGAGGGAGGCGGCAGGAGCGGGGATGCCGGTGCCAGCCGCTGCCGGGGTGACCCCGGTGCAGCCCCCCGCCCGCCCCGGCGCCGCGGCTTTGGGGACGGAGCTGCGCAGCCTTTCATGTCTGAGCGGATCTCACACTCCCACTCGCTGGAACAAAAGCGCCTCAAGGGCTCCCCTGTCAGATGTTTTCCATTGCTCATCTCCAAGCCTTCCTTGAAGGAGCGCTCTCCTCCCGAGGGGGGCTCCAGCAGCTCGGGGGTGATGGGGAGAGGCGCTGCAGGGGCTCTGCGCTGGCTCCAGGCTGCTCCCCAGCATCCCAGGGAGCCCCAGGCTCGGCAGCAGCACCCACACACCCCAGAGCCGGCACCCCGAGCCTCGGGCACAGCTGAGCCCTGGGCCCAGCTGAGCTCCAGGGCAGGAGGAGGAAAGCAACAGCTGGAAAAGCTGGATAGGGAGGAGCCCTGGTGGCCTGAGCTCCAGAGAGCCCACTTGTGCCTTGCAGCCCAGAGAGCCTCTAGCCAAGGCACAGCCCTCCCGAGGCAGGGACATTATGGCCAGCGTCACAAAGCTGTGTGCCATGCCCTGAGGAGCAGCAGAGCCCCAGCCCCAGACAGACAGACAGACAGAGCCAGACAGGCCCCAGTGCACTGCACAGTCCTGGGAGCAGCTCCCAGCGCTCCCACTCTGACCCCGTGCACAGCAGCAGAGTGCTGGGGGGCTGGGGAGGACCCTGCACCCTTCACCCCAAAACTGGGGGGCTGGGGAGGACCCTGCACCCTTCACCCCAGCACCCCTGGGGCTGCTGGCTCTGGGCACGAGACAGGAGATGATGGTGAGGGCAACGTGGGCACAATGGGACTATGGTGCTCTGGCACACCCAGGGTGGGCACAGTGGCACTGTGGTGCTCTGGCACACCCAGGGTGGGCACAGTGGGACCATGGTGCTCTGGCACACCCAGGATGGGCACAGTGGCACTGTGATGCTCTGGCACACCCAGGGTGGGCACAGTGACACTGTGGTGCTCTGGCAGACCCGGGGGCGGGCTCGGGGCTGGCACGAGGACGTGTGCTGTTGTTCTGGAACGGAGTGCACTGGCAGAGCGGCATGTGGGAAGCTTGCATAATAGTGCCAGCCCACACTACGCCTGCTCCTTCCCAGCATGATCAGCCCCTTGCTTTCATGAGCAATAACATCCACCCAAAGTTTTCTAAAGAAAAAAAAAAAAAGAGCTTCAAGGTGATGCACAGAGCTCAGCGCCTTTGCTGCCTCTGAACTGACGAATGCAGCTGGGGAACCCATCTGCATGGCCGCTCTAATCCCACATTCTGGACGACCTGTACCCCAGCAAGGGACAGACAAGAACCTCAAGCTCTCGCTCCTGTTTCATGATTCCTGAGCAGGGGCAGAGAGGAGGAGCCAGCATGCAGGAGTGGCACTGCAAGGGGATAACACACAGCCCCCCACACTGGGAGCCCTGCAGAGTGCCAAGCCCACCAGTGCTGCACGGCCCCACGGGCACTTCTGCCCAGGCACTCCCTTGGCTACTGCCAGCTGGGACAAGAGCAGTCCCAACTCTGGGGGTCCCCCCAGCAGAGCAGTTGGTGGAGAGGGCACTGGAAGACAAATTCTGTGGCAGACCAGCCCCAGGCAGAGCCCAGTCCCTGCTCCACAGCTGCCACAGCATGGCCACGGCTCTCAGAGCATCTCCTGAACCTGGGGGTGCTCGCAGTGCTGGGAACAAAAAGGGAAATGTCTCCTCTGGAGAATAGAGTCCCACTGCCTTCCAGAGTTCTAAATCTGAACTCCTCCTCAAGCTCCCATGCAGACTGGTGTCAGCACGAGGGGGTTCCAGCCCGGGTAACGTGAGCTGACGGCGATGGGGTCAGCCCAGAGCACACGGAGCCGCTCACAGCCCCGAGGGGAGTCTGCAGCACAGCGGGGCTGGGACGTGCAGGGCTGTGCGTGCACATGGGCACACAGGGCACACAGAGAACACACCCCCCTCCCATGCAGGGCACCACCATAGTCCTGCATGCACCAAGACCTCCCCACTCCTGCAGCCAACAGGAGGGAGATGGCTGGGACGGGTCAGTGGGCAGGACCAGACCCTATCTCACGAGGATTAGAGCAGATGTGCTCTCCCAGCAATGCTCCCCTGGTGATCACACAAGAGTCCGGGCACATAGGATCTGTACCCAGAGCTGGTGCAAAGTCCCTGGTGGGCTGCTCGAGCTGCTGCCCCAGGCACAGCCATGGGAAGCAGCATCCTCATCCTCAACCAAAAAATATCTGCATGCCCTCCCCTAGCAGGACTGCTGTGTGGAAACAACGTACCTGCAGACCAAGAGCAGGTGCCTCAGGTGTGGCGGCAGGTGGGAGCGTGTTCAGCCCTCCGAGCTGTCAGGAAGAGAGTCGGGGTCTCACAGCAGCAGAGTCTCAGCCTGCAAGAGAGAGGGAGAGGCTCCAGTCCCGTCCCTGCGTGGGCAGCGCCGCTGGTAATGGAGGAGGACGAGGCAGAGCTCAGCGCCCCAGAACACCATGGCTCTCACACACATCTGGCCCACTCCTCTAGCAGCACAACTGTCTCAGGGCTGGGGAGCAGCTCTGGAGCAGCCCCTGAGGTGCAGAGCCAGGAGCCTGCCCAGTGGAAAGCCCCTGAGGAGAGGGAAGTGAGCTCAGCTTGGGGAATGGCGTTTGGCTGCATGGGGCACACAGCAGCTCCCAGTGGGACACGTCCCAGTCTCTGCACTGACAGAAAATGCTGAGGCTGCTCCTGCCCCCCTGACAGCACCAGCCCTGGTCTCAGAGGAGTGCATGGGATGGAGACAAAGGAAGGCAAAGATTTCTTTCTAAAAGAAAATGTCCCCAACCCACCTGTTCCCCCGAAGGCTCTCTGGAGCCACCGGCAGCTCCACGTTTGATTTTCCGCGACCCAGGATGAACAGGAGATAAGCAGGATGAACAGCTTGTCCCCCATTGTAATGGGACTTTCTCCCTGTTCCCCCGGGCAGCCCATCCATCACAGCACAGAGCAGTGACACCCCCTGGCACCTGGGCCAGGCACTCCCCCCTTGTGCTGTGAGTTATGGCACCTGCACTGTGCGCTGGGCTGGGCTCAGAGCACCGACTCCACACCAGGAGCTGAGATTTATCCTCTCAGGGAACAGGGGCAGAAGCTGGGAGATAAGTCACAGCAGAGCTGCAGGAGCAGCGCTCAAGGTCCTCCAAGGTTGGCTCATTAAAAACCGAGAAGAGGAAGGCAAGACCTTCCCGCCATGGTGTGGCTGCAAATCCCCTCCTGACGCTGAACCAGCCATGGCCAAGAGGGAGGTGGGAAGGGAGCCGGGCCCCCAGGCTGGCTCTGCAGCAATCCCTGCAGCAGGTTGCTGCCCAGGGCTGTGTGAAGCCACCAGGGCCTCCCCAACATCACCCCAGCACACTGCAGTAGCCCCAGCAGTGAAGCACCCAGACAGGGATGGGCTTCCCAGCAGTGCAGAGCCAGTAAAAATCCAAGAGGCAGCCCACAGGATGCTGGCCCCAGGAGCAGACTGGAGGCACCCACTCTGGGACTGGCACTGCAGTCACCCAGCACACCAAGTGTGCTGCTGGGAGCAGGCACCATCCCTGCGATGGGCACCACCACTGGTTTGGGGACAGAGCACAGAGAACCCACAGAGATATGGTGAACATCACAGGCACTCTCCAGACTCGCTAGAATTCCCCTCCTGCTTCATTAGTCCTACTCATTAGGCTTTTGCTCCTGATCAGCAGGCACAGCTAGAGCTCAGCAGCGTCACTCCCCAGCCCTTCCATCCCAGCTTCTTTAATGCTGGTCTATCATAGCCGGTCCCCTAACCCACCTTGGTGTCCCCTAACCCACCTTGGTGTCCCCTAACCCCCAGTGTCCCTTTCGCACAGGCTCTGCCACCAGTCCCTCTTCCCTCCCTGCTGTGGTTTGTGTGTGACCAGGACCCACAGTGGAGCTGGGGTCTCAGAGGGGACTCACACTGTGGGGTTTGCCCCAGACTGAACCCCTCCAATCATGTGCAGGATAAGACAAACACTGGGGAAACCCAACTGCGTGGCTGAAATAAACTGAACATAGCAGGATCTTTTCAGCACCTTCTGTTTTCAAAAGCAAACCCATGTGAGTGCAGGACGAGGGCTGGTGTGTTCCCCACTGGTGTTGGGGGCCCAGCAGCACCAGCTGTGAGATCCCTCAGCAGCAGCAGCATCCCTGCAGCACCCCGCACCGGGAGAGCGTTCGTTCCCCAGGAGGGACAGGAAAGTGAACTGCAGATCCCTGTGGGACATCTCCCCCAGGAGCCACCGGGCTCTCACTGCACACTAAACCACAGCGATTAGATCAACAAGCCAACCCCTGCAAGGCTGAGAGGTTTTATCAAAGCTGGCAGCACCTCAGGGAGGAGATGGGAAGATGATGCAGCTGCCCACAGCATCCGCAATGCCCGGGCCAGCCTGGCGCTGCTGCAGGGCAGGATGAGCGGTACCGGCCCATTTCCAGCAGGCTGAGCCTCTGCCCCAGCTGTGCAGGAGTCACAGCAGTGCTCCTCAGCAGGCAGGGCTGGGGGCAGCAAGACCCCGCAGAGCTTTTCCCTGGATTGCAGGGGAGTGGGGAGAGGAATTTTCTTCCAGCAGCAAAGCCGCTGAAGCAGCACTGGGCACCTGTGCAGCCTGAGACACAGCTCCTGCTGCAGCCCCACCAGCAGCTACTTCCCACTTATCTGCACCACAGCTGGTGTCTGTGCAGCACAACACGGCGCTCGGTAATGGGATTTTGATGCTAAACACGAGATGGTTTTTTCACCGGGTCTACACTTGCGTCACACCTGGAGGTATCCATGGCCCTGGAGGTGACACTGAGCGACGCTGAAGAGCTTCAACTCTTGCACTGAGGGACCAGCTTCTCCTTCAGCTGCTGAAGAGCAGAACTGCAGTGATCCAGCACTGCCTGCCCTCGGGGTGCTGGGGCTGAGCTGGGGGCTGCATCCCACAGACACCATCTGCTCCCACTGCTCCTCAGGCCCCAGGGCTGTGCTGGGGGAGCCTGAAACCCACGGGCATCACCTGTAGCCTACGGGCATCACCCACTCGCCGTGGGCATCAGCCGCTCCCAGCACTCCCCCAGCCCCAGGCAATGCTGTCAGCTGCAATTCCTGCAGAGGGACCACCCACACGCCACAGCAGCAACACAGACAGGCTCGGGTGGCAGAGCCACACCTGCAGCTGCCTCAGGGGAAGGGGAGGAAGGCTTGTCACCTCCCTGCCACCCTCCTCCCTCCCCACAGCAGCAAGAGGAAAGTCCCACGCAGCCCCAGTGCTAAAGCTGGGGAAGTCTCTGCGTGCCACAGACAAACCCAAAGCAATGAAAGCACCCCCGTGGGCTGTGGTGACATCTCACCCGTGGGAACGCTGCCGGCGCTGCGCCAGGGCTGTCACCAAGGTGCCAGGGCTGTCACCACTCCCACGGCACACACTGCGGGGCAAAGAGCACCAGCAGAAATGCCACAGACTGGCCGGGGTGGGAGGGTCCAGCCAAGGCCAAGGTCAGCACATCACAGCCAGGACCTGGAACACTCAGCTGAGAGGTGCTCAGGGGGCACAGGGATGGAGGGGGGCACACTGACCATGGGGTCCCTACACTGACCACAGGGTCCTATACTGATCACAGGGTGCACACTGACCATGGGGTGTACACTGACCATGGGGTTCTAAATCTGACCACAGGCTCCTATTACTGACCACAGGGTGCACACTGACCATGGGGTTCTAATACTGACCACAGGGTGTACACTGACCACAGGTTTCTATACTGACCACAGAGTGCACACTGACCACGAGATGCCCACTGACCATGAGGTGCACACTGACCATGAGGTGCACACTGACCATGAGGATCACACTGACCACGGGTCCTTCACCACTGCAGTGAGCAGCTCTGGCTGCAGTGGTGCCCAGGGGACCCGGTGCCCTGCCCAGTCCCGCTCCAGCTGACCCGAGGAGCAGTAGCACCACAGTGAGGGACACACAGCACAGCCCCAGGACAGCTGTGCCAGCACAGGCACACAGGGAGGGTGTGCCCACAGCCAGGGCAGTGCCAGCAGCCCCTGCAGCAGGCACAGGGCAGTGCCAGCAGCCAGGGCACAGGGATGGCAGGAGCTGCTCACCGTCTGTTTTCCCGCACAAGTGCATTAAGCATTCCACACGGCACTTTTGCTGTAAATCACTTCCTATTCAGGCTCACTGCTGAGGGTCTCTGAAGGTCGATTTTCCATCGTTATGACAACAAAAACTAAAATTGGGTCAAACCTGAAAGGTATTATCTTTCTCCAAGCTGCTAAATGCACAATAGTAATGAGGTTGGTTAAGCAGTTCACCCCCAGCCCGCATTATTTGCTCTGAAGATGTATTAACCAGTTAAATGAGCGTGATAAGGCAGCCCTGCACATTCCTCCCACCAGCTGCAGGGAAGATCTGAGGTTCTGGGTCTGCATATCCCCGTTAATAACCGAGACCACAGCCCCACTGACACACAGCACACAGCTCCAGGCCAGGCTCTGCCCAGCCTGACCCACGGGAACACAAAGGCAACTTTAAAGGCATCCAGCAGTTCAGAGCCATTGGAAAATATAATTATCGTTCCTCCTCCCCTTTCTCTTTCTTCTTCTTAACACTCTCCGTCCTCTAAGCTCCTGATGAAAGAACAAACCTACTGCCTGCCCCATCCGAGGTGGTTTAGCAGCATCCCTACCCCAGCATGGGGGACTATCCCTAGCAAACACATACAGCTCACCTGGCTGCCAGCACCCAGCATGGGACCCGGGGGTGTCTGGAAAACCCACCCAAAACCCCTCGTGAGCAATGGGGGTCACTCCACAACAGCCCCCAAAAGATGTTATGTGCCCACAGCAGAGCTCACCGTGCAGACCTTATCTGGCAGGGTGCAAGATGGGCTGCCCAAAGAGTCCCCATCCCAGTGGGGCTGCAGGACCAGTTGTGGGACACAAAGAACATTCGTTTTTATAGAATTTTTCCTAAAACAAACACCCATTAATGTAAATATAACTGATGGAAACAAGCATGACCCTAAAATCTATGTGCAGCTGTACGGAATACGGAAAAGAGAGAGGAAGGCTGGCTGGGAGAGAGGGAGGGGAAACACTTTAATTAATCTCTAAAATGAATGAGATGGGAAAACTGGAACTGCAGGGCAAGTATCTGGTGCTGCTGCAGGAAGGGGCTGCCCAGAGCGTGGGGCTGGGCTCTCCTGCATAACACCAGAGCCACTGGCACCCACATGGGCACTGCACAGCACCAGCCCATGCTGGGAGAGCCACACACCCGGGGAGGGCAGCCTGTGCCTGCCAGCCCCTGTGCCAGGGCCTGGAGTGGGCATATCCCTCTGCAGGATCCCCACCAGCAGCCTGGGGATGGACCAAGGGCTTCCCCCCCTGCAGGAGGGACCCTGCACCAGCCAGGGAAACATGCAGAGAGCCTCAGCCAGTGTGTCACGGAGATCCAGCTGGGGCTCTGCCAGCAGGAAGTTGCTGAATGGAAAAACGCCAGCACTTTCTAGCACTGAAGGATGGATGAAGATCCCAAGGTGGGATCTATGTTGGCAGCTCCAGGATCAGTGCTCTCGTCTCCTCCTGTGAGCAAAACATGGCTGTGAACAGTGCCTGAGGACCAAGGGAGACAAAGACCACAGAGCAGACCCAAGGAGCTCCAAGATGGAGGAAAAAACCTGAGGCAACAGCAGATTCCCAGTTTTAGGGGACAGCAGTGGATCCAAACTCTTCCAGATCTCCCCATGAGCAGCTCCCTGGAGCAGCTGTGTGAAATGCAAAGGAGCTTGGATGAACTGGAAAGACAAATGTGGTTCTGTCCTTCTATGGTCCAGAATTGCACCTCTGTTGGGAAAACAAAAATGACCCCAGAAAGGAGCCTGGCAGCCCCAGGGACTGCGGGGAGGGCACTGCCAAGGGACAGGGCACCGGGGCCAACAGGAAACACATCGGGACACCACACCCTGCCCAGGGAGCAGGGCTGGGACAGCAGAGCATCACTGCTGGAGCACCCTGCACTGCCTGCAGCACTGATCTAGCCTCCTCCTCCAGGGCCTCTTCCTCTCCTTCCCCTCTTTGTCATTCCTCTCAGCTCCCTCCTCTTCCCTGCTCTCCTTCAGCTGCTCACAGCAATAATCCAGGGCACTGACGCCCCAGCAGATTGCTCAGCGCCGCTCCCCGCTGCTGACCGGGGTTTTAATGACTCCCCCGGCCGTGCCGGGGCTGCTCCCCACCTCCGCCGGCTGCCGGCTTCTCCCCAGCCTCCCTCCTCCAAAAACACCCGCGCCACCCACAGGGAACGCTCAGGAGCTCCCGCCACCTCCAGTTCCGGGGGCTCAGCTGGGACCTGCACCCAGGCTCGCAGCCCAGGGCAGCAATGCAGCAGCCAGAGGGGCTGCAAGCTGCAGCACAGTGCATATTCCCTGGGGACAGGGAAGGGACAAGTGCAGCTCAGTGCCAGACAGATGATGCTGCTCAGAGCCTCACAGCATGGGGCTCTGCAGAGACAGGGACAGGACAGGGACCAGGCAGGGACTGGACAAGAATTGGGGCTCTGCCTGCAGGACCCACAGATCCCCAGGCAGCTCCTGGCACAGGCACCAGCACTCTGCGAGGGTCCCCTCCCCAGGGAGGAGATGGGTGTGACAGGGACAGGAGCTGCTACTCAGGGGGACCCTGGAACTCAGGAACTGAATTGCTGAGCCCCATTCCCAGAGCTGAGCTGCCCATGGGAGGACAGGCAGGAACGCACTGCTGGGACCGTGCCATCAGCCCCACAAGGACATGTCTGGGTCTGCATCCAGCTCTGGGCTCCCCAGTGCAGGTGGAACTGGGAGGGAATCTTGCAGAATACACAGGAGGGAATCTTGCAGAAGGCCACAGTGACACTCAGAGGCTGGAACACAGGACAAAGTGGGAGAGAGGAGGGTGCTCAGCCCAGAGGAGAGGCTCAGGGGCACCAGGGAGATTTTGGGGAACCCAGGGCCAAGGCAGGAAGTGGGGAGCTCCAGCTGCATTATTCTGTTTCTCAACAAATCCATCCATCCATCCATCCATCCATCCATCCATCCATCCATCCATCCATCCATCCCAGCAAAGCAATTTTAGAGACAAGCAGCAGCCGCCACAGAACCGCAAAGCAGAGGCAGCGCCAACTGCCAGCAGCCCCAGCCCCTGTCCCCAGCCCCTGTCCCCATCCCCACGCCCACTGAAGGGAGCAGCAGGTGAGCCGGAGGTGCAGGGGGTGCCCCATGACCCCCAACCCCTCAGCACCAGGCACAGCACTCGCTGCCAGGCTGCAGATCCCCGCGCCCCGTCCTTTAATTAACATTCCACATGTAAAGTTGGGGCTGTAATTACTGCAACTGATTAACAGGCCGAAGGTAGCCCGTCTCCGAGGGAGCAGATTAGCCGCGGCTCGCTCTCCTCCCGCCCTCACCTCGGCACTGCCGCCGCATTCCAAGCAGGGCCCGCTGCCCCCGCAGCAGTGATTAATGGGCGAGCAGTGCCTCCGTCCCACTGCTCTTCCCAAGGCACAGATCCACTCCCAGGGCCCTGGGCTGGCACAGTGCAGGATGCTGGAGGCTGAGAAGTGATTCCCAGAGCCTCCCCTCCCAGACAGGCAGGGGATGGATGCAGGACAGCATTCCCAGAAGCCAAGGTGCCTTGCAGGGAGAGGAACGCACCACTCAAACAGCACATTCCTTGGATGTGGAACATCCCACGATGTTCCAGCCCAGCCTGGCTCTTCTGTGCCCACCAGTCACGGCCCTGGGCTGTGACAGGACCCTCCAAGGCACGGCTTCATCAGGCAGGGAAGGCAATCAGCTGTAATTAACGGCTGCTGCGGACAAAGCGCGGCACAGGGACCTTCTCTCCTTCTTTTCCCCAAGACTGCAAAATAAATTATCCTGCAAAGTTAGCAGAGGCTGAGCTATGGAAACAATTAAACAAAAATTAAATCTAATTCATTTATACTCGGAGCACAAAGTGGATAATGTGGGGGTTTTCTTTGCTCTCCTCTCTTTGCCTTGGTGTTACAGAGGACTATTATGGGAAATTAATCATGGGGAAAAGCAATGAACGTGATCTATCGCTCTTTAAAAGTGCACTGTAGTGATTATATAAAAATCTATTAGAGAGGCCAGGAAATAGCAGAGTGACACCATTTAAAAGGAAAAAGGAGACCGTGCTGGTGGCAAAGGGATCGATTTGTGAACTGACGGATCCGCGGCAGAGGGAGCAGGAGAAGCCAGGGCTGGGCACCCAAAAACCTCATCCAGCACCCCACAGGCACAGCCCCAGCGGCAGCTGGCACATCCCAGCGGATCCTCCGTGGCACTGCCCCACCCGAGGGTGCCCGGCAAAGCGAGGGCAGAGCAGACCCCTGCCCAGGCCCCGGCACACGCTCGGCCCTTCAACGGTGGTGATAAAACCTTCAGCGAGGCGCATTCCACCGTAAATCCCGGCGGCAGCGGGGCCGGCCCCAGGCCAGCCTGGCGCTTTAACGGCACCATCAATCGCGGAGCCCGAGAGGGGCGGGGGAGCCGCGGGCAGGGCTGGGCCCCCCGAACCCCCCGAGCCCCGGGGCCGGCGGGGCAGGGCTGAGCCTCTGAGCCCCGGTACCGGCGGAGCTGCACCGGACAAACGGGGCATTGGCCACCCAGCTCCAGGCGGGCAGTGCCACCCCAACAACCCCGCACCTCTGGGCTCGCCCACGGCCACCCCAGGGCTACCACTGAGAAACCCCCCAGTGCCACATCAGCACGGGGAAACACCTTTATGGGACTTAATGGCAGTTTCTCCTCCTTACCAGGCCTGTGGAAGGCAAACACACCACGCTCCCTCCACTGCATCACTTAAACGATTTGGGGGGGAAAAAAAAGAGTAGAAAAAACCCCCTTTGATCTCAGCAGCCCGCCTGTTTAGCCCATGCAGGGATTTAATTGAGAAGGGATGTCCTTGAATAAATGCGGAGATGTCCTCACTCCCCAGGAAGGCTGCCGCGAGTTGAGCAATCCCTGTACGAGGTTTCCCGCTCATCCAGGAATATTCTGGGACAACACAGCCCCGGGCCGGTGCCGCTGTCACCCATCTATCACCGGGAATGCCAGCAGTGGGCAGTGGCACAAGGATGGGTGTGAGGGACCCCAAACTCCCAGGGCTGGAGACACCACTGTCCCCAAACCCGGCAGAGGGAAGTCGGGGGGCAGCAGGCGGAGCAGCGGGACGGGGACAGGGCTCACCTGGCACGGGCAGAGCTGCAGGTGCCCCGGAGAAGCCAAGTTATGGCACAACAGAAGCCGGGGTGCCAGCACAGGGCCCTGGCACACGCCTTCCCCGCTGCCAGGCTTGGCAGAAGCCACCCAGCCCCGGCAGGGAGCTCGGCACCAGCGGCCACAGCTTCCTGCTCATTTCCTGCCGGTGCCCAGCACCCCGGCATCCCTGCCCCTCCTGTGCCAGCTCCCCACGGCCCAGCCCAGCTCCTGCCAGCGCAAACCTCGTGCCGGGGAGGGGAACCAGCCCTGGGGATGTCCTTGTGCCACACACCCACGAGGGAATCAGAGAGGGGCAATGACGGGCCAGAGGAGATCGGAGCTCCTCAGCAGCAGCGCTGCACCCCCAGATTTGGGTCTTTGCATCTCCTGCCCAGCGCAGCCGGTGTCAGGCGCCGATCAGCATCATCATCCCCATCCTCCTCCTCCTCCCCGGCGCAGCCGCGTGGGTGTCTTTGCCGCAAGGCTCCCTCCCAGGGAAGCGCCGCGCTATTTTAATCGGGCATCTCCCACCATCGCAGCCCCAGCAGAGCTCTGCCCCGCGCCCCCAGCCTGCTCAGGATGGAGGAACACCCCGAGGCTGTGCTCGGAGCAGCCGGGGGTGGGCTGGTGGGCACCGAAACTCAGGGAGGAAGCTGCTTTTACCGTGGGAAGAGAATTCACGGTGATACAGGCAGGGAGAGGACACGGGAATTCCCAGCTCATTGAAGCATCTGCCAGCCCATGGTAACAGCAGCTCCTCTGCTCAGACATTCAAGTTCTTGTCCTCCCCCTGCCCAGGGGACTTGTGCTCAGCTCTGTCCCACCAACTGTGCCACCAGCCGTGCCAGGGCAGAGCCACAGGGATGCTGTGGGGCATGGGGCACCTGCAGGGTCGGTGCTGGGTGCCCACATGGATTCTGGGTGCCCAAGAGGACTCAGGGTGCCTGCACAGACTCGGGGTGCCCACACGGATTCTGGGTGCCCCTGCCGTGTCCAGCTGCGGGCAGGAGCGCTCTCAGCCCCTGGACTCGCCCGCTGGCTGCAGTGGCTAAAGGCGAGCTGATTAAAGCAATTAGGATTTTTAAATAGTAACACCAGAGTGGCTCATCAGCACTGAAGAGGCAGTCAAGTGACAGGCTGAGGAGCCTATTTAGGGATCTGGTTTGGCTGAGGAGCCTCAGCGAGGCCCCAGGGCTCCCTCGGAGAGAGGGTGAGGGCACAGGGGTGCCCCAGGCACCCACAGCCCCCAGTGCCCACCTGGGGACACAGAGCAGCCTCGGCAGGCAGTGCCAAAGGGACAGCCCTGTGCACACAGCCACCTCTGTCCCCTGCCCTGCAGCCACAGGGATGCCAAGGAGCACCTGGCACAGCCACAGAGCACCAGAACTCCCACCCCACTCCTACCCACTCCTCCCTTTCTCCAAGATGGTTATTTTCTGTAATAAAGGGAACGTAGAAGGAATTTTGCAGCGTTTCTCAGGAGGCACTGCTGTGCAGCAGCAGCCCCAACACAACAGAGAAAATGCCTTTTGCAGCAGCTAAAGCCCCACACACAGATTTTGTCTGCTTGGACTCAAGGGCCGAGATGCCAGATTTGAGGCAGCCTGGTGGGAAACCCATCTGGTTTGGTGTGTGCAGATCTCCAACCACAAAGGAGTCCGGGCTCAGTTACAGATGCAAGAGCAGCACAAACAGCCTTGAAACGCTCTGAACCCTTCCTGCTGCTCACTCTGCACACCTGCACTTGCTCCTGGCTGTGCCCACGGGGGCAGTGCCAGCCTGAGGATGTGGCCCCGAGGGACAATAGGGGAACAACTGCAAGGAGCCTCCCAGTCCTGTCTCCATGGCCCAGGACTGGGCTGCTGCTTCCACATCTCCCATCCTCACTCCTGCAGCTGCATCCCAGTGGGATGGGAGAGTGGCTCAACATCCCCAGGCTGGATCCCCTCACTCTCAGATGAGAGAAAAGGGGAACAAAGCACAGGGTAGGAGAAGGAATGAAGGGCAGGGGAGGACAGGAATGGGAGGGAGGGCAGGGCTGCAGCCCAAGCACAAGCCCCTTGACGACTTTCCTGCAAGCTCTGAGGTGCCGTGGGAGGGAACTGGCACAGGCGCATTCCGTTTATTTATAGGCATTTCTGTGGCACTCCATTAAATGCTGTGGTGGAGATATTGCAGCGTGAAGAGTATTTAGAGCCTTTAACACCTCTTAGTCGGCAAAAGCCCATCTGACTCCTGCAGCGAATTGGGAAAGTGCATAGAGCAAGAGCAGGGAAGGTGCCCTGTCAGCCCTTTCCACCTGGGAAGGAGACCTTGTGATCCCTGGGGCACCTGTGGCAGAGCATCCACGAGCCCCAGGTGGTGCTGCAGGTCAGCAGCCCAGGGACCAGCGTTGTGCAGCAGGACACAACACCCAACCCTGCCCAGCTCCCCCCCAGCTGCCTGTCCCCAGCCCCTACAGGGTGCCCATGGCACAGTGCTGGTGGCACAAGATGCTGGCCAGCCCTGGCACCCACAGGCCCTGCCTGTGCCAGCCCCAGCATCCCCAGCCTGCCCAAGGGAGGGCACGGGAATTGCTGGTGCTCAGGAGGAGCTCACTCCCAGCCCTCCCTGGGTATCTGTAACTGCTCTGCAGAACCTCCCTGCGCCTCATCAGGGCTGAGCTGGTAAATCTCCACATCTCAGGGAAGCCGTCAGGGGAGAGGGTTCAAAGGAAAGGCTGCCAAGTGCACATCAAGGTGAGCTCTAATTGCACCGCTGCAAATCCTCTGCTGGCCCTTTCGCCCTTGCATGGCTTTGTCCCTGCTCCCCTCTGCCTGCCCAGCCCCCAGACAGGGGACAGGCCACGGGGGCACCCAGGGTGCTGGAGCTGCATGCCCACACTGCTGCTAGCCTGTGGCAAATGAACTGAGGCTGGCACCCAGCTGATCACACAGTCCTGGCCATGCCACAGAGGCACTGCCAGCTCCTGGAGAAGCAAACTGCCTCTGGCACCCCCAGCACCAGGGAGCCCACACCCAGCAGCAGCACGGGTTTTGGTTCAGCTGAGCATTCCCAGTGTCTGGACAGGAGATGCTCTTTGCTGTGCCTAGTGACAGACCCTCAGAGCCCCAGCAGAACCCAGCCCTGGGGTGCTGGGGCTGGCCAGAAATGCTGGATGCGGGGTACCAAGGCTGGCCAGGGATGCTGGATGCAGGGTCCCAGGGCTGTCTGTCCCCACCAGCTGCTCCCCTGCACCAGGCCCGTGCCGCTTGCAAATGGATGCAATTAAGTTGATACTGCAGCAGCCCATAATTGCTGTTTCCTCAGCTTGGCAACACGACCCCGGAAGCCCCCATTATACTAATCACTGTCACACGAACACAATCGCAGAACACATAAAAACCTGGTGTGCCTCGTGCTGAAATACAACCCTGCCGAAGGCTGGGCCGTGCCATAAATCTGCTCAGCACTTAACACTGCTGGCTAAATGGCCCCGCTTAATTATAGCTCCATAAACAGGACTTTATAGCAGTATCAATACCGTCAGGAATCAATCCTGCTGATGGACACAGGCACGGACTCGATTCCTGCTGCCCAGGGCTGGGCTCTCCGTGCTCCCATCTCAGGGCAATCCCCATCCCGTGGCCACTGGCCCACCCAGCCTTGCTGCCACAGAGCCACAGCCAGGACATTAGCATGGCAACCCACACCCATCTCTGGCAATTATGCTTCAGTATTTGAGCTCTAACCAGCTTCAAATTGAATCAGGGCAAAATCATCAGTATGAAAAGTGCCCGCGCCAGCCCTTCAATTCCAGCACTGGGGAAAAAAAAAAAAGTTCTACATCTCATAATGGCCTTCTACCCCATAATGAACAGGAAAAATAAATTAGATTCCCAGCTAAGGGTATATTTATACAATTTCATTATGTGCCCATGAGCAAGTCTGGTTTTCACCAAGATAAAAATGAGCTCTCAGCAATGCTCGTGCTAAATAAATGGAGTGATTTAACAGCTTAACAAGGAGTGCGACAGAGGGGCTGCGGAACTGTGGCAAAAATGGAAAATAAAAATAAAAATATCAAAATGCTTATGTTTCCTGCACTGCACTGGCAGTGCCAGGTCAGATCCACCCGGGAGGAAGGAGACAGCAGCACTGGGACTGTGGGAGCATCCCAGGCTCTGAGCACTCGGATCCTGCCCAAACGAAGCAGTTGGGAGCAGCTCCTGCCTGCTTCAGCTTCTGGTGCTCAATGTCCAAGTGATCTTTGTGAGCCAAACCAAAACCCCAGCACCTCTCCTCCCTGGCAGCCAGTGGGTCCAGCTCACTCCAGCACTGCCACAGCAGCCCAGGGATGCCAGGCCACGAGTGCCAGCTGCCTGCAGGAGCAGGGAAGATTCTTGTGGCAGCTTTGGGGCTGGAAAGGGATATTTGCAGGCTGGAAGTCGTTCCCAGACTCTGGAAGCATGGCTTCTCTCCCAGCGCTGCTGGGATATTCCCAATTCCTCCCTCCCAGTGGAAGGAACCTCCTGTTGCCCAATTCCCATCTCCCTTCCCCTGCTTCACTTCAGCCCTTCTGCTCTGGGGGCTGCAGCACGTGTTCCCCCACCTCTTGTAAAGCCAGGAGGGACCTGGCCAGAGTTTGGAAGAGCTGCTCACCCTTCCAAGGCTATCTGCTCCCAGGGCAGCTCCTCCATCCCCCCTTCTGCCGCTCCTGAGAACAGCACGTCAGCTCCATCCTGGGCCACGCATCCATCTGGGCTCAGCACCGTGTGCCTTCTCCAGCACAGCCAGCCTCATCCCAAACCCATAACCCACACTTGAACAGCTCATCCACTTAATGGCAGAGCTGCCAGCAGGCAAATCTGTCCTCTCAGCATCAGCAGTAAAGCCAGAGTGAAGCAGTTGCCTTTTTTTTTTTTGTTTCCTGCTCTCCTTTTTAAATCAATCGCGAGGCCACATCGGTGGGACCTGGAGACCTGGAGCATCCCCAAGGCAGAGCTGCTGCCTTGGCTGCCTGTCCCAGCCCTGCTGCCACAAGGTGACATTTCCCCCTCCATCCTGCCTGCCCCAGGGAGCCGCATGGATTAATGGTGCAGCGGGGCTCTGGCAATGTGTGTGCCGGGAGTTATGAGCCTGATTCATACCAGGAGTTCCCTCCCTGCTACACAGATTAATCACAGCTGCAAATGCAGGCACGGGCTGGGCTCAGCCGTCCCCAGCCTGGCTGCACCTCCAGCATCACAGAAAAACCAATGTGCAAAGGACTGGTGCAAAGCCAGCCCTGGACCTGCCTGTGCTGTCTCCTCCCGGGAGGAATCCCGGGCCAGCGCCAGCTCTGCTGCAGCCCCTGTGGGCACACACTGCTTACAGCCAATTTCTCCTTTAAACCTCGGGAAATGCAGCGAGAGCCCAATCCCTGCACCCAGGGTGCCTCCCTCCCTGTGGGGCAGCTCCCAGGAATTCCTGCTCCACCACAGGAATGCCCTGCCTGCAGCCGGAGAACACCTGAGCCCAGCACTGCCCGGCCCACGGGCACCCACCAGAACCCAAACGTGCTTCCAGAGGCTCTTCCCAGCCAATCCAGCCCTCCCAACACCATGGCTGCCTGAGCACAGAATGGAAATCTCCATTCCCAAGGGGACAAGGACCATCCATCTCCCCAGTTCTCTGTTCTGGCTGCTCTGGAATTCCTTCCTTCTGTCCTGCTCTTACATACACAACAACCAGACCATTTTTACCACACTGTTTTCCCAGCCCCAAGCAGAGCTGTTTCCCAGGCTGCCAGAATCCTTTACAACCCCCAGAGGATCAGCAAATGATTTTTCACTCTTCCCTTTGGTTTGGAGAGAAAAGGGATCTCGGCTCAATCACAATTAGAGTGAACTGCAGCTCGTAGGCAGAGAAAGCTGCGGTTCCACTGTGGCAGGAATGATCTAATCAGGCACGGGGTCAGATCACCACAAAATAAACCCTGCAGAGATGATAACAGCTCCTACCTGCCCCGAGCTGAGCCGGCTCTGAGCACGGGGCCTGGGGAGACGCAGGGAGGGGTGATGGAGATCACACAGCAGCACAGGGACCACAGCACGCTGCTGCCAAATCTGGGGTGGGGACCTCTGACTGTGCCTGGCCTTCCCCCTGCAAGGAGGAGGAGGAGGAAGGCTCCCACATCTCCCTGCTGACATTGGCAAATGTCCCCAGCCCAAGTGCGGGTCTGTGCCAGCCCCCAGGATGGAGGAGCTCACCCCATCTCCTTCCAGCCCCGAAGGCCCCCACGCTCCAGAGCTCCCCAGGCAGGCCCAGGGGCTGCAGTGCCAGTGGAGAGGCCCACAGCACTGGCACCAGAAGGGGAAAAAAATTGCCTTTTCTGGCACCCCTTGCTCTGCCCTTCCCAGCTCCTGCTCTGTTGCCCAATCTGTTCCTCACCCCGAACCAAGGAGGTTCAGTGGGGCTGGACACCACAGATTAGATTGCATCTGTCTGGGTATAAATAATTTACTGCTTGATGGTCAGAGTGAATTTAATTAGTTCTTGTTCTCCTGATAGAATCAGCCCACCGCTGCTAAAGCATTTCACTCCGAATTAGCCTGAGAAGCACTAACAAGGCAGCGCTAATTTTACACACACGACATCCCCCACAGTCTCTGAAAATACAGCTCCACAGAGCAGGGAGCAGCACCACAGGGCTGGGAGAGGGGCAGGGTGAGGGATGAACCCGGGCACAGCCTGGCCAGGGAGGGATGAGGGGAGGTAAGAGGGATGGGCACCAGCACACAAACCCCATCCCTTCCCTCTCTGCTCTGCCCCTCCTTCCAGTCCCCCAGGGATCTGGAGAGGGCACAGGGAGCTGATACTGCTGCAGGGTTTGCTCCCTCCTGGCAGCTCAGTGCCCACCTCACCCCCCTTCTTCCAGCTCCCAGGGTCATGCCAGGCCACTGGAATTGCTGCCACAGCCTTGCAGAAGCACCAGCACACGTCAGCGCTCCAGGGGGACTCGTGCCTGCTCACCTGGAGGGGAGAGCAGAGGGGGAACAGTGGGGGCAGCTGTGGGAGGTGGGCACAGAGCTAGTGCTAGCTCCTGGCAGCCCCAGCACCAACAGAGGACCTGGCACCCCGTGCTCAGCATCAGTCCCAGCCCAGGCTGCACACTGACCTCACAAACCAACCCATGAGGGGGGCAGGCAGGAGCCAGGGCATGGAAGGGGGCAGAAGGGGCCCTGCTCCCCTGCTCCAGCCCCCAGCCCCCAAAGCTGCCATGTTCCCAGCCCTGTGCTGTCACCACTCACTGTCCCTGTGCTCTGTCAGGAGCCCCTGGGCTCTCCTCTCTGCCCGCAGTGCTTCACTGCTCCTGCTCCTGCTCCGACCTCCCCTGTCTCAGCAGGATTTATGCTCCACATCAACAGCCTGCCCGAGCTGCCTGTGCCACACCAAGCCCTGCTGCTGACCCCAGACCGCCCTGGACAGCGTGGGGTGACAGCCCCCAGTCACCACAGCACCTCTGCAGACACAAACCCAGGGCATTCCCACCCAAAAGTGAGATTCTGGGGATATGGGACAGCGCAGAAAGGCTCCAACAGCAACGATGCTCTGGGTTGTGCCAGAGGGAACCTGCTGGAGAGGACCCTGAGTGCTCCTGCTGATTTCTGCCTGCAGCAGAGGCACCCCACCACAGGATGTCCCCAGCACTTGGTGGCCACCATTCCTGCTGGCACAGCCACACTCCTGCACACACAACAAACCAGCCTGTTCTCCCTGGCTGACGGGCAATGGCTCTGAGCTGCCAATCCTCAATCAATCACCTGCAAAGGTGCAATGGCCACAGCCCTGGCAGCTGCCAGGAGCACCTCAGGCAAAGGACACCCCTCAATTCACCCCAGCCCGTGGCTGCTAGGCCACAGCCTGGACTCATCCCCAGGGCACAGCAGCAGGGGGGAGCAGCACCCCTCCTTCCCTCCACAAGCTCATCCTGTGCCCAAGTCACTCTCCCCCAGCAGGAACAGCCCGTACAAGCTCACCCTCTCTCCTATTTACGCATAAGCCAGGCTGACAACTCCTCTTCATCACAGTGTCAGAGCCTTCCTCAGCAGCCATGCATCTCAAGCAGGACAGCACCATAAATATTGCATAGGAGGTGTTTCTAATCTAGTTACAGGCTCAGCCTCTCACGCTCTTCCGTCAGGAAGCCTTGGATTGAAATTGAAGTGTATTAGTATAATTTTATCAGGTTTTATTAAGCCCGGGGTCTCACGTTTTTGATATATAGTTTTAATTAAATTTTAAGTCAAAGAATGCAGTTGTTCATATTTTATCGCGCCATGGCACATGGGGAGGAGGCCGTTAATCAGCACGGACCAAAACATCCCTGCGCCCGTGATCAACGGGCAGCAACTTCACCAGCAGAGCCCAGCTGCCCTCCCCGGCTCAGAGCCCACCTGAGCCCCCAGCCAAACCCCATCCCTGCACCCTCCCACGCCAGGGGGAGAAGGGAAAAGCCCCTGGGCTAACAGGGCACAGGGAAGGTGGCCCAGAGGCTGCTGGCACTGGGGCTGCTCCCAGCTGGGCTCAGCAGCTGCCCCTGGCAGCAGGAGAGCGGGCAGGGACCCAGCAGCAGGTCCTGGCAGGGACAGAGCCAAGGGCTGGCGCTCACCTCCCCTCAGGGCAACCACAGGGCTCTGGGCTCAGCCACTGCCACAGCCAGGGCAGGTCTGTGCATCCTGGGAAAAGGGAAAAGCCCTCAGCTGTGGGCACTGCCCAAACCTGCAGAGGGTCCCCAGGGTGCAGCAGCCCCCAGCAGCTGCACCTGGGTGCCAGGAGCATCACCAGCACGGTGCCCTTGTGTCTGCCAAGAGCAGCTTGGGGACACGGATGGTGAGGGCTGTGCCTTCTGCCAGCAGGAGCAGCAGATGCCATCACAGCTGGCACTGCTGCTGCCCTCACCTCGTGGCTCCCTGCCCAGGGAGGGCTGTGGCTCCCCAGGGACTCAAGGCCAGAGCAGTGGCAGATTGCTCACAGGTCCTGGGAAAGGCTGATTCATCCTGGCTGGAAGGAGCTGCAGCAGAAGGCAGAGCAGAGGCAGCTCCCCCACCCTCCTAAACCCCCCTTTTCTCAGGGGCACTGTGCCACCTCTGGCTGCCACTGTACCCTCCCCATGCACAGCTGGGGCAGCACAGCTGCATCACAGCCCCCATCCCTGTCCCTGCCCCAGCTGGAGCACAGCAAACGCCCTGCTGGCAGCTCCAGAGCCCTGACCTAGAGCATCACCACAGCCCCAGCAGCAGAGCTGGGGGCACAAACACCCAACACAGTCCCCCACACACCTGGCATCACTGCCTTCACTGGGGCAGAGACCTCAGGGGAGCTCTGAGCATGGAAACAGCTCAGCCCATAAAAACATCTCAAGTCCTGGAGCTTCCCTGGTGTGGAAAGCCAAAGAGCTGAGCACAGACCTCTCTCTCCCAGCTGAGGTGCTGGAAAGACTATTATCAAACTTGCCAAAGGAAACCCAATTAAAAACCATTTTAAGGGTATTGCATTTTTAAAAAATAAGTCCCATCTTTCCCACATCAAGGTCTCCATCTGGAAGAGCAGCAGAAAGCCCCAAGCACAGGTGGCAGGTCCAGCCCTGCCAGTGCCAGCCACATCACCTGGGCACCCCAGCAGGGCCACTGCCCATGGCACCATGGTGGCCCCAGGGACCACAGGAGCTCCCAGGGCTCCCCTGGGACCTGCTCCAGGATCCCACTGCCTGCCCAGACAGCCAGGACCTGTCCTAGGGAACAGCTGAGCTCACAGCCAGTGACAAAACATGGAGCCATCACTGACAACAGTGAGGAGGGAGGGAGGGAGGGAATCCCAGGACAAGCAGGAATGGTTCTGCTCATCAGCTGCAAGACTGATAGACTTGGGGGGTGGGGAGCATGTTTTGCATTTCCTTCCCTTTCCTTTGCAAAGAAACAGGGATTTGGGGTTGGATTTGAACTTCATCCAGAAGAAAATAATTCTGTTTGAAAAGGAAGCAGTCGGATTGCCTAACACACGCCATCCCTATTCCCGCTGGAACAGGATTTGAGGCACAGAGGGAGTTTCAGACCAAGCAGCCCCACTGCTGCTGCATCCCAGAGTGTGGGATACCCTGGGGATCCCCAGCCTGGGCAGTAGGAACCCCACCACAGCCAGAATTCAGCCCTGAGAGTGCCCCAGCAAAGCATCCCATGCCCAGGGGCTGCAGGAATCACTGCAGGAAGGAATTACTGCAGGAATCGCTGCTCTCCCCAAACCCACAGCTCAGCCCCAGCCCTGTGCCCACCCCAGCAGAGCACGGGCTCAGCCAGGCTGCCCACGGGCACCCTGCCACCCACCCCAAGCCCAGTGCCAGCATTGCCAGGGGCTGTGGGGCCAGCAGGGGCCCGTGCTGAGGCTTCAGGTGAATTCTAAAGAGAAGAGAGCAGGGCAGCACGATCTGCGTGCCATCCCAAGGCGGGTATTTATATCCTTCCCCGACGCAGCAGCCCTTTGTAAAGGCACAGAGCGAGGACAGGCAGGGCTGTCAGTTCAGCCGCGTGTTACAAGTGTTTGATATGGAGATTTTGGCAGTGGGAATGGATGTACCTCGCTGAGAGGTTTATGTAAAATGACAGCTTCTGGAAAATGAAGCACTCAAAAAAAAAGAAGAAAAGTACAAACAAAAGGGAGGGAAGGGAGGCCTTTGCACAGTGAGGCCAAAGCAGATCTCTCCTCCCGCTGACCCGGAGCAGCTCCTGCCCCAGCCGGTGACACAGCACCGACCCCACCAGCCCTGCTCGCCTGGTTCAGCTCCACACACGCTGCCCCATTTCCATCCCATCCCTCCTCCTCTCCCGTTTACGGGCTGTGCCTTCCACCGCCGCACTGCGTGGGCGGCAGGAGGAGGAGGAGGATGCCCGGGAGCACCGCAGCTCCTGCACGGCAGGAGCCCGGGACGGGGACACGGCACCAGCAGAGCCAGGCACTGCCTAGGCTGGCACTGCGGGATTTCAGCCACAGCTGCCATGGGGGACACAGTGCCAACCCATCGGAGCCGGGCAGTGCCGGGGCCAGGGGACGATGCTGAGGCTCACTCCCATCAGGGCAGTGCCAGGGGGATGATGCTGAGGCTCACTCCCATCAGGGCAGTGCCAGGGGATGATGCTGAGGCTCACTCCCATCAGGGCAGTGCCAGGGGGATGATGCTGAGGCTCACTCCCATCAGGGCAGAGCCAGGGGATGATGCTGAGGCTCACTCCCGTCAGTCTGCCCTGGCAGACGCTGCTGGTGGAAGCCCAGCTGAGGCCAAGGCACTGCAAGGGGAATGGAGGCGATCCCAGCCCCAGGCAGATCCCAGTTTCCTGGTGAGCAGGTAGGGTTTGCTCTCTCATTGCCTGCCATCACTCACCTCACCTGACTGCAGCTCGGGAGGGATGAGCACCCCCAGCAGGGCCATCTCACCAGCAAGGAGAGTGGCAGCAGCACCCAGCAAGGCTGGAGCCTGGCTCATCCTCCCAAAGCCACAGGCAGCTCCCTCCTTTGGCTTCACACCCTCCTCCACCCCCTGTGCCCGGCAGATCTGTGCCATGGCCGAGGTGGAAGCAACTCCTGCTGCAGCTATAATGATCCATGAAGAAGCTGACTTGTTTCTTACCTCTCTGAAATGAAGGATGGTGATTACCCTCCATTCCAGTCCACAAAGCCTAATCCAAATTGATGGCCTCCCAGAGATTGCTTCTCTTGCCTCTCACCAATCCAATACCCAGCTCCCCTACACACATCTACTCAGGAGCAAAACGTCAGCATAATTCACACAGGCTCTGGATGGAAAGGCCATTTATTCTGCAGGAAAGGCTCCTGGACAAGACATGACATGAATGGCACGTCAGGGAGAGACAGCAGTGCCAGCCTAGCTCTTCCAGGCCACAGGCAGCAGGGCAGGGATCTGCTCCAACCCCCTCAGGAAGGAACCCCTGTAAGAGAGCCCTCTGCAAGGTGTGGAGGAGCACAGGGCTGGGCACAGCTCACTGTAAATACCCTGAACAGGACTGACAGCAGAGGCACAGCTGAACCACCAGCAACCACCCCAGCAGCACAGCACAGGCACTCGGGGAGCTGCCCTGTGAGTGCCCCCACACCTGAATGGGACCTGGGGAAACACACCCTTTGCTATCCCATCCATCAGCAGGATCCTGGCACACATGTGTTTGCCCCCCTGGCACAGCTGGTTCTGCAGGTGCCCGAGCAGCAGGGCCCTGGAGATGGCAGCTCTGCCCCTGGAGCTCCAGGCTCAGGCTCCAGCATCTCTAAGGATCCATTTCACCGAGAGCATGGCTGAAAGGAGCCCTGGGCCCCAGCTGGCCCCTCCCGTGGCTGGGCAGTGAGGGCCGGACAGACGGACACACACGGTGTGCGCGCTCCGAACTCCGCGCTCTGCGGCACCGCCGGTGTGCGGCACCGGGAGCCACCAACCCCAGCTCTAATCCAACATCACACAAACCCTGACAACACAGTGCATGGGGACCAGCAGGCACTGCCTTGGGGACCAGTGGGCACTGCCACCACTCCCACAGCTCCACAGAGAGCTCTGCCCTCACCCCCTGCAGCCACAGAGACAAAAACAGGAGAAGGAGGGATGGAGGAGAGCAGGGTCTCTTCAGCTGCTGCCCACTACAGCCCTTCACATGCGGCTGCTCCCCAGACACCGCCAAGAGCTCCTGTCCAACAGGTGGGAGGGAAAAGTGTCCTGGGCAGGATGAGGCCAAAGCCTTGGCACCATCGGCCCTGGAGGCACTGGGAGTCCCTGTGAGCCCTCCAAAGCCATGGCACCACTGCCCTGTGAGCCCTCCAAAGCCATGGTACCATCTGCTCTGGGAGCCCCTGTGAGCCCTCCAAAGCCATGGCACCACTGCCCTGTCAGCCCTCACCTGTAGGTACAGGGCCACCCTGGCACGCAGCACCCCGAGTGAGCAGCAGGGCAGGGGTGCACACACCTGCCTCAGGAAAGGACTCCCCATCCTGGCTCTCCCCATCCATCCCAGCCCCAGGAAGGCTCTGTGCCAGCAGCTGCAGGGCTGTGCTGAGGCGGGGGAGCCCGGGCAGCCCTGACTCACCGGCTGCCATCGCCCCCTCCCCGCCGCAGGTGGGCGGCTGCGCCAGGAGGGGCTGGTGCAGCACAGGGGGGGCTCCGGGGAGGGGATCCCTGGAGAACGAGGAAAACAAACCCAAACTCCAGCGATATTCACGGAGCCACTGACGTGTCCAACCGCAGGAGGATCCCGACTCAAGTGCTGCTCCAATCCCTCATCCTCCCCGAAATTCCTCTTGAACCAGATGTGCCCTCACTGTGCCAGGCCTCGGTGCATGCACACGCATGTGTTTTCATCCCAGTCTTTAAATGAGGTCTTTGCTGAGAATTTACAATTCCCTCATGGCCTCAATCTTGCAAAGATTGCTTTTTTAACACTGTTGGGCTTTAATTCTAATAAGCCTCCTCTTTATTACGGAACCAGGTCACATTGCCTTGACACCGCGAGAAAATCTTTCATCGAGAGGGAAAATGGAGAAAGGAAAAAGAGAAATAAAGGAAGGCAGGAGGAGGAAGACGGGGAGACAAACAAACAGAAGCTGCTCCCCTCAGCCTGGGGAGTTTGTGACCCCGGTGAGGAGCCGGGCAGGGGGAGCGGAGCCGCCCGCAGCGCCGCTCAGGATTATTTCTGGTGCGGCTTCACTTCCCACGCAGCCTCCCACCCTGCACTGCTGAAAACGCCGAGAGGAGCAGGGGGGAGCTTGACAAAACTTTGACAGAATGAGGACAGAGTCCAGCCCTGCCCGGACAGACGGCCACCACGGCCAGCCCAGCGCTGGGTGCCCGGTACCTGGCTGTGGGGACAGGAAGGGACACACTGGGCACTGCCAGCCCCTCTGCCCCTGCCTGCAGAGATCACAGCCCTGCACTGGCAGGACGCAGCACAGCCTCACCTCGCCATCCAACAGCTGTCCAAGTGTCCCCTGTCCCTTCTGGGGGCTCCAGCATCCCCCCAGCACCCAGATCTGAGCAGGGCTGGGGGGCAGCTGCTGTTCCCCAGCCCCTGGGGCTTGCCTGGCTCAAGGCATAAAATCACAAACCACCTCTGCCATCATGGCCATCCTCACAGCACTGGGCTGATCTCATTCATACCCAGCCTGGGCTCCCCTGTGCCCACACCTGGGACCTTCCAGTGCTGCAGTGGGGTAACTCACTGGGGACTCATTAAAGCCTCTGCCTCCTGGCCAGCGAGGCCCTGTCAGCCAAACCACAGTGAGACTGGACTCAGAGCACTGCCCTCTGCTCCCTGTGCCCCCCACCACCCTCCCAGCAGCCCCAGTGCCCTGGGCAGCTTTGTGGCACAAAGCTGTGTGTGCTGGTGCACAGCAGCGCGTGGCCCTGGCATATTTTATATCACCAATGACACCAACAGAGCAGAGCAGCCCCCTTCCCTGTCTGCTCCAGAAAAAAGCTCTTGGACAGCCCAGGCTGAGCTCTGCCATGTCCAACAGGAGCCTTTCCCAGGGTGGGCAGGGGACAGGACTCCCAAACCCAGCACGGCAGTGGGGGAGGCCACGGCTGCTCCAAATGGAGATGTTTAATTCTCAACACTGGCAGCTGCACTCAAGGCAGGAGAGGCAGGGAAGCCATGCACAGGGGTAACCATGGCAACTTCACGGAAGTTAAATAAAAACTTCTTTAAAAAAAGCTAACGAGGTCCCTGAATCATGCTTTATCAGCTGTGTTGCTATAAAGATCGAGATCCAGCCAGCTCAGGATTCCTAATTACTCCTGCAATATACTGGAGAGAGCTTTATTTAAAAAAAAAAAAAAAAAAAAAAAACCTGGCTATGCACAGAGCAATTTCAGCCTCTCTCCATGCTGGGATTTGCATAATCCGTGAAGCACCTTCCCAGATGGATCTGGCTGGGGCTGTCCCCTGGATGTGGGGGGCTGCCCCAGGCGCAGCCCACGGCACAGGGGGATGTTCTCCAGCATCACCCACCACCCCTGCCTGCTGAACACCTGCACACGGAGCCCTGCACTCCTGATCCTGCCAGAGAGGACCCAGGCAGCAGGGCAGTGGCACCCTGACCTCAGGGATCACCATGCCAGACAGCAGCCAAGGCAGTGCCACCCCAGCAGCTCACATCCCCATGGCACAGAGCTGCCACCACAACCCAGTGCACAGGTTCTGAGAGCTCCCTGAACCCTTTTTCCTGCTAAACAATCTTGGACAACCCCAGTAAGCCCTGGAGAGTGAACAGACCCTCCCAGCCCACAAGCAGACTGTGCTGGAGCACACCCACAACCCAAGAGCCCAGCACGGCTTGGGGAAGCTCCACTAAAACCCCATTCCATCAGCCACGGCAGCAAAGGCTGCTGCAGGACCTGCCAGAGCCAAAGGCTTGTCAGCAGTGACCAGGGAGCTCCCAAACCCACACACACAGGGCAGCAGGGCCATCACCCCCAGCCCCAAAGAACACAGCACTGAGAGCTCCCCGAGCCCAGCTGGGCACAAATCCCAAAACTGTCACATTCAGCCAAAGGATGCTGGGTCCTCTGCTAAGGAGAAGGCTGCACCATGAGCAGCTTTACAGGGTTATTTGAGTCTTTATTTTCACAGCTTATAGTGGGAGTAAGTGAATTATAAGTATTATTTACTATATTTTTATACTCATTTAATTTAAGCTGATTCTGAATGGAAATTAGAATCCAATTAAAATATGGGGGGAAAGTCAGGGTTTTGAAGCAGATTATTAAGCAAAGCTACATTAAACATGTTGGAAGCATAAATATTGGGGAACGAGTTCTGTATTTACAAGAGGATTTATTCAGCCAAAGAAGTATCATCCATGGCCCAGGAACTGAGGAACCCGTTATCAAGGTCAAGATTTTATCAGCAGGTCTCAGATTCTCACATCTGTGCTTCACCCAGAGCTTGATTAAGAGTTTAGAAGCCCGGAAAACTCTCCCTTTTGCTCCAGCTCCTGCTTTAGAATTAATTGTTTATTGATCCAACAGGAGGAAAATATTCTCTCCTGCTGCAGAGGAGCTGCTGGGAGCTTTTGACTGTTGTCAAAAGTTGTTTTATCACTTCCATAAATTCCAGTTGCAGTGACTTCCCCAGCTTTAATCGCCCCGTTTCTCTGGACACACTCACAGGTCCCTCCGAGAACTTCGGCAGATTACAGCTCCCAGGTTCCCTTTTAGGAACCCCAAAATCCATCAGACTGCCCAGAGGGAGCAGCAGTGGCTCCATTCAAAATCCACTAGTCCAGCTTCTCTTAAAAATCCCATTTTACCCCCACCAGAGGGGCACAGGAGGAGAGGAGGGAACCTGCTGGGGCTTGGAAATCCCTGTCCTCATATTCATCCCCATCCCAGCATCTCACACCTCCCAGAGCAGCACCAGCCCAGATTCCAAAAGAGCCTTTTTTAAAAGAAGTCTTCCCTCAGGTAGAAAAGCATCCTAGAGGGGAAATGGGGGCAATCTGGCAGGGCCCATGGGAGTGTGCACTTCCTTCCACCTTTGGGAAAACCAACAGCAAAGCACTGGGAGAAACCAGCTTTCCCCATCCAGGAAACCCTCCGGATCCCCTCCTCCCACTCGGGATCTCTGAACCTCCTAGGTGACAGGGATGGCAGAAGGAGGGGACACATCCACAGCTGATAATGGGACAGGAAAAGGGATCCCACACTCCTGTGGGGGTTTCTACCTGTTAGAAATTTATTCTTGTCTAGTTGGGAAGAGATGAGGCTGCCTAGAGCATCTGTGTGTGAGCACAGCAAAGGGGAGAGCTGCCTCCAGACTGGTCCATTAGAGGTTCAAAACAACTGGAATCCAAATAACTAACAAAATGACAGAAAAGACAATTACGCTTCCTCATCTAGTACCCCAGCCTGCCAATTAATTTGCAGGAACACATATCCCAAAATACCTCAAACAACTCCAGCAGAAAGCACTGGAAGAGCACCAACAGCAGCCTCTGCCTGTGCAACGAGAGGAGGGGGAAGGAGAAGCTGCTGTCAGCAACACCGAGCATCCCAGCCCAGCATGAAGCATCCTAGCCAGGAATGGAGCAGCCCAGCCCAGGGAAGAGCTCCTGCCTGGCAGCAGCTCCGTGGTGATGCCTGAGGAGCTCCAGGCTCCCAGAACTGCACAGCCTCAGCTGCAGCTCCACGACTGCAGCACCTCCAGCACAACCCCCTCCACCCTCCCCTGACTGAAACCTCCCCCCCAGCTCCCCTTTCTCTGCCTCGGCCCCTGGAAAGGAGCAGGTCTGCCATAAGACTCATTATCCACTGAGCTCTCACCCCGTAAGGCTGTAAATTAAAAGAGAACTCAAATAAATTACTGAACTTCCCTCCTGCCTTTTATTATCTCAATAACCTTCAGAGGGATTTATCCACCGTCAGCTGAGCAGCTGAGAGCGGTGCCCACAAACTAATTCAAAAATGCACAGCTGAAAAACCTTTACAGACTGAAGGAATTTGGCCCAAGCTGCAGGACAGGGCCCTGAGGGGACCCTCACCCCCCCAGTGCCTGAACCCAGCTGGCTCAAGCCCCACAAACACACTGCCCTCCAGCTGGGGAGATTCCCCTCAGCCATGGTGGCAAAAGAACTCAAGTGTCCCATGCTGGGTGGCAAAGAGGGATCCTGCTGCGCAGGGCAGGGTGGCAAAGCAGCAGCACTGAGGAACAGGCTCTGCCACCAGCACAGGCTGCCCAGCCACTCCAGTGCCTGGGATGCCATCCTGGTAACTCAGGGTGACATGTTCTAGTGACAGGAGATGGAGAAACAGTGGAACTGGGAAAAGGAAAGATCCCAGCCCTTGTCAGAGAGGGGCTGCTGAGTGCAGAGCGTGCACCACCAGCCGAGTCTGGGGGAGGGAGGCTGGAAGGGGTGCTTTTCCAAATGGGGCATCACAGAGAGCAAGGGCCAGTATCCTAAAGCATCCCAAAACCTTCCAAGCTGCCCAGGAGCACCAGGAAAGGACAGCAGAGGCACCATCACAGCCCTGTCACCAAGCACAGGCTGCCCACGAGAGATGCCAGCCCCACACCAAGCAGGTCCCAGGGAGGTGTCTGTCAGCAACAACTCCGTCAGCACCTCAGTGCTGCAAACCCTCACACGGTGCCCAAACTGCCAGGGAGGAGCAAGAGCTGCCACTGCCAGGCTGTCCCCAGCCCCTCTGTCCCCAAAAGCAACCGGCAGAGGTTCACATGCCGCTGTGCCCCCCTGTGCCAGGGCTCTCTGCAGTGCCAAACAATCACACAGATCACTCCAAAGGAGGGGGTGAACAAAAATTCTTCAGCATTTTCTGTGAAACAGCAAACAGAGCCTCAGCACCTGTCCCTGGAGCCAGGAATAAGCCACGACCGACAGCCAGGTCCAGGCAGCCCTGCCAGCCCCAGCCACTGCAATCAGCCCTCCCCAAAAATTAGCAACTTCAGGCTCTTTCTCCATCTGTTAGCCAGCCTTAATTTCTCGCTTTGTGAGGCTTTATCATGCCTCAACCATTTTAGCCTGAGAACAGGAAGCTGTTTGGGAAGCAGAGTGCCTTCATCTCTGCACTGTACCCAGTATGGCCAGGCCTCCAGCTCTGGGTATGGCCAGACTGCAAACAGCACCAGGCAGCAAGAGGCACCCCCAAAACACCGAGAGCTGAAGCACAAGCCCTGGCCATCCCAAAGAACGATGGGCACATCAGAAGGGAAAAAGAACAAGGCACTCCCCAATAGAGAGCCATGCCCACGCTGGGCTGTGCCCCCCAGCACACAACGCAGCAGCCAGAGCTGCCCTGCCCCAGCGCCAGGCATCTCTGGAGGCAGCGAGCGACTGCCAAATATCCACCAAAAGCAGCCGAAAATAGCTGGGATTGTTAATGTCACGCTCGCTGGAGTGAGAAGCCGAGAAATCCCCACTCTCCCCATCCCTCCGCCTGCACACAGGAGCGCTGCCAACGCCTCGCCAGGCTGCTCCCCCCGAACCGACGGGTCCTGCCCCACACCAGGGCCTGCCCCACACCCTGCCCCGACCCCACACCGCCGCTGTTTACTTCGCATCTGCTCTGACGCCCTCCGAGGTGACGCTGCAAGCGCTGCTGCGAGCGCTGAGCGCGGTGCAGCTCCTGGCACGCACAGCTCTGGGCAAGCAGCAAAGCGGCTGGAGAACGGCACTGGGCATTTCCACAGAGCACACCTAACCCAGCTGACCCCCCCAAGGGCCTCGGCCAGCCGCCCGCCCCTCCCGGCGCACAAACCCTGCACGTACCTGCACAGGGAGCCCGTCTTGCCATGAAATTCCTGGAGATAGGCAGGGATTCGGGAGAAGAAAAGCGCAGGGAGCGCTGCCTCGCTTGCCTGACTGCCCCAACAGCTCACCCAGCCCCAGCAAGCCCTTCTCCTCCCTTATCCGGACTCCTCCTCACCCAACTTTTTCCTGAAAACCACCCTCACCTGGAGGCTGTGCTGACCGTTACCAGGTCTCTGCTCGCAGCTGCCCCTAATTAAGGGGCATCACCAATCCTTAACACAAACTTACCGGGGCCCCTCGCACATCGCGCGCTGATGACATGAGCCATGAACGCTCAGGGGCTCTGGTACCCACGGAACCCGATCCCGATCCCGGAGCGCAGCGGAGACCGCCTGGTGCTGCCAGCCCGGCCTCCCCCGCTCGGCCCGGAGCCGCCAGCCTTCCTTCCTTCCTTCCTTCCCCCGGGATGCGCTCCGGCAGCGCCGCCCCGGGGCTGCGCCGCGCCTCCCGCTGTGGCTCCCGGTGGGCATCGCTTCCCAGAGCCGCCCCGGCGGAACTTGGCCGCCCCCGGTGCCGCCCCCGCCCCCCGCTCCCGTCCCCGGTGCCGCCGGGCGGGGGTGCATCGGTGCCGCCGCCCCGGGAACTCACGCGCTCAGACGTCCCCGCCGCGGGTCCCCGCCCGCCGAGCGGCATCTCCCGAGCAGCGGTGACCGGGGCAGCCCGGGGCCGGAGGCTCGCGCTCTCCGGGGCTAGCTCGGGCTCTCCGGGCTGCGCTCACCGGGGCCGCCTCGCACGCGGCTGCGCCCGCGCCACCGGAGCCACCGAGCGCGCGCGCCCGCCGCCCCCGGCCCCGCCCGCGGCTGCCGCCCCCGCCCGGGGTCCCCTCCCTCTGCGGGGACACCCCACCGTCATGGGGGTCGGGACCCTCTGTCCCCCGCTCCGCACTGAGCCCGGCGGCCGCTCCGCACTGGCCGCGCCAGGGAAAGAGACGGGTTTTGGCAGTTCCTCCTCCAAAACCGAGCCTCCAGCAGCGGCCCCGGCACGGAGCGGCTGCCCCGGGGGGTTCTCCCAATCCCTCCCTGTCCTCGGCAGCAGCGGCACTGCGGCCCCCGGGCGCTGAGCAGCGAAGAGCCTGGACAACGCGGCTCAGGGACCCTGATCCCATGGCTGAGCACGCACCTGGCCACGGGGTGCGATAGCCGGGCACTGAGAGAGATGCCCAGGCTCACGTCAGCCCCTGGACGGCAGCGGGAGCGGGGAAGGGGATTTCCAATCCTCGCTGCAAATACTGGGAAACGCGAGGCAGCGCCGGGAGCCCACGGGATGTGGGTTTGTAGCATCCCCCAGACTCACTAAAGCTCCGTGCGTGTCCCAGCCCCTTACCCTTCCTTCCGTGTCAGTCACATTTAAGGATCGCCGGGCAGTGATCCGGGCATTCCCACCGCAGCTGGAAGCTTCCCGGGGTGTTATGCAAGAGCAGACCTCTGGCATTCACGGCTCTCGCTCTCCGGCTGCTCCGCTCCTCTCCTCCCCCGGGGAGCGGCGCAGACCTGCGCCATCGGACTGAGCAGACCCTGCTGCCAGCGCTCCTGCTCTGCCCTTTCCGGGGCTCGCTGCCGGGAGGTTCCACCTCGGAAGAGCCGTGAGCAGAGCCCGCTCTGGCAGAGAGCAGCCGAGCCCCCGAATCCCTCACAGAGGGGAGCCAAGCCCCCCGAATCCCTGACAGCGGGCAGCCGAGCCCTCCAAACCCCGCGGGCCTAGGGGATGTCACAGTGCAGTGACAGAGACCTGCTCCTGCATGGGGCTCAGCACCTTTTCCTGCCTCAAACCATTTATTTGTGATTCCCAGTAGTTAAGACTGGTGAAGCTCCCCAAGCTCTGTTTCCTGAGAAACATCTGGAATATCTACAGTCTGCTTGAGCAAGGTGTTATCTCCTATGACTTTAGCACAGGATCATCTCTGAGATTTTCTGGGGCTCCTGCAGAGCCCCCCCCCACCGGCAGCTTCCCAAAGCAGGCACCGGTCCCTCCCCTCACACTGCTCCCCCTCCCTCCCGAGAGCTCTGAACACCACTGGAGAGAACCATCAGGGTTGTGAGCACCATGAACACACGGGCTGTTCTTCAGCCATCCCCACATCTCTTTTGCACGACCCTCGGGTGTATTTTTAGCCCCCGGGGCGGCGGCGGCTCCGGGGCCGAGCGCAGCCTCCCTCGTTCTCCCGACAAAGGCAGCCAGGCCCGCTCCAGCCCGGCCCCGCTGCGCCGCTTCCTCACGCTTCACTGAGGCTGAAGATGCTTCAGGCAGCAGATTTGGAGAGCGAGGAGCTGGGAATGCGGGAGAGCTCAGCTCTGCAAAATCCTCCCAGCATCCCAAGCCGGGTCCCGGCTGGCACCCGCTCCTGGATGGGGTTCCGAGTTCGGAGGCGCAGCCGGGCAGGCGGGATCGGGATTGGGATCGGGATCCGGGCATTCCTGAGCAACCCCCGGAACCGAATAGGCCTGAACCCAGCACCGGCACTGGCACCGGCAACCCGGGCCGGGAAGCACCCAGGGGGAACCACCGGGGATCTCCGGGAGGGCGAGTGTAGGAGCGTCCTCCCCGGCGAGGGAGAGAGGAGGAGGAGGAGGAGCAGGCAGGGGATAATGGCTGAGGATGCACGGAGCGGCGGCGGAGGGAAAGAGCAGCCGCTGGGAACAGCACAAGGCAACAAACCCCTGCAAGGCTGTTTGTGAACCGCGGGAACAAGTATTACTCTGGGAAAAAGATGGTTTTCCTTTTTTCTTAGCCAATTTCACAGCCTATTTGCCATCAGGGCCTTCATTTGGAGGCAGTTTAAATTACTGCTGCTGGGATTTTTTTATCTTTAAGGAAGACGAGGTTTTCCTCAGAACCGTGGTTGGAGCACAGAGATGACAAGACCCACTGTGGCTCCATCTGGGCTTTTTCCTGAACACAGCTGCTGGAATGTGGAGCCCCACAGCCCCAGCTCTGGGGACCCCCTCAGTCCCCAGGGCTGAGCATGGTGCCCCAGCCAGGGCACTGCCAGGAGCCAGTCCTGGAGTCTCCTCCGCTCAGCACCAGGGAGAGATGAGACAACAGCCCCCACATGCCCCCGTGGCTCCCAGGGACCCTCAACTTTGAGGTGCCTGAAGGATGTCCAGTCCCTCCTCAGTACCCGAAGAGGGGAGGGTTTTGGGCAAGTTTGCAGACACACTCAGACTGCAAAGCACCGTGGGAGGAGCAGGGAGAGCCATGCTGATGGGTTCTGCAATAATGCTTTTTTAAATATGATTTCCGATAGATTTTATAGCTAAGTTATGTAACATAATGAGCAAAACTACAATGCAATTGTCACTGCACATTAACGGCGAAATCCTGAGCCTCTATTACACTAACAAACTTATTAAATCAGTGAACATTGCGCTGCATCAGTCAATTATTGAAACAATGCCAGGATCGGGAGAACAATCTGATATCCATTACAGGGAGCAGGAGCAGGGATGTGACCGGGGCTGCCCGCAGCGCTGCGTGCTTTGGAGCACTCCACACATTTCTGGCATCGAGGGACACCTCACCTGCTGGCATTCCCCTGCTCCAGGGAGTGAAGGAGCCCAAAGCCAGCCCCGAGCTCGGACCTCAGTCTTTGCTCAGAGCAGGAGGAGGACGGGGAAGCAGCGCAGATCCCAGTGCTGGGATTGCCCTGATGCCAAGTGATGGGGGCGGCAGCATCAGCCACATTGGGGACAGAAATCACCCTGCAAAGAGGCAAAGCCCTTGGAGAAGTGAGGGATACACGGCAGTGGGTGCTGCTGAGCACTCAGACACCGCCTTGGACCCCCCAAAACCTTATCCCTGGCTGCCCACCCTGAGCCCCTTCCCAAAGCCTCCCTGGAGCACCAAGGGGGCAGCAGGTGGGTCGGGGCTGGCCGGGATTCAGCCCTCACCCTGCTGCCCTCACCTTGCTGCCCTCTCCAGGGCTGGCACTGGCCAGAGCTGGCAGCTCTGTGCCCACAGCAGAGCTCGGGCTGAGCTCATCCCTGGCTCCAGGACTGTGGCCACCCACTGCCACACACATTTGCAGGGCAGGCACTGCTCCAGCAGCAGCACGGGGCATGAGAAGGCTGGCAGGGGTTTGGCCCTGCACACCCCAGCTCTCACATCCCCCTCGACCCTGTGAAATCCCAGCAGCAGCAGTGTGACATCCTCAGGAGACTGCCAGGAGTGAAATGAGGTGAGCTGGGGGAAACCTGCGAAGATGTCCATGCAAACACCTCAGCAGAGTGTGCCTTGCACCTCGGCGAAGTGATTTGACACAGCACTAATTATGCAAATTAATCATCAGTAAATTAGATCCGTGGTTATTTATTTATTTTGCATTCTGCGCCGCAGCCCAGCAGGAGCAGCACCCGGAGAGAGGAGCGGCTCCGCTCTGGCTGGGAAGGAATGTTTGGTAACATGTTGCATGATCCGGCCTCCCCACATTCCTTCTCAGATGAAATTCAGAATTGATTTGCTGGTATCACACCGCTCCCAGCCCTCAATATGTCATGGCAGCTAATGAACCGTGCCAGGGACACATTTATAACCCACTATTAGCTGCTTCCATTGCAAAGAGATTTTTTTTTTCCCCCTCTTTGCTCTGATGTTCTAGAACTTGCAAAAACAAACCAAACACCTCACACACAGAAAAAAAACCCCAATCACCAGCGACACCAAAATCACCACAGCAAACATTTCTCCTGAAAGTCGACTACTTGTGTGATTCCCATTGCCCTCTTGGACCCAGCTCTGAAGTAGTGACAGAAAAGGCCCTGGACGATCACTCAAAACACCAGAGATTTTCCCCAGGTCCTTTCCCAGCCCAAGAAGGCAGAGGCATTCCCCTTCACCCACCCCACATCCTCACATCACAACGGCAGCAGCAACTCTGTCGGGGGAGCAAGAGCTAATTACATTTACTGGGATCATCGAAGAAATTATGTCATATTCTGCACGGAATTTACTATCTGAAAGCATGAATGGCCCTGTTTCATCAGAGATCTGTTCCTTCCAAACGCTCAGCTTTGCTTTTCGGGGGCCGCCGAGGGATGGGCAGGGCCGGGCAGGACGGTGCCAGGGGGAGCCGGGCAGAAACAAACAGCGGCATCCTCGGGGGCTCCGCAGGGAGAGCAGCCTCCCGAGGGGCTCTGCTGGCTCCCAGCAGGGAGGATCCTCCCATTCCCATTCCCATTCCCATCCAAGGACTCCGCAGGGAGCTGCTGCTGCTCCTGCACATCCCGCGGGGCTCTCCCTGTGACCCGGCGCTGCCACCCAGCCCCACCGAACAGCCCGGACGGTGCCACCCCGAACCCCCTCTGCTCCTCCATCCAGGGAGGAGCCTGGACTGGGCACAGCAGGATGCAGGGACAGGAGGATTTTACCGCAGGGAACCTTCACCTCGGCTGTGCTGCTCACCCGGACCAGCCCTGAGCACCCTGGGCGCTGCAGGAGGATCCCAGCACTGAGTTTCCCCAGAGCAGCTGCAGGGTATTTCCTGGGGCTGCAGGATGTGCCATTCCCCAGGGCTGGGGCTGCAGGGCCCCGGGACTGTGCCCCAGGGAGGGGCACACACCCCTGGCACAAAACCAGCATGTCTGTAGTGGAGCAAGAGCCACCAGGGCTGGGGTCCGCCAAGGACGTGCCCTGTGCTGGAGACCCCAGCCCCAGCCCCTCTGCCTCAGTGTTTTCCTCTCTCTGCCCTGCTAATGTCTCTTTCCCCTTACACACACAGAAGGGATGATAAGAAGAAATAATTCTGCTTCTGAATTTGTGTCACCAAAACTTCCAGCTAATTCCTGTAGCTGCCAGCATGGAGGCACTAATACCTCCGTGAAAGACAAAGCAATTATTTCTAAACATAGCTTGTTCCTGCCATTGGCACCACCCGAACCACCCAACCCCTGGGCTGCTGGCAGCACCTTCCTTTTAACTAGCAGGGGAGGGGGGGAAAGAAATTTTTTTCCAAAAAAACATATCCCTGCTCCTCCCCAAGTGACAGCACTGCCTGCCCCAGACAGAGGCACGCCCGCTGTGCTCCAGTGGCTCCAGCTGGATGGAGACACTGTGTCTGCCACAGGACCCTCTGCAGCACCAGACCCTGCTGTCCTGCAGGCCTGCTCTCAAGACATTAAAACGAGCGTTAAAATGACAACTGAGGTGAAATAAGAGATGTGAGGAGCAGGGAGAATGTAAATGGTGGCACTGGCAGCAGCACAGCACCCACAAAGCGCCTGTCAGCACCGGGGAGGGGACACAGCTCCTGCATCCTGGGGGTCCCTGTCCCCCCCTCAGTGCTGCCCTATGGAGCTGTGGGGGGCTCTGAGCCCTGAAAAAGGCACAGTGCCCCCAGCCCTCCCCAGCTGGCACCGAGCAGCCCCTGCCCAAGGGGCACATCAGCCCCTGCTCCGAGCTCAGCAGGCACAGGGAGGGGAAGAGCTGCAGAGTTAATGAGGTGCAGAGTTAATTGAGGGCTGGAATAGCCGGGACCCGGGGCAGCACACCTGGCTGACCTACATAGAGCTCATAGAACATTCACCATCAACAGCTCGTGTGGGGAGAACCCCCTGTAGTGTAGAACTTCATGCAGTGGAGCCTCTGCCTCCATCCCCCTGGCTCAGCTCTCTGAGGGGTTTATGGGGACAGGCAGAGGCTGGGCAGGGACAACAGGAGCTGCACCCCTGCACTGGGGTTTTGGCCAGACGCTCACCAGCATCCCAAATGCTCACACAGCTCCCAAAGCCAGGGGCTCACAGCCCTGGGCAGGGCACTGGGATCCTGCTCTGGCTGCTTCCCGTTCCACCCCAGTGGATCCCTCCACATCCTGCCCTGCCCAGGGCTGCCCAGGCACCTCCATCCCCAGCTGCTACACGGGAAAGTGGCAGGGATGCTTTGGAGTCACCAGCACGAGCTGGGCCCAGGCACCAGAGCCAGCTCCAGATGTGTGACACCTGCAGCTCCCAGGGGAGGGGGCCTGGAACAGCCCTGAGCCAAGAAGGGGGACCAGCTCCCCGTGAACTGTCCTTAAAAATATTTCCATAACACTTCATAGCCAACCTGCGGTACCACCTCCAGTAATTACCAGCTACATTTTAATTAAACATTGATTAGCAACTAATTAGTCTAATGATTAGTCACCTGAAGGAGACAAAGCAAAATACTGGGGCTGCCAAGATAGGAGCCAGAGAAGGCAAATGATGAAAGATGAGAGGGAGCTGAAATTCCTCCTATGCTTCCCTCTGGGCCAAACATTTCCTCACGGTTTGGTCCTTCACAGATGAAGCTTCGAGGTGAATTTTCCTAATTGTGGCAATTCTGTCAGAGTCTCAACTGAATGGTGGGGAGGAGACTGAGTTATTTCACCTTTCCCATCAGATCTCAGGTTGTTCATGTAGCTAAAGAGCCTCTCCCAGTCTGAGGAGACTCAGACTGTCACCGTAACAAGTCTGGGGAGACTTTTGTGCCTTCAGTTCTGCAGTGTCCTGAGGAGATCCCTGTGGAGGGCAGGAGCCCCTGGGCAGCAGCACTACATCCCTGCTGTGGCCACTGCACCCTCAGACCCGGGCTACTGTCCCCTGCCTGTGGCTACTGCACCCTCAGACACCCCAGCACTGCTTCTCCCTGTCAGACCCGGGCTACTGTCCCCTGCCTGTGGCCACTGCACCCTCAGACCCCAGCACTGCTTGTCCCCACCAGACCTGGCCCCAGCACTCCGCTCCCCATCCCATCCCCGGGCTCTGGGACAGAGCAGGGGGCTCAGAGCCCTCGGTGCAGCCGGCAGGGCACGGCACAGTTCCCCCGGTGCCACCCCTAGGGCGACCCGGGCTGGGGACCCTGCAGCAGCACCCACCCACCCAGACATCGGCTCACAGCACCACAAATCCCCCGCACTCCGAATTTCCCGCACCCCCAAATCCCCCCCGCACCCCAAATCCCCCCCACCCCGGAGCGGCCGCGGCTCTGCACTCACAGGTGGGAGAGCCGGGCCAGCGAGGTTTGGGGTCAACCCCGACCCCCAGCTGGGCTGCTCCCCCTCACCCCCACTCACCCACCGGGGCGGTGCTGGATGAGATGTTTATTTCCCTGGTCCCTTCTGTGAGATAATCCTATTTACCTCCACCACTTATGCCTCAGAAAATCACTCTGGCTGAGGGTTATGAAAGCACTTCCAGCTCCCCCGGCGCTCCGCAGCTCCCTCCTCCCTCCGGCTCCTCTCCCCTCTCCCCTCCTGCAAGTTTGAGCCTTGCCGGGTCTTTCCTCCTGCCCCTGCTCGTTTCCAGCTCCTCTCGGGAGTTTTACGGGAAGGTGCAGCAATAATGCTGAGCCCAGCCCACAGCAGATTGTACCCCACCCGGGAGGGGCTGGGGAGGCCACGGCAAGGAGATGCTGTCTGAGCAGCCCATCGGCATCTCCCCCACTGCTGGAGCACAGGAAAATCTCCCCGAGGTCACCCAAAGGCTGGGCAGGATAAGGTGGGCCAGGCAATAGCGCAGTTCGGGAGCCACGCGTCTGCCCAACCTGACCAGCGGGTCCGGGCAAGAGCCCCCGAGCTCTGCGGTGCGGGAAGGGTTAAACCAAACCCTCAGGCCGTGCCTCCACTGCAGGGCCCAGGGACAATGATCCTCACACCTCTCCTCAGCCAAGATCGGTACAATCAATGGGGTCGGGTCAGGGGAAGCAGCTGGGTGGATACTGATCCCTTCATCCTCCCTCCTCCTCCTCGTGCTGGGAATGGCCCCCCCTGGGAACCCTCCAGAGCTCCTACACCTGCGTACCGGGAGCTTCCCTGGGTCTCCTTGTGGACTGGGGCACCTGGGATCAGCCAGGGGATGTCCTGGGCAGAGCCTCTGGTGTCCCTGTCCTGCCCAGGGGACCCAGCTCCCACCCTGAGCCTCACCCAGCTGAAGGTGCTGGGCAGGAGGGGCAGCGGCTCAGCTGTGCCCGTTTGATGCTTCTACAAAGCAATCTGCTCCTTGGGCTCCTCTGTTCCTCCCTCTTATGCAACTGCACAAAATGTAGAGGAAAACAATCCCCTGGATGCTAATTTATCTGAGGAGCTCGAGCAGCTTTGCACAAGGCAGCAGTTTCAGCAGGAAAAAAACAAAGGGAACAGCAATGTCTGAAAGGCTGTTCTGAAATCTGCCCTGCCCTGTGGGACCCTGCCCTGCCCAGCTCCCCACAGGGGTCCCTGCTCACATCCCTGCTCCCTGCATCCATCCCTACACCCATCCCTGCTCCCTGCATCCATCCCTGCTCCCTGCATCCATCCCCATCCATCCCTGCTCCCTGCCCACATCCCTGCTCCCTACACCCACGGGGCCTGGGCACCCACCTGGGGGTGGCAGGCAGGTCTGTGCCCCCATACTGCCCCACACACACAGGCCGAGCCCCCCACAGCCCCTCACCACCAGACATTCCTGCATGGGGACCTCTGACAATTACAGGTTTCATGGAGCAAACCAAGGATTTTAGAGCAGCCGAGGCAGGGGATTGATTTCTTGCTTTGCTTTAAGTGCAGCTAATGTAATAGGTAATTTATTTAAATTGATAGGACAGAGAGAAACTACGTTTTCCTCTTCTCTGAAAGGATTCTGCCGTGTTGGGTGACCCAGGTGAGCTGCAGAGCTGGGCTCAGGGCCCTGACACCTCCCAGTAGCTGCCTTGATCAGCTTGTCATCTTCTCCAATTCATTACAGCCATTTTAGCAAACAACCACTATGGATTTTTTGCTACAGCAGCTCTTTCTGTGTCAGTTGTGTGCGAGCTGGTACCTGCCTTAACCTCCCACAGCAAAGCTTTCCCCCAAGGAAGGGGTCAGGGATGCCCACAACCCCCCAGCTGATCAGAGAGAGGGGGTGAGCCCAGCCCAGGGGCTTGTCCTGCCACCTGAGCCTGTTCCTGGCTGGGGTCTGTCACTGCAGCCCCTCGGGGATGCTCAGAGCCACTGGCCATGAGCACAGCAGAGTACTGAGAGCAGGGAGCAGCCCTGCACTGAGAGTGGCTCTAACACCTCTGGGAATCACCTTCAGTGCTCTCCACAAGATCTCTGCTTGTGCTGAGCCTCAAGCAGCACGTCCCCACCATAACTCCATTAATGACTTAATTACTCCATTAAATCGCTGTAATTCTGTGCCCAGCTCTTCTGACCCATCCTGATGAGGCCCTTCCTCTGCAGCCCCAAAGTTGTGGGGTGTGGGGACAGGGCTCTGGGAGGGCTGCAGGGGAGTCCTTCCCTCTGGGAAGCCCTACAAGCTGTGTCTGAGACCTCAATAATCAACAGGGAAGGAGCAGGGGGCTGAGTGGGTGGAGGCTCCTTGGCACCTCCATCCCTGCACCCCCGGTGATCCCAGAGCCTCCTCAGCCCCCCAGCTCTGGCAGGAGCCAGCCCATGGCTCCAGGTGACAGGGGACAGGTTTGGAGCTGCTGCTGCTCAGTGGCTCCCACGGCCACAGGTGATCCTGCTGCTGCCACTGCGGCTGACCGAGCTCGCTGCAGATCTGATTACATGATAAGGAACAGCAGAAATGCAACTTGTTGCCTATTTCCCAGAGTAATTAATTTCATCTGTATTGAACAAATGACATAATTTGAGGATTTCTGGGTTATGGATTAAGTAAAGACCAGATGAGAGCATCCTCATTGGCTCGGAGATTAATTAACAGTGTGAAGTGAAGTGAGGCGAGCTCTCTCCTCTCCCTTGGCTCTGTGATTTTAATCCACCTGCCCTGCACTGTCCTGGGAAGCAGCAATGCCATGGAAGGGGGCAGGGGAGCTCCAATCCCACACCAGGACACTGGGGAGTGCCAAGGAATGAAGCCACACTTCACACTTCCTGCTCCATCCCACTGATCCATCTCCTCCCCACCCAGATCCACTCTCCCTGTCCTGCCCTGCTCCATCTCCTCCTCCTTGGGCACAGCCTCAGGCCAAAGATCTCCCCACACACCTTCAGCTTTTCTGTGTGGGGCCAGGAAAACGGGGCTTGCTGCAGCTTTTATTCATGAGCCAGGCGTTTATTTAATGTGCCTTGCAATGCAGGCACAATCTTTGATCCAGAGCAGCACCTAATTAATTATTTTTCCCTTTTTCTGTGCCATCCCCTCACTGAGCACCGAGGCCCCGAACGGAAAAGCTCCCTTCCAATGACTCTGCATAATGAGATGGATTTGGACTCCAGCAAATTTGTTCAGTTTTATGGAGTATTATACAAAAATGCTGTGAAATTAAGTTCTGTCTCTGCTATCACGCCATGGCCATCAGAGCGCTTTTATGTGCGGCGCTGAGACTAAAGGATGGGAGAGGGAGTCCTTGCTGGAGTGCTGTGGGACTGGGGAGAGGAGGAGCTGTGCCATGGGGATGACATGGAGCACGGCTCACGGCAGATAATGAAGCAAACAAGAAAGAGATGCAGATTTTGGAGGGCTGCGAGCAAAGAACCTGGAACTGGAGTGGCACAAGGGGGAGGCTCCGGTGCTGGGGAGGATGAGGAGCACAGGGAGGGCTCCCTTCTTCCTCTCTGCCCGCTGTAAAGCACTCCAGGAGCCACACTCGTGACAAATGCCACCATCCTGGAGGACACACACGACTCCCCGAGGGGAGCTGGAGGTGCCCAGCACACCTGTCTGGCCTTTCCAGCCTCCCAGCAGCTCCTTCCTGAGCCAGCTCCCTCCCTGCCTGCTCATCCCTTCCTGCTCTTTCCCTCTCCTCATCTCTTCCCGCCCCTGCCTTCCGCCCCCTCCTCTTCTCATCAGCCCTGCTCCTCTGCATCTACCCCAGAGTGAGCTATTTTTTCCCTTGGCAACTTTATAACCCGTCTCCTTGCCTGACAGCAATTAAGTAGATGCTTCACTTCCAATCCCATGGCCCATAAACACTGGGAAAAGAAAACGTTATAAAGAAGCAAACAATCAGATCTGCACACAGATGTACAGACAGACGGGGACAAACGGGAGAGGCTGGTGGGGACGGCTGAGCCCCCTCTTTGTGCACAGCCCGAACACCTCACACAGGCTGCAGCCCCCAAAAGCACAGCAGAGGGGAGAGGTTCCAGAATGCACGGGAAGGAGAGCGGCACCATCCATCCCAGGGCTGCCTCTCTCTCACACGGCTCTGCTCGCAGCTCCGGCACTCACAGAGAAACAAAACGGCCAAAAACACACCAAAGGAAAAAAAAAAAAAAAAAAAAAAAGAAAAGAAAAAGGCAGCTCACCCCCCCCCCCCAACACACACTGTGATGGATGGGATTTTTTGGTGCCTGACAGGCCCTGAGCCTCTGGGGACCAGCACTGATAAATCACACCTTTCAGTTTGCCGTGAACATCTTCACTTCCCCAGCCTGGCTGGGCACTGACACTGCCCTGGCATGGCCCTGGCACGGCTCTGGCACAGCCCTGGCACAGCCCTGGCACAGCCCTGGCATGGCCCTGGCACAGCAGGTACCCCCTGAACCCCAAGAGCTGCTCCCATCCTGACCCTGCCGTGCAGAGCACCGGGAATGTGCTGGAATGAATTCCCTGGGACCAGCCCGAGCAATGCCCTGCCCAGGTCTGCTCCTGCCCTGCAGGGGCTGGGCAATATCGGCACAGCTCGGCTCCTGCCTGGAGGAGCTGAAGCACAAACCAAGAAGAAACCAGCAACCAGTCAGCAAGAGAGTACAAAATCCAGGATTACTGAAAAGCCCTGGACATGGCTGTGAATGGACAACAGCTGCAGCAGCATCCCCAAGCTATTAGGAGAAAAATCAAGATGTGGACAGAACTAGATTGGCCATAGGTGAAAAATGGCTCAATTATTTCTAGTGCCAGAACCACAGAAGGACACTTCCCTCTGCTCCCGATCCACAACCTCCCAGTAATTAGCAGAGCTCGCAGAGAGAAAAATGCTTTGAGCTCCAGAAGGAGCCCAGCGAGAGACCCAGTGCCTGATGCCATGGCATAGGGTAACAGCCTGCAGGAGCAGGGCATCTCTGAGCCGAGCAGGGCATCCCTGAGGCGAGCAGCACTTGAGGAAGAAACGGGCATCAAGAATGCCTGAGCCGGGAGAGGCTCTGAGTGGGATGCAGGAGCAGGGCAGGCTGTGAGAGCAGAGCTCTGAGCAGAATCCAGCCCAGCACAGCTTTCTGTGGGGCTGGGTGCAGGACAGAGATCATCATAGGCATTTGCTTCCCAGTGTCTCCACTCAGCTCTTTGCAAGGATCCTTTAAAACTACCAATGCATAAAACAAAAACAACAACCAAAAAAAAAAGTTACCAGGAAGCCCTGTCCCCTCCCCGCCAAAGTTCGGAACATGCTGTCATCAAGAAAAATGATGCTGGCAAGAGAGAAACCCGCTGGGGTTGCTGGCAATTTCCCAGGCTCCAGCCCCGATGAGTGTTTATCAATAATTCCAGGATGTGCTGTCGCAGGCGCTGACGGGGGCGCGGGCAGCGAGTGTCAGCGCAGGCACGGGCGGGAGCGGGACGGGAAATCAATGCCGGGCTCCACAGGAGCGGCGATTTGCGGCATCACAGCGGAAAGGCTGAACGGGGAACGCTGAAACGGGGCTCAGTGACACACGGGGGGATCCCCAGCCGGGGTGACCACACCCCACGGGACCCCAGTGCAGTAATACTAAACAGGTCTGTGCCACAGTAACATCTCTAAACAAGTCTGCTCTGCATTGTATGCACCATCCAAACTATATTTAGTTGTTTTTCTCCGTATTTTACTGCCCAGTTATTTTTCTGAATATTTTACTGCTTCTTCACACGCTTGTTTTTCTGTGTATTTCTTAGTTAAAACAATATTTATAACAAATACACAAAATAAACCATTTATAAATATTTTTCTACAACTTATTAAAACTTTTGAAAAACACTAAAACATATACTAAATTAAAAAAAAAAAAAAAAAAACTAAACTAAAAAACAAAATACCAAAATTTTAAAACCCAAAATAAAAATAAACAACAAAATTCTAAACAACAACCAGTCATCCTAGTGTGGCCATAATGGATTGGTGACCCTGTTACATTTATGGGTATTTCAGGAGAAAGAAAAAGGCTACTGGGTGTTCACATGTTCTTATTGTATTATTTAAGAGAAGCCATTTGAGAGCACAGGAGAAGCAGCGTCTTCTCCCAAAAGGAGGGAAAATAATGGAGGGGAATATTTGCAAAAAGCTCAGTTAAGTAAATATTTTATGCCAAATAATGTTAAGGCTTTTGAATGATGCATGCAAGAGAGTTGAAAGGAGGTGAGGCGTGGAGCAAGGAGCGTGTGCTGAGCGTGGAGGTGTCAGTGAGGGGAGAGCACAGTGTCCTCCTCGGGCACTGCCCCTCACCCTGGCAGGGCTGTGCCCCTCACAGGAACCCACGGGACAGAACCAGCCCTGCAGGGAGCAGGCACAGGCAGCAAAGAGCGGGCACAAGGCAGGCAGAGGCTCTGCCCCGGCCAGGAGGAAGAGGAAGGCAGGGAGAGCAGGAGGAAGGCAGCCAGGCTGGTGGCTGGGGGAGGAGAGCAGGGCCAGCACCGAGCAGGGATTCTCTGGGCAGAGGAATTCTCCTCCCGGCAGGCGCAGGGCGAGCAGCTGGCACGAGGGAAGCACGGAGAGGAGTAAAATACCATTAAGTGTAATAAGAAATGTACTTAATCAATGAGCTCAGCAGCTGAGGATCAATGGAAGGCAGACACAGCCATTAGCTGAGCAAGCTGAGGAAGAGCCGCAGGCCCGCACGGGCGGTCGATGCCGGGATTAACCAAGCTGCACAGGAAGGCTCCCAGGCACAGAGCAGAGCCGGGCTGCAGCCACAGGGCTGAGCCTGCTCTGCTCCACAGCGCTCAGACCCCACCGAGCAGCAGAAACAGGAGCCCAGGCCATACGGGGGCTCCCTTCTCCAGTGGGGTGAAATCCCAGCCCTGACCCCAGGAGCTGCTCCCAGCCCTCCTGCTGCTCTGGACACAGGCTCCATCCTTGCTCCATCTCCCACATCCATCCCAGCTCCATCCCACACATCCATCCCTGCTCCATCCCTGCTCCATATCCCACATCCATCCCAGCTCCATCCCTGCTCCATATCCCACATCCATCCCAGCTTGATCCGTTCCATGCCAGCTCCATCCCTGCTCCATCCCGTTCCATTCCCGTTCCATTCCGTTCCATCCTGTTCCATCCCATCCTGTCCCATCCCCGTTCTATCCCGTTCCATCCCATCCCCGTCGCTCCCGGGACCCCCTGGTCTCTCCTGCCCCCTCCGCGGCCGCTCAGCGCCCCCTGCCGGCCCGGCCTGGCCGCGCTGGGGGGGTCTGGGGGTCCCTCCCGGGGTTCCCGGGGTCCCTCCCGGGGTCTCTCCGAGCCCTCCGCCCGCAGCAGGTTCCTCGCCGAGTGCCGCAGCCCCGCGGGCGCTGCCTGACCCTTCCCTGCAAGGGCCATTTCGAGGCTCTGTGCAGTCACCCCCAGGCTGGAGAGCGAGTCCAGCCCCGCGGGCAGAGCTGCCGGGACACCCCACAGCTCCCACAGCCCCCGGGGGTGAGACTCAAACTCCTGCCTGCTGGTACCGGCAGCCAGGTCCTGCCCAAGAGCCCCCCACAGCACTCAAAGCTGCTTTTCCCACCTCCTTCCTCCTTCCCAGCCCTTCCAAGCAGCTTGGCTGGAGCGCCTTCCTCCCTCCATCTGCCTCAGGGCTCGGGCCAAGAGCTGCTCCCGGCTCCTCGCAGCACCCTGTCCGTGCTGCCCTGCTGCACTCCCATCACACCCACACCTGCCCAGGTGCACCCCACCCCGACAGCTCCACACAGCTCCCCACAGCTCCACACAGCTCCCCACAGCTCCCCACAGCTCCACACAGCTCCCCCACAGCTACAGCACTCCTGGTTCTGCCCATGGGGCATTAACCACATTAACCAGCATTAACCACATTAACCAGCACTAACCACACGGTGCTGGCACCGAGGTTTCAGTAACTCTGATGAGTTTATCATCCTTATCCAGCCCTTGGTGCTCAGCTCTGCCCGTGGAGCTGCAGGTCTGCCCATGGTGTGCTCAGCACATCAAAGGCTGCAAACAGGCTGGGACACCCAGCAGGACACTTCCCCTGGCAGGAGGTTTCTCTGGACTCACGTTCTCTGTTTTTAGCCCCTCATCAGTGCTCACAGGTGAACTGGTGCACGAGGGCAGGATGAACAGTGTCAGCTCCAGCAGCCTTCGCAGGGACAGGGCTGACAGCTTGGGCTGCTGTAGCAAGGTATTTGAGCAGCCTAGGCCACAGTTTATACCAGGTGCACCAGCCAAACCGTTTTTAGCTGTGCTTATCAAACATTCTGGAATTCTTCAAGGCTACTGAAACATAAATTGTGCTAAATTGGGAAAGAAGAAGCTGAAAAAAAGAATACCAAGATTGCAAGAACTAAGATAAATAAGGGCAGTAAAGCACTGGACTGTAACCAATCATATTTCCTGCAAGGAGCAGGCAGAGCTCGTGGACAAGATAGAGGCACCAATCAAGTAATGCATGATCATTTGGACAGTAGTTTTAGAACCTATGAAGTATAAGCAGGGCATAAGGTAAACCATAAAGTGGCTTCTCCTTAATCACACTGGTTACTTCCTCAGAGCTCCTCTGTTCCAGCATGGTGCCCTTGGAGCTCCCTGCCTGTTCTCAGGGGTGTTTCCAAGGATGCAGGATTGGTGTCAGCAGCACAGAGCTGATGCTCCAGAGGATGCTGAGCAGGGACATGGTGGGTCCCGAGCAGCCACAGCCCCTCGGGCACATCCCCACACAGAACCAGCACCTGGGGTGCTGTTAGTGCAAAATCAGCCCTTTCAGCTGGAGCTCGCAGTGTCCCCAGGCAGCATGGCCAAAGGTGATGTTCTTTATCTGTGCCTCGTGTTCCTCAGATACTGATATCAAAATGTGCCTTGAAACTTTCCTGACATCAAATATTCCTCAGAGATTAGTGCAGTGCTTCCCTCTCGCTGCTCTCCTTCCTCCCGATGGACACGATACGTTATCAGCACCTTCCCTGCACTGTTAGCACTGGCTCAGGGACTTGGTGACCCACCTCAGAACAGCACCTGAATATTCAGGAACTTCCCTGAGCTTGGCAAGTGATAACATCTTTTATCATGAGCCCTTTAAACCCTCGGTGCTGCCGGGAGGCTCTGTCCTCATGGAAGGACAGTATCGAAGCCAGGGCAGCACAGGCAAATAAAAAGGAGTAAACATCAGTGCTGGGCTGGGAGAGGGGGGTGCTGGGATGGCAGAGAAGGTGCTGGGGTGGCAGGAGGCACACTGAGCTCAGGGATGGCAGTGTGGGGTGGCAGGAGGACACTGAGCTCAGGGATTGCTGGCTCAGGGCTTGGATCTAGGGCTGGGGGCTCAGTGCAGAATCCACCCCAGCATCCCCACTACCTGCAAAAGCCTAACTGCACTCCCAGCTGGTGTCAGCCCTGAGGTCCCTGCTGGGATCACTTGGACCTCTCACAGTGTCCTTGCAAGATTATCCCATGTAACAGCAGGGAAACACCCACATGGAAGAGACACCAACATCCTTTGACAAATCAGTGCTGATGCTCAGGACTACAAAGAACTCTTTGTAGTCATTCCATCCAAAAAGAACAAACCCATGTGCCTAACACTCATCTACCCAGCTCAGTCTTGGGGAGAAACATCAAGGAATGACCCCAGACAGGGCTGCGAAATCCAGGTGGAGACAGCTCTGCTTGGTGAGGAGAGGGTGGCAGGCAATTACGAAGCAAAGCACCAAGGAATAAATCTGCAACCTGAGCAGAGGGAGATCAGCAAAGATGTAAAGGTTGTGAGTTCAGAGCCCAGGGAACCAAGGCAACCTCTGTTATATAACTCTACAAAAGCCTTTAACTCAGTTTTTCTGAGAATTGAGTCGTCAGCAATGATTAAACCCCAGAGAAGCCATAAAGCAGCAGATATTGATATGATGAGATGCTGATCCAGCGAAGCTCAGCAATGCATGAGCAGATGAGGGTCACCCATGGTGAGCAGTGGGAGCTGGGCTGATGGGACACAGGAGTTTCAGTGCTGGGACCACGCTCAGGAGCATCTCCAGGGGCTGATGCATGGTCAGGATCCAAGAAAGAGCCTCCTCCAGTGAGCAGCTGAGCAGGGCCAAGAGGGTAAACCCAACGAGCAGTCCTGGGGCGTGACCTGCCCTCTGAGGCTGAGCTGCTGCAGGGCACCGACAGCCAGGGCAGGGACAGGACAGCACGGGGGGCTGGGAGGAATGGGGGCTGTGGAGGGCTCCCAACCTCCCTGCTCACACCCTCAGAACTGCAGCACCGCTGGGGGAAGATGCTGATGTTTGACCCAGAAGGGACTTTCAGATAATCTACTGCAGAGAGACAAACAAGAGACTTGTTCTGATACCGAGCGCTGCCCGAAGCCACACACCCCATCAGCAGCTGCCAGATTAGATAAGGACCGAACTTAGTCCCACCCTGCAGGTATTAATGCCAGCTCCCCACGTACCTGGGCTGCTCCAGCTCAAGGGCACCACGATGCTGCTGGCCCTGGGGCTGCTCTGGGCTGCCCTGTCCCCAGCAGGATGCGTCCCCCTGGCGCAGGCGCCCGCCCGCAGCAAACTGCTGCTGGTGTCCTTCGATGGCTTTCGCTGGGACTACGACCAGGACGTGGACACCCCCAACCTGGACACCATGGCTGCAGAGGGGGTGAAGGCCAAGTACATGACTCCTCCCTTCGTCACCCTCACCAGCCCCTGCCACTTCACGCTGCTGACTGGTGAGTGCCCCAGGCCAGCGGGGCTGGGGAAGGGCAAGGTCAAGGCTCAGGGGTCAGGGAAAGACATGAGGTCAGGGTTCCTGACCCAGCAGCACACAGAGCTTCAGAGCAGACAAGGCAAGAGATGCAGAAATGGTAGACTGAAACTAGACACAATGAAATTCTTCCCTGATTCCCTGATTTCCCAGATTGCCCCATCCCAGGAAATGTCCAAGGCCAGGGTGGATGGGGCTTGGAGCCAACCCGGTCCAGTGGAAGGTGTCCCTGCCCATGGCAGAGAGGTGGAATGTGGCTGTTTTTAAGGTCCCTCCTAGCTCTAACCATTCTGGGATATCCATGAACTGAACCTGTATTTATCAAAGGTAAATAGCACCAGACCAGCTCAATAGCCTCCTTTGATAAGATAAATTATTTTTTAAACAAGAGAGATGCTCTAAATTTAATCTTTCTGGACTTCAGTAGTGCATTTGATACAGTGCCACACGGGAAATCATTAGTTAAGATGGAGAAGATGAAGATTAGTACAAAATCTGTAATGTGGGGAAGTGAGAGGCTACAGGAAGAGGACAGAGTGGATGCTGAGAGGAGATTGTCAAGCTGGAGGGAGGGCACCAGGGGAATTCCTGAAGAATCGATTTTGGAGCCAATCTTATTTAAGATTTTAATTAATAACCTTGGCATAAAAGAGTGGAGCATGCTAATGAAATGTGCTGATGGGCAAAAGCAGGGAGGCAATCCGAAGGAGGATGGGGATATCATGCAGAAGGGACTGCACAGTCTTCGGGACCAGAATAATGGCACAAAATGTAAGAGTCCAAGTGCATCCCTCCCTTCTAACAGAACCTTGTGCCCACTGACCTCCAAAGTGAAACACCATTTGATTAAATAAACTCAGGACATGGGGAACCTGCCCGTGCCCAGAGGGCAGCAATGACCACAGGTGGTGCCAATGCCTGGCTGGGTCCAGGTGAGACCCACCTGACACCAACTAACCCACAAGGGAAGCAGCACTGCCCCAGCACCTCCTCCCAGCCCCAGGACCCCACCTGGCAGAGGGCAGGGTAGGGAGGGGCAGAGAAAGGAGCCCCCAGCACAGCCTGGCTCACCCCTCCCCTCCTCTCCTCTCTCCCACAGGGCGGTACCAGGAGAACCACGGGGTGATCCATAACATGTGGTTCAACACCACAACAGGTGTGAAACTGCCCTACTACACCACCCAGGGCATCAGCAGCTGGTGGGACAACGGCAGCCTCCCCATCTGGATCACTGCCCAGAGACAGGCAAGTGTGGCAGCTCCTGGCACACACAGACCCTGCCCAGACCCTGCCCAGACCCACCCAAGCTGCCACCCTCCAGGAAAGGCTCCAGGCAGGCCACAATCCCCAGTGGCCAAGAGTTCCCAGCCTCCCTGTGAACGTCAGGCTAATTAGAACAGCAAAAAAAAGGAAAAAAAAAAAAAGAAATCCCCAGATGCTGGCAGGAATAATTATGATCATTCTACTAAAAATAGCAAAAAATAATAGATGTATTTTGGCTTTATTAAGACATTAGTAAAGCAGGTTATCTTGTTTAAAGAAGCCTCAGCCAGTTCCTCAAGGAACATCCTGAGCCTGGGAGCTCCACAGCCCGAGGCACATCCAGGGCACTTGGGTGGCAGCATCAGGGGCCACTCCCCTGTGCCCTGGGAACTGCAGCAAGCCCAGCAGGCTTCAAATCTGGCTTTGAGCAAATGGATCCCGGCCCAAGGGCTCTGCCCACATTTACCTGCCAAACTGACTTCAGTAAAACACACATGAATGTCTTGATGGTCGAGAGCCACAGGGTCCATGCAATGTGCAAATGAGTCACTGGTTCCAAAGTTTTAACTGGTGTTAAAACACAGTGAAGAACCAGGTGTAAATGCAGTGCTTTCAATTAATCACTTTTAATTGGCAATGAGCAAGAAAACCTCATCAGAGGCAGAGACAGACACTGGGCACAGAAGGAACTAATTGTGTGAGGAGGTGGCTGCACAGACACATGGAAGGAGGCTGCCCAGAGAGCCCAGGTGAGTTTATGGGATGTCTCCACTCACAGGGTTTGAAGACAGGCTCTATCCACTTCCCTGGAACCAAAGCCAAATACCAAGGGGAAGAAGTGTACAAGAAGTTGGTGGAACCCGCATTGTTCAACTACAGCAATGAAAACAACTGGAGGCAGAGCATCGACACAGTCATGACATGGTTCACAGCAGAGAACCTCGACTTCATCACGCTCTACTTCGGGGAGCCAGACTCCTCAGGACACAAGTTTGGCCCTGAATCCACACAGAGGAAAAACATGATTAAGCAGGTGGACAGAACTGTGGGGTACCTGAGGCAGCGCGTCCGGGAAAGCGGCCTGGAATCAAAGCTCAACCTCATCATCACGTCTGACCACGGCATGGAGACTGTGATAAAAACCAACGAGATCGTCCTCCGCACCGTCAGCAACTTCACCTTCAAAGACCTCGACTTTGAACTCTTAGACTACGGACCAAATGGACTCCTGGTGCCAAAAGAAGGGAAACTGGAGCATGTGTACTCAGTGCTGAAAAACGCCCACCCAAAGTTGCATGTGTACAAGAAAGAAGAGTTCCCAAAGGAATTCCACTACGCCAACCATTCCCGGATCACCCCGCTGCTGCTGCACAGCGATCCAGGCTACGTGATCCATGGGGTAAGGTGTATGCCCAGGCAAATCCTACTGTCCTTTGGGATGTGCCTCTCACTCCTCTCCCTCCCACAGCACCCCAGCACCCACCCAGTTTTAGGCCTTTATGCTAATCAGTCTCTATATACACAGATATAAATTCCAGCCCTTTGTGTAAACACCTTCTCTGCTGTTGAGAAGCATCCAGAAACCTTGGAGTAGGAGTTGCATGAATGCAGAATACCCACTGCAGGATCCTCTCCTACCCCGACTTAAGCACCAAGGCCAGCAGGCAGCTTCCCACTGGAATTGCTCAGTACAACAAAATTTGGATGTGCTGACATTTAGGGAGAGAACTCACAGGATGTAATTGCTTGAGAGCAGTGTCTGGAGCCACCTCCAGCTTCTGCACAGTTTAACACTAACACATCAACTTCCAAAACTGAAAGAAACCAACCAGACCTTCAAATCCCTCAGCTGCAGCAACACGGCACACGAGGTGGGAGAGGTGGGGGCAGAGGCCTGGGGTACTCATGCTGCTGCTCTCCCCTGCAGAGGTTGAAGGTCCAGTTCAACAAAGGAGAACACGGGTTCAACAATGAGGCCATGAGCATGAAAACCATTTTCCGTGCCATGGGACCGGCCTTCAAGAAGGGGCTGGTGGTGGAGCCCTTCGAAAGCGTCAATGTGTACGCGCTGCTGTGCGAGCTGCTGGGCATCACCCCCGAGCCCCACGACGGCTCCCTGGAGGTCACCAAGCCCATGCTGCGGGACCCGACGGACCCGACGGAGCCGACCGGACCGATTAAACCGACTGAACCAACTAAACCGATTGAACCGACGACCCCTGGGGGTAATGGTGACCACCGGGACTCATGGGGGGCAGCGGGAGTGGCAGCAGGCACCGGCTGGGAACGGCAGTGGGAGAGCACCGGGAGGGGCAATGGGCACCGGGAGTGGCACTGAGAGTGCACCGGATCGCACCGGGAGCGGCACCCGGACTGGCACCGGGATCGCAGTGGGAGCGGCACCAGGAGAGGCACTGGATCGGCACCGGGATCGGCACCGGGAGCGCACCGGGATCGCAGCTCTCCGCCGGGATTCCCGCGGGAACAGCGACACCTGGCGGCCACCGCCGCTCCCGCGGGCTCCGGGCACCGGGCCGTGCCCCCCCCACTCCCGCCGCCCCCCCCCCGCCGCTCGGTGGCCGGGCCGGGGTCCCCGTGTCCCCAGCATCGGGCGGAGCTGCTCCCGGCCGGCTGGGGGGAGCAGAGTGGGTGGCAGCAAGTGACAGTCACGGCCCCGGGGGCGCTGCCCTCGGGCAGGGCTGGCACTCACCCCCCCTCTCTCACCGCAGGTTCGGATTCTCTCCGTCCCGCCACGAAGCTGCCGCTGATGCTGGGACTGGCGCTGGTTCTGGGGTGCTGGGGAGGAGTTTTGTAAGCCCCACCAGGTAACCGCCCCCAAGGACCCGGCAGGACCCGTGCTCAGGCAAACACGTGCCCCGTTTGGGGTGGGCTCCCCGGGTTTCATCTGCCTGTGGGCCCCTCCCAAACCGCTCCCTGCGGGACACAGCAGGGGTTTCACACCTCAGGCAGGACTCTGTGTTTCTCCTGCCCCGGGTCAGCATTGACACGACCCAGGGCATGGGCTGGGCTGAAGAAAAGGGGGGGGGGGCGCCCTCCCGGACCCTGTCACTGCCCCTGTCCTGTCCCCCCTGTTCTGGTGTGCAGCCAGGGCTGGACCCCGGCATGAGCAACCAGGAGGAGTGAATCCTTCACTGTTGGTGGCCCTGCACGTGGCCGTGTGTGGCTGCACGACCAGAGTTTGTCATTTGCCTTCACAGTGCAAATTTGTCCAGAGAAGCACTAGAGCGAGTAACTCCTGATCCATTCCCCGGCACCTCCAGCCGATACCTCCAGGCTGCAGAGACCTGAACCGAGCACCAGCAGCGCCGGGCTCTCCTGTCCTGGCAGCCCCCAACCTCCAGACAACTCTTCCAGAACACATGGCAAGGTGGGGAAGGACATGGCTCACGAGGACAACCAGAGCCAGGCTCAGGGAATCGGACGAAATTCCCAAACCTCTCTAAATTACTGAGGCACGCTCCTCTGGTATGGCTGAGTCCCCGGAGGGGGAGATGCCTGTCTCAAGCTTTGGGGTGACACCAGGATGCGCTGCTGTGGAAGGTGGCACTGATGTCCAGCCTGACATGCTCACCCCGTGTTTGCATCACCCCAAATGCGGGAGGCAGAACAGCTCCAGGGAGGCTTTGGAGCAGATAGCTGATACATATTGAGTATCGTATCTTAATTAAATTTAAACTTTGTGCCGAATGTGCTGGGAGCCTCCCCTGAAAGGCGCCAGGCCTCACCCAGGGCCTCTCCACACCTTGGCTGAGGCAAAAGCCCCTGCACAAATGCAAACCTCCATGTGGGCTGCAGGAAGCAACCCAGGGTCCGTCAGCCAGGCTGGGGCTTAGGGGACAGGGAGCAAGACACCTCCCGTCCAGCAGCCCCCATTCCAGCCCTTGCAGCGTGGCATTCCAGCACCCCCAGACCCCTCCCAGATGCTGTGGTGCCTTTCCCCAACCCTGTGCCTCATCTCAGGGGCTCGATAAACATCTGTTGCCATAGAGACTCGCTCACTGCATCGGCTTCACCCAACGAGATGAAACAAGAGCCGCACCCTCAGAAAAACAGGAAGAAAATGTTTGGCTTGAAACTGTGCTGGGGTGGGGGTCAGGGCGGCGGCAGCTGCAGGGAGGCTCTGAAAGGGGAGTGTGGCCAGTGCTGTGCACGCCATTGAAAGTGATATTAATGATAATGAGAGCACAGAAACCTCCCCCGATCTCCTGCTGGTGACCTTGGGGCCTCCCGTGCAGGTCAGCACAGCCCTGCACACTCTGCAGGCAGGGGCAGCCAGCTCAGCTGGTGTCCCGGAGATCCCGGCAGAGCTCAGAGCCTGCTGGTACCAGCTCTGACTGTGCTCATGCCCAGCAGGCACAGAGCAGGATCACAAACCCATGGGATGGTTTAGGTTGGAAGGGACCTCCTCACAGCCCACCCAGTGCCACCCCTGCCATGGGCAAGGACACTTCCACTGTCCAGGCTGCTCCAAGCCCGGTCCAGCCTGGCCTTGGGCACTGCCAGGGATGGAGCAGCCACAGCTGCTCTGGGCAACTTGTGTCAGGGCCTGCCCACCCTCACCAGGAAGAATTTCCTCATAACATTTAACCTAAATCTCTCCGCTCTGCAGTTTAAAACCACTTCCCTGTCCTAGCACTCTCTGGCCATTTAAAATGTCCCTGTCCCTCTTTTTAATAAGCCTTTAAGCACTGAGAAGCCAGTGCTCATAGGGCTGGTTCCCAGATCCACACAGGGAACATGGAGTTTGTGGTGACCAACCTCCTGACACAAATCCTCATCTGAGAGCTGATTTTTCCTCGGCTGGGAGCAGGAACTGAGTTCCAGACTACACCAGCGGCATTTGGGTGAGACAGAGCTCAGCCAGAAAAATCCATGGTGAGGAAGGGACCGTGCTGGAGAAAGGCTGAACGCTGCCATATCCCTGCAGGAAGGTTTCCTTTGCCCTTCAGGCACAGGGTTTGCCATGAAACACAGCTCGGTGTGGCTGTTGGCACACGGGGCAGCCAAATGTGCGCTGGACACGGGACTTGATCCATTTCCAGCATGGATCATCCTCCAAGCCCTGAGCAGGCGGGAGCTGGGGGATCCTGCTCCTGTTCCTCCGTCCCCCTGTACCCATCTCCCACCCTGCCAATGTCCTGGAGTCCCGGTGTCCCAGTGCAATCCCGGTGCAGTCGCGGTGCAATCCCGCTGTCCCGGTGTCCCAGTGTCTGTCCCAGTGTTCCAGTGTCTGTCCCGGTGCAGTCCCGGTGTCTGTCCCGGTGCAGTACCGGTATCCCGGTGTCTGTCCCGCTGTCCCGGTGCAGTACCGGCAGCCGGCGGCCGAGGGCTCCCGAGCCGCGCTCAGCGCCCCCGAGCTCCCGGCACGGGCGGGGGAAGCGGCTCCCGGTAAAACCCCGGCCCGGAGCATCTCCCCAAACCCGCGGTGCCCGCAGCCGCCAGCCCCTGGCCGGCCGCTGCCCCGGGGCCAGCCCGTGCCCCGGTGGCTCCCCCAGGAGGGATCAGCTCCTCGGTGCTGAGGGACAAAGCCGGGAGCCACCCGCGGCTGCTGCCGGGCCCGGGGCGCTCCCCAGCACAGCACGAGGCGCAGGGATGCTCCAAGGGATGCTCTGGAGAGCCAGGTCACATCCCAAAATCCCCTCCTGGCCCTGGCTACGTGCCCGGGCTGAGGATGCTCCAATGTCCCAGGCCAGGCGGGTGAGAGGGATGCTCCCCGCTGTGGGTGCGAGTTTGAACCTCACAGACACACAGAACCTCAACTCCCTGCTCCCCAGCCCAGGAACACTCCAGCCCGGCCTCTTCCAAGGCAAACCCAAAACTGCCGAATTTTGCATGTTCTTTGAGCCGTTCCCAGCCCTTCCCGTGGCTCCTCACACCTTGTGCATTGGCAGTGCGGGACATTTTCACCAAATGTTTCCCAATGACAGTGACCAAAGCCCAGCCGCGCCTCACCCAGACGTGGTCACTGCCCGATTCCCGCGTCTCCTCCCGCCCTCCCATCCCCCCGTAATTCATTCCTCACCGCCCCCCTGCCCGGGCTGGGGGTCACGCAGCAGGGAGAGCCCCGCTGTGTATTGCATCCCAATTTGCCATGCATTTCCACACCATTTGCTTCCTTTTCTTTTTGCTGCACTGGGAAGCTGCTCGCTGCCCAGGGGTCCCGACCACTCCGGGATGGGAACATAACAACAAACATCCAAGGACACGTATTTATTTATGGCACACGGCGTGTGGGGACGCTGCTGCCTCCCAAAATGCCAGGTCTGGGGGTGGCACGTGCCCCTCCGACTCATGCCCAGGGTCACAGGGCCCTGTGGTCCCACCCTGGAAGCTGCCCAGCTCCGAACCCGGCTGCCGTACCCAAATGAGATGCAAATCTCCGCGCTTTGATTGGCCGGTGCCTTGGGAAAACAGCCACCATTTGCCCACAACAAACATGGCCACCATGGCCCGGCTGCAGCCTGGGCTGGCCCCAGCCTCGCCCTCTGCAGTCAGGGACCCCCAGCACCACTGCCATGGGGGTCCCACAGCGCTGCAGGGAACGGGGCATCCCTGCAATGCTCCTGCTTTGGGAGGCCCAGCACCAAAACAGGGGCCAGGGCCCTGTGGGAACACCCACGGCCTTGATCCCCACCCTGGACCCCACCACTCTTTGCTCTGCAAGCCCCCAAATCGTGGCCATGGCCTCACTCAGCCTGGCAGGATGGGCAGAAAGCACAGAGCCCACAGCAGAACTCATTCCCAGTAAAGCCCTGGGTACAGAACACAGATTCCCAGCCCAGGGAGCAGCAGCACAGCCCTTTCCCCCTCAACAGGCAAAGGAGACTCGGTTCTCTATCCCTTCCTTCAACACCAAATCCCCAGTTCATCCTGACAGCCCGTGCTACAGACATAACACAGGAGGCACGGCATTCCTGGGATGCCTGGCGTACTTGGGGAAAGCTACAAATTCATGTTCCATCAGATTAGTTCGGGGGTCTGGCTCTCATTTTTAAGATGACGACAGTTTTCACGGTGATTGGTGAATTTATTGGCCCCCCTGTGACTTTGCTTGGTGGGAGTGTGGGGCCAAGTTATTCAGGAAGTGTTCCTGAGTTTCTCCAGAAAGGTGAAGTCCCTGTCAGGGATCGGAAACACTGAATTCATCAAAAACACGCTCACAGGTGGAGCCACAGCTTTGGCAGAAGCAGGAGGGCATCTCATCCTGCTCCAGCCTGCAGCCCCAGCTGGGGCAGCCCCTGCAGCAGCTCCATCCAGCAATGCCAGGGAAGCTCCAGGGGTGGGGTGGTCTCCTCCGGCTGACTAAGCAGAACAGGACACCCCAGAAGCCCTGGGGTTACCCCACTCTGGCAGGGGTAAGAAGCATGGAGCCCACAGCAGCCAAGGCACTGCCCAGGATGAGTTTTCAGTAAAACCCTGAGAGGAAAAAGGAGATTTCCAGCCCAGGGAGAAGCATAGTCCTTTCACCCTCAGCAGGAACAGGACATGTGGCATGGGGGCTGCATTAGGGATCAGAGTCCCCACAAGGCACCAGGGACAACGCTGATGGCACAGGCCCACAAACACTGTGGTCCCTAAAGAGACAGAAATACCAAGGGCTGCTCCCACTTCTGACCCCCAGCCCCTCACCAGCTCAGCAGACAGAGGATGGAGCCTCTCCTCCCACACAGCCTTCCCTTCCTGCCTTGGAAAGGGAAAAAACAGCGACCCCAGCCCTGCATCCCCATGGGGAGCACAGGAACAACAGCACTGAGGGGCGGCTGGCAGAGGAGCTCACCCAGCAGCACCCAAGTCAGGGCTGGTTCATCTCTCAGAGCCCGATCCTGCAGCCAGGAGAGCCCCACCGGCTCCTCATCCTCATCCTCATCCTCATCCTCATCCTCATCCTCATCCTCATCCTCATCCTCATCCCTCGGCTGCACCCACACGGCCGCGGTGCCGGGATGTCTGTGCACGGCTCAGGCACACGGCGATGGGAGCTCACCCAGGGCTGCTGCTAAAATCTAAGAGGTGCCGCACACAAAGAGCCGAGCTGGCAGAAGGTAAATGAACTCAAACAAAAAGTGCGGCGCTGTGTTACAATTCGGTGTCACCTTCGGCTAAAAAAATGCTCCTACAGCTCTTCTCGTCAGTGAACGGTAATTGTCAAAGAAAACAATGAAAGGTGACAGCGCCCGACCCAGGACAAGCCCCTGCCATCGACCCAGCACCCCCGGCACGTCCCCATCCCGCACGCCCGGCTCAGCCCCGCTCCCTGGCGAAGGGTCCAGGTTCTCATTCCCTCTCAGAGGGTCCCCGTGGTGACATTGCCCCCGCAGCGGGGACAGCCCAACGCAGCCGCTGCGGCTCCAATTGCTTTTGTAAACCCGGCACGGCTAAACCCGGCATGGCTAAACCCGGCATGGCTTACCGGAGACGGCAGTGCCCGGGGTGCGGGCGAGGCCCCGCGCAGGACACCCCATGGCCCGTCCGGCTCCCGCTCAGTCCCTGCACGCCGCGGGCACCCAGGCGCCGGGGCGACGGCAATTCATATCCCTGCGGCTCCCGCACGGCTAAGGGCAGGCTCCGGGCCCGCGGAGGAGAACTCCCTGAGGTGCTGACTCATCTTCTTCCATGCCTGTAAAGCACCATATTTCATCCTTCCACGCCCACAGCGCAGAACCGCCGTGCAGCAGCTCCTCGCGCAGCCCCGCACGCCTCGGTGCGTGCGGTGCCGCCGCACCCCCGGCAGCGCTCGGGAGGGACCGGGGGCCGGGCGGTACCGGGCTGCGAGCAGGCACCGCGCGAGGGTCACAGCCCCCCTGGGAAATCCTTTATTCTGTTATAACCAACTATTTTAGAACTGAAACGTGCCGCTGCTGCTGCCGCCTGTTCCGGCCCGGCGGGGACCGGCGGAGACAGGCGCTGGCTGCCCCAGCCGCAGGGTGATTTGTCCCCAGGAGCGGGGGACTCGGAGCCCGGGTCCGAGCAGCAGGAACCCCTGGTGGGGTCGGAGCGGGGGATCTCCCGCGGGGCCGGCCAGAGAAGCCCCCTGCAATACCCAGGGAAACAAAGCCCCGGGCCGGGCCACCCCATTGTCCCCGCTCCGGCCGGACAGCGGCCGCCCCCGCGCGGGAGGAAGAGGAGGGGTCGCACATAGACAATGCCTCCCCCCACCCCCCACGCCGGATCGCCCCGCCCCCTGCTCCCCATTGGCCGGCGGGGAATTTGGGGACCCCCTCCCCCACACACACACACACCCCTCCGCCGTATTGTGCCAGGGGGCGCGCGTGGATCTGGGGGGGTCGGAGCGCGCGCGGCCGCCGTCGGGGGCGCGCCGGGGGGCTCCCCTTGTGTGTGAGTGCGCGGGGGTGTGCGCGGGGCCGGGGCCATGGAGGAGCTGAGCAGCGTGGGAGAGCAGGTCTTCGCCGCCGAGTGCATCCTCAGCAAGCGGCTCCGAAAGGTGGGAGCCGCCGGCCCCGCTCCCCCGCTCCCCCCGCACCCCGCGCCGCCGCTAACGCGCCTCTCCCGTCTCTCTCCGCAGGGCAAGCTGGAGTACCTGGTCAAGTGGCGAGGCTGGTCCTCCAAGTGAGCGGGGCGGTGCGGGGCGCGGAGCGGGGCGCGGAGCGGGGCTGCGCGGATGGCGGAACCACGCGGAGCGGAGCGGGGCGCGGGTACCGCCCGCCCGGCCGCTTTTGTTTGGGTCGTGCCGCTCCTTTTGTTTACAAATAAGCGCGGCCGCGGCGGGGCCCTCCCCGTTACCGCGTGGGGTCCGCGCGCCCCCGGCTCGGCCCGACCCCCGGCTGTGCCGGCCCCGCGCCCCTCGCCCGCTCTGCTGAAACCGGAGCTCCCCGGGATGCGCGGGGCTCGCCTCGCCCCGCGGCGCCGTGGCCGCCCCCTTCCCGATCTCCCTCCCCCGGCACCTCTCCCCTGGCCGCCCCCCGGCTGTGCCGGCCCCCGGTGCGGGCATGTCCCGCTCCGTGCCGGCCCCGGTGTCCCCGGGTGAAGCCCCGGCGGTGCCGGAGCCCGGGGGGATCCCCGGCCCCTGCTCTCACCCGCTCCGTGTCCTCTGTTGCAGGCACAACAGCTGGGAGCCTGAGGAGAACATCCTGGACCCCCGGCTGCTCCTGGCTTTCCAAAAGAAGTGAGCAAACTCTAAATATTTCTGAGCAAACCGTAAAGTCAATTAACTTCTAATTGGCTGCGCATGTGGTGGAAGTTGTTGGAAACAACAGCCTGGAGCTGATGGGGCCCTTTGTGGCCAGGCCCTTTTGTTTGTCCCCAGAGTCATGGTCCAGGTCCACCTGGAGCAGCTCTGCCCTGGCTGGACAAACAGCCGGGGTTTGTGGCCCAGCAGGGCTCTGGGTGTGCGCCAGGGGAACGCGGCAGCGCCCGGCACTGACCTGGGGCTCCCGTTCCCATCCAGGGCTCAGGGACCTTGGCTGTGCCTGGGGGGCAGCTGCAGACCCCTGGGGGGAGGTGGTGCCTGGGCTTGTGAGGCATTAAAGCAAACTTGTGGGCTTGAAGCTCTGGGAGGGTGAGGGAAATATCTGGGAGAAAATCTTAGAGGATGGTTTGGATTAGGGGGGATCTTAAAGCTCTTCCCAACCCACCCCATCATTTCCACTGTCCCAGGTTGCTCCAAGTGCTTCCAACCTGGCCTTAGACATTACAGGGATGGGGCAGCCACAGCTTCTTTGGGCAGCCTGTGCCAGGGCCTCACCACCCTCACAGGGAACAATTTCTTCTTAATACCCCATCTAACCTTGCCTTCAGTTGGTTGGAATCTCTTCCCTGTGTCCAGTCACTCCAGGCCCGTGTCCAAAATCCCTCTCCAGCTCTTTTGGAGACTCTTTAAGTACTGGGAGATGCTCTGAAATCTCCCTAGAGCCTTCTCCAGGCTGAACAACCTGGATGGAGAACAAAATGGTGTCTATCCTCTGTCAGGTCCATGGCTCCTGCCTGGAGCCAGGCTGAGAACAGCAATCATTCCACAGCCCTTGCACCCCAGGAACCACTCAGGGGGCAGAGGGGCAGCCAGCTGGCTATGGCAGACAAACTGCTGCCAAGTATTTTGACTTTGTAATAATAAAAATCATTAAATTTTATGATATGATTCAATTATAACTGGTTTCCGGATAGATTTTTTTCAAGAGTAGGATCTGGTGTTGAGTGCAGACAGGATGGTGTTTAATCAGTTGGATGTGTTGCATCTGAACACCATCCCATTTAAACAGAACTAGGAAATGAGTACAGTGACCTGAAATGTCCCTGCACTCCAGCCTGGGCCACTGCAGCCAGACCAGGAGGTGCAGGAGAGTCCAGCAAAGCAGGGAACTCATTGAGCTTCCAGGGAATGTGTTTGCTTTTCCCACTCTCAGCGTGGAAACTCAGCACAGCAGAGAATAACTAAAGCAAGGCTTAGCAGGGCTGGGGCCAGATCCTTCCTTTGCCTGATCCCCTCGTGCCAGAAAACAGCAAATCTCACCAAGAATTGGGAAAGGCTCAGGTTTAGGATGGGTAGCACCACGTGGTCCATCGCTGACTGCTGGGAGCTGCAGGGATGTTGCTGATGCAGGCAGGGATGCTCTCTGGTCACTGCCTGGCTGCCTCAGTTCCCCCAGATGTGTTTTTGTTCCCTGTAAACATTGTCCTCAATCCTTGGTCTCTCCAGGGAGGATGAAAAGGAAGCGCAGAATCGGAAGAGGGGCAAGCGGCCCCGGGGCAGGCCCAGGAAGAACGTGGTGAGTGCTGGCAGTGGTGGGAGCCCACAGTTCTGACAGCCCTGGGGGGCACCGGGGCTGGGGGTGGCCTCGAGCACACAGCTCATCCCATCAGCTGATGGATCCCTGAGGATCAGCTACACAGAGAGAGCCTGTGCTTGTCTGAGGCCACCCTGAGGGTTGGTAATGCCCAGAACCATCCCTTGGTCATTGCTGCTAACTGTCCCTGTCTCTGCTGCTTTGCAGGAACCAGAGATGCCTGCAAAAACAAAGTCAAGTAGCTCTTCTTCCTCCACATCCTCCTCTTCCTCCTCCTCCGAGGAAGAGGATGAGAGTGATCTGGAAGCAAAGAGAGGTCCCCGCAGCAGAGAGACACACCCGGTGCCGCAGAAGAAAGCTCAGATCCTGGTGGCCAAGCCCGACACGAAAGACGCTTCCAGGAAGAAGCGTGGCCGGAAACCTCTTCCCCCAGAGCAGAAGGCAGCTCGAAGGACCGTGAACCTGACAAAGGTGCTGAAAACATCCCGGAAGGAGGTGGGGGGCAGTGCCAAGCTGGTGGGGAAGCTGCAGCCCCAGCACAGCACGCAGGGCTCAGGCATGGCTGTGCTGAAGGACCCACCAGGCACCTTGGCTGGGCTCAGCTCAGGGGGGTCATCGGTGGAAAACCTGCCCAACATGATGAAGAGCGGCTCGGGCAGCCCCAGCCAGGCCATCAGCTGGCAGAGCTCCATCGTGCACTACATGAACAGGATGTCCCAAAGCCACAGCGCAGCCGAGAGCTCGGCCCTGGGCAGGCTGGCGCTGAAGGCACAGGCAGCCAGTAAGGGCAGCTTGGGGCTGGACTTGAAAATGAGGAGCCAGAAAGGCTCTGGGGAGCTGGGGCTGAACGTGCAGGGACCCAAAACTGCAAAGGCATCCGGCAGCAGCGCTGGAGGGGACCAGAAATCGGGGTTTGCTGCTGGAGGCCAAGTGCTGCCCAACGGCAGCAAGGCGCCATCGAGCTCGTCTGGGGCCGGCCTCCAGCCAGCCTCCAGCCAGGAGCTGAACCTGCAGGCTCTGAACCTGCAGAGTGTCAAAAACGGGCCGAGCATGGCCAGCGGGAGCAGCCTCCCCCGGCACCTGTGCGGCTCCCTGGCCAAGGGCTCTGCCGGCAGCACGGCCGGTGCGGGTGCCAGCGCTGCCAAGGGTGCCAAAGGTGGCACGGCCGGGGCCGGGCTGAACACTGCCGGTGCTGGCACCATCCCAGGGGGGGACGGTGGCAAGAGTAAGAAGCAGACACAGCGGGCAGGGGACAGGGACTCGGCCAAAGGGGGCTCAGCTGGCGCTCAAGAGGGACACGTGGCCGCGGAGAGCCGCAAAGCCTCCGCCCTGTCCGAGGCCAGCACGGGCGAGGACACCAGCTCGGATTCAGACCGGGATTCAGCCTCCCTGCCAGCCGTGGGTCAGAACATGTCTGTCTCCATCCAGACCAGCCAGGACTGGAAACCCACCCGCAGCCTGATTGAGCACGTCTTTGTCACCGATGTCACCGCTAACCTGATCACAGTGACGGTCAAGGAGTCCCCCACCAGCGTCGGGTTCTTCAACCTGCGGCAATACTGAGCCCGGGAGTAAGAGGAGGGAGAGGGTCCTTCAGCCTCACCCTCACCTGTGCCCAGCTCTTCCATCCAGTTGTTTTTTCTTCGAGTGAACGTGGAGCCCTCATGAGACCTGCTGGAACTCGTGTCTGGAAGGGCTGGACAAGAACGCTGTGAAACCTGCTCCAAACTGCCCGTGGGTCCTGGATTTCCTCCTCCCTGCTCCTCTCCATCCTGCTCTGGAGTCCTGCTCCATATGGGGGTGCTCGGTGCCATTCTCTGGGAGCAGGGGCACCAGTGCTGCCAGGGGTGCCAGTTTGGAGCCAGGCTTCACTGCACGCAGGTCTCTGTGCTTTGGAACAGCAGATGCCACGGTCTGCAGCTCGCTGGCCACAGGGAGGCGTGGAGCTGCCATGGGACAGTCTTAATCTGGGAGAGGACTGGGAGATTCTCTCCTGGGCTTCCTGTGGGTCTGCCTATAAGCCACGGGGAACTGCAAGTCAATCCAAATGAGGCAGCTGCTGCTCCCAGCCCTCGAGGCTGTGTGGGGGCAGCTGCTTTTGGGGGTTTTTCAGGGTACACTCAGCCCAGCCACCCCCCTGGGCGAGGTCATTTCCAATGATGGGAAACTCACAACATTTCTGTTGGGGTTTCCAGCTGATAGGGAAATATTGTTTACATTTTTTCTTAAGGAATTTTTTTTTTTTCCATGAGGGAGGGAAGTAACCCCAGTCTGAGATAGGTGAGGTCCTGAATGCCCCTACCAGAACAGGTGGCAGAGGTGCTTTTTTTGGAGGGTGTCTCCTGGAGGAAAGTCCTGCCTTGAGAGCCAGCAAGATGCACCAGCTTCTCTGCAGTGACTTGACTTCTAGAGGAACCTGAATTTCTAAGCAGCCCAGGGAGCCCCCACACCACTCCTCTGCCTCATCCTGGCATTGCCAGCATCTCCACCTCCTGCTCAGCAGGTTCCAGGCACTCATAGGGACTGAGCTGGGGAATATTTTTGAAGCCTTGCAGAACGTGTGAACCCTTCCAGCAGCAGATAGGTTGGTGCTGGGACTGCCGCTGCCTGGGTTAGACTCATGCTCATCATCCGTGGTTTTCTCCAGAATGCTCAGAAGCTGGTCAAGACCACCTGCATAGGTCTGGAGTGGTGGGAAAGGAAAGGAGAGGAGAGGGAGAAGGGCTCAGGCCAGTGGATACCTCAAGCTGCCGTTCCCCAAGGAACCAGAGCACCTGAGCAGCCGTTCACCTTCCCCTGGCCACCCCAGCTGCTGGGGTGCTCCTTTTGGCTTGCAATTGCACCCAGTAATGGTTTTTCCACTGCAACCTTTTACCTACTGCAGATTTCTCCTACAATCCAGAATTAGCAGCAGTTCAGGCAGAGTTTAGTAGCATTCGAGGTCATTTTTGTTCTGTTGATGCTGAGTCCTTGTCTCGGGGGCGGTGAACGGTCGATGGCTGCCCTGTCACTCCCCTGTGTGCTTCAGACCCACCACCTGACCAGCAGGTCACTGCTTAGGGGTCACCAGGTGACTGACCTGGCACCAGGGTTGGCTTTCTCTTTGCCCCAGGCAGGGCCACACACAGGAGTGTGGATGCATGGACCAACTAGGGGTACAGGTCCTTCTGACCCCAACGCAGCAGCCTCCCATGGTCATGGCTGCAGAGGGGTCTTTCTCAGGTGATGCCAAAATGTCACAGTCTGTGCTGTTTACCTTCCATTGTAACTGCCAAACAAGCATTGGGCTGAGTCAGCAGAAGGCAGTGCCCGGGCATGGTGTGTGCTGTGCTGTGTGCTGGGGTACGAGTGCTTTGGGAGAAGAATCAAGGAATGGGAGCATGGAGGTGAGGCTCTCACCCCACACCAAATGTCTGCCAGTTTTGTGACTCTAGACTGATCAACAATGTGCCTTTGGGACCGTCCTTATCTCAGCCCTGTCTGTGACACCGGTCCCACCACAGGTTTGTGCCTATGCAAAGCAGGGTGGTCACAGGGTCTTGGGGTGACATCCATGGGGGGAGGTGTCCTGGTCCCCAGTGACAGGTCCTCTGGTCCCCAGTGGGACTTCAGCTGTCCTGCAGAGCCCTGCTGAGCAGTGTCCCCAGAGGGGAGCTGGCCTTGCAGGGGTGCTCTTGCCTGCAGCAGTAGGATCTGTGGGTTGGTTTCTCCAAGGAGGGGCCAGGCCCAAAGGGCAGGGCAGGAGATGAGCTGTGACAGCAGGTGAGGTGCTTGCTGCTCCCTCCAGAGCCACTGTCTCAGCTCCCAGGGGTTCCTCTGTGCAGGGCCTGCCTCCTGGCTCCTGTGTGGGCAAAGGGGACATGGATCCCAAAACCAGGCACCCCCTGCATCCCTGCACCCTGCCCAGGTGTGTTTGTTCTCTCCTGCAACACAGGACTCTGCTGTCACCACTTGCTATTGTGCCTTTTGCTCACCAGCTGGTTCAATTCCAAAGGTCTGACGATAGTGAAAAGGATAATCCAGGATTATTATTTGGCCATCTCACCGTACATTTCTTCCCCAGCCCCTTTCTCACTTGGTGTTCTGGGATCTTGGTGCTCCCAGCAGCACTGGGGGGGTTGAGTGCACAGTTCCCACTGGGGTTTTCCTCCCAAAGACACACCCTGTGAGTAATTTACTGGAATTTTTGGTGGACAGGGGTTGGAAGACCCCTGGTTGGTGCAGACCCTGGTTATGTACCATTAGGATTCAAGGTCTACCTATTTTTTTTTTTTTTTTTTTTTTTTTTTTTTTTTTTTGAGTTTGCTGCTATGGGTTGGCATGTTCAGCCGGGTGTCAGACAGGCAATTAAAGGTTTGTCACTTGTCATTTTCTAAGGGGTTTCCGATGTGGAAAGTCCTGCGGTATTTGTATAGTGAATGGATATTTTCCCCAGGCGTAATCTGGTTAAGCATCCTTGTTGTTTTCCATTGGACTGGAAGAGGTGGCCGATTCAGCCATCATCCCAAGAAACTGAGTCTATTTTTATATATATATTTTGTACCAAAAAAAACCCAGGAGTACACACAGGGATGGAGATAGTTTAGGGGTTTGGTTTGTGTTGAATTTCTGAGCTGCGTATGAAGGGCTCCAGAGCCAGGAGAAAGGTTTTACTGGCAGAAATTTGAGATAGGTGAAAACAAACAATTGTTCTTGTAACTTGTGCCAGTGACTGCTCTGATTTGTACGTTTTAATTAAAGAGAGAGCCAAATCGGTCCTGTATGACACTTATAATTGCTTTAAACTGCAGCTGTTTGTTTGCTTTTTTTTCTGAGAACAAAAGTCGGGGATGTTACTGCCCTGGGAAAGCATGAGTGCTACGGGAGCAGGACCAGCTCCCCACGCAGCTCTCCGGTCCCTCCCGGCCCCTCACTCGCGTTCCTTGTGCTGTTTTCCAGTGTTCCTGGACACTAACGCTCGTGTAGCCCCCCCAGCTCTAGGCTGCTTTTAATTTATTTGCAGGAAAACACTAGGAAAATGTTACGTCGGGTGGGGGTTTTGTATGACTTTTCCACACTTTTTTTTAGCATATCAATAAATATTTTTTTAAACTTTTCAGCCTCGTGTAGTTACTGCTCTGGGAGAGCTCCAGTCCCCCTCCCAACCCCCGGCACCGCCTGGATCCGTCCCCCTCTCCGCGGCACCGCGTTCCCGGCCCGGGAGGTGGCGGGACCACGGGCTGGGGATGTGCGAGGCTGCGAGGCTGGAACCGGAGCGGGGAAAGCCCAGCGCTTTCCCTTTAGGGCCCGTGCGGGACTCGGCCCCTCCCCGGGCTCCGCGGCCGCTGGAGCTGCCCCTGCACCTGCGGGAGTGGGACAGACACCGGGACTGGGACCGGGAGAGGTACCGGGACTGGGACAGACACCGGCACAGGATCCGGGACTGGGACTGGGACAGGGACCGGGACTGGGATCAGGACAGGTACCGGGACCGACACCGGGCCCGGGCCGGCCTGGCCTGCGGAGGGCGCTGCGCGGCCGCGCAGGGCACGGAGAGCGGTCCCGGGCGCTGCCGTCGGTGCCGCTGTCGGGCGGAGCGGAGCCCCCCGGGCCGAACGCCCCCGATCCCGCGGCCCGTGTGAACGGCCCCCCCCGCCGGGCCGGCGGAGAAAGGCGCCATTGTGCCGCCCTTCCTCCCGCGGCTCCCGGCGCTGGCAGCTCCCGCGGCGCGGGGTCCGCGCCCCACCCGTCCGAGCAGAAAAAGGAGGTTAATGAGGACACGGTTTAAAGATCGCACGGAGCCCCCCCGGCCCCGCTCGCACACAAAGGCCAGGCTGCACAGGCAGCCCCCGACCCGCCCCGTCGGAAGGGCGGAGCGCCGGGACCCGGCCCGGTACCGGAGCGGGTTCGTACCGGAGGCCCCGGCGCTGTTCCTCGGACCGGAGCCGCCACCGCCCCCTCCGGGCACCACGAGACCCCCGGCCCGGCCACATCTGCGGCCGGGGAGCCTCCGCTCCCCTCCCCCGGCCCCGTCGGGCCCCGGCCCGGCCCCGCACTCCGCGGCTGTCGGGACGGAACGGGCGGCGGGGACACCCACCCCACGCTGCTCCCCGGCACCCCAGGGCCACAAAGGGAAGCCAGACACGTTTCTATTTACAAAGTATATATTTAAACTGACATAAAAAGCAGGTCTCATATGGACATTCACGGCTGGCAGAAGACACGTAGTTAAGCTTCACTTCTGAGACTGAGATTTAGCCAAATCGCTTTTGTACAAGTCTTAGATTTAAATAATTCACACGCACACGCCCGCACGCACACAGACGCAGGGTACACGTCGCTATGTACAGACACACAGATACACCCACAGGTACGGATTGCTCCAGGTGTGTGTCGGACACACGGTCACGGGGCTGGAGCAAAGCCCCACGGGGCAGGAGCGGCTCCGGGCTCTTTGCAAAGGGAAGGATCCTCCAACTTTGGCTGCAGCAGGAGCACAAACAGCTCAACCCCCTCCCTCCTCATCCTCCAACAACACCCGTGTCCCGTGTCAGCAGTGGGACCAACGCATCAGCTCTTCGTACAAACCAAGTTAAAAATCTCAATTTTACAAAATATGCCTTAACAAAAAAAAAAAAAAAAAAAAAAAAAAAAGGAAAAACAAACTGGGAACTGTCAGACACGATGGCTCCCTTTGCACAGCCAATCCAGCATCCTGCCAGGCACCTCATGGGTCCCAAAAGAAGGATGGGGAAGGGAAGAGGGCAAGGTGAAGCTGCCAGAGGGCCCTGCAGCAGAGACGCCCCTGCCCTCAGCCCGTGTGAGCTCCCTGGGCTTCCCAGAGCTCAGGGACAAGGGGCCTTGCTCAGCCCCAGCCCCCAGGCACTGCTGGGCTTGTGCTTTCCGTGCCACTGATGCCCAGAGCAAGACGTGAGGATGGGCCACCTGCTCCAGCTCAGGCAAGAGCTGGAGCCACAGCCGGGCCCAGGCTCCTTTCCCTGTCAGGAGCTCCGAGCTGGGGGAGCAGCAGAGCAAGGGCACCCCCAGACCCCCAACCAGCGGGGAAACTGCTGCACCTCATCCAGACAGCCTCCCTACCCCAGCCAGGGAGGAGCCCCAGCTCCAGATCCCAGCCCTGGGAGAAATCCCACAGGCAAACCCAGCACAAAACCCACCCAAGGCTGTGGGGCTGCTCCACACAGGGATATTTCACTTCTTGGCTGTTGTTTAACCAGCATAAGGAAAGGGAAATATTTATTGTCTCTGAATGCATAAAGGTGGCCCTGGGATTTGTCAGGGATATTACAAAACACTTTATCAGGAGTCTTTCCAAAAGTCTGAAGTAAACTGTGATTTGGAATAAAAATAATAATACTCCACTTTCTGTAGCAGAATAAAGTAACTAAATATGGGCAGTGAGATGCTCCCTCCCCAACCTCTCTGGCATTTCAGGAATGTAAACAGAGGGGGGTTTTGTTGGGGTTTTTTGTTTTTAGTGGGTGGGGGAACAGAATCAAGCGACCAGACAAAATGAAAACAGATAGACTCAGCTCAGTCCCATCTCCCACAAATGCTACGACAACTCTATTAAAGTGCATTTCAGTATCACCCCTCAGGAACCTTGCACACACAAACTCCTCTCCTCTGCAAGAAAAGGGAATTCAAGTTAATACTCCAACACTTTTAGCCTTTTTATGGATTTCTGCTTTTCCCCGCCCCGACTTTGTAGCAACATGACTTTTTTTTGTTAGACTGGAAACACCCCATCCCCAACAACACTGTGAATTCAAGTGCTCACGTCAACTGTCAAGGGCAACAGTTCTGGACACAGCACACTTGATTGTACAAGCAACACCTTAAATCACAATCAAGAAATCCGGGCACTTCGCCCTGCGAGGGAGCAACACGGCCCCCTCCACCATCCATAGCATCATATGAAAAATAATAGTTAAAAAAACCCAGCACATACTTAGCTATGAACACCGTTATGTACACCGGCTCCTGCGGCAGATGCGTGAACTCGTTAGTTCTCAGTTTTATTGTCCTTTCTAGGAGCAACTGAGCAGTCACTGTTGTCTCCATTTAAATAAAACAACTCAGAGTTGAAATATATATATATAGATATATATATAAGCATTTTTTCTTAAATAACATATTTACATCTAATAGAAAATATAACTCTAGAGATAATCTTTCCAACGAAATGTAAGACGTGAAAAAAAAAAACAAAACAAAAGAATGAGTTAATGAATTTAGGACAGTTTCTAAATTCTCTCCAGGACCAAAAACAAAAGGGAAAAAAAAAATAAAAGGAAAAAAAGAAAAAAAAGGACCATTTAAAAAAAAAAAAAAAAAAAAAAAAGAGAGGCCCACCAAGCTCTACCAAGCTTTTGTCTGGATCTGACTGAAGAAAAACCCCAGCACCACCTCCACCAAACTCATCGCTTCTCCTTAAAGAATCCTTGGTCCGTGCTGCTCTCCTTGATGGTGACGGTCAAAAAGTTAGAGGTCACATCAGTTACCACCACCTTCTCCAGGTTGTTGAGAGAGGGGCTCCAGGACTCCTCCTCGGGGTCCCCCAGGATCCTGGAGACAGGGATCCTGGCGATGAGGGAGGGCCGCCCCGCCGGGCCCCCCACGCCGTCACGGTACAGGCTGCCCACGGCCCCCGGGCTCACAGTGCCGTGCAGGAGCTTGGGCCCACCGGGGTCCAGCCCCCCCTGCCCCTTGGGGTCCAGAAAGTCTGCCCGGTGCTTGGCCAGGCGCGGGGGGAAGCTCTCGGCCCCCGCCTCGGCGCGGTTGGGGCCGGGCAGGGCTCCAGGCAGCTCGGGCTCCTGCCGCCGGGCCAGCTGGATCACGCTGTGTCCCGAGCCGAACTTGGCCGCCCGCCGCCGCCTCCTCCATCTTCCTGGCCTTCAGGTAGTCCCCCACCTTGTCCCCCGGGTCCCCCAGTTTCCTCTTGGAGGCATCCAGAGTCTCCGCAAGGTCCTTGTAAAGCTCCTTCCTGGGCTTTGGGCCTCTCTTTTTGGGGGTGTCTCCGGGTTTCTCCTCCACGCGGATCACCCGGTCCCGGATGCCGTCTGCCTTGGGGGTGCTGCTGCTGGAGCTGCTCTGGGGGGCCAGGGCTATGTTTCTCAGTCCTTCCCTAGCCCGGGATGTGGAGCCCAGCTCCTGGGGGGACCTGCCAGGATACGGCACCCGGATCCCCCTGGAAGAGTCACTGCGGAATTCATAGGTTTTGGCTTTGGCTTTTGCCTGGGCCTGCAAAGAAGATAAATCACGCGGTGACTTTATTATCCTGCCATCCGGCTGGATAATTGCAACTTACAGGAGGCCACCTTTGAGGGGAGCATCCTCCGAGGGGGCCGGACAGGGACCCCTGCTCTGGCCTGCAGCCCTCGTGCGCAGGCTCTGGCGTCCTTACCTTTAGCAGGAAGGTTTTGGGCTTGGGGCCTCGCTTTTTGGGCCCGTAAAGCTCCATTTCTCGCTCCCTAGAGGTGTTAAAAGAACCAAAGCTTCAATTCAGCATAGCTACAAGACAGCAACATATTTACAAGCGCAACTGCTACAGCTAGTAAAGGCCTTGTACCTCTCCTCGAAGGCTGCGAGCAGCCGGGCATCCAGGATGTTCTCCTCGGGTTCCCAAGTGCTGTACCTGGGGGGAAGGTGGGACGGAGAGAGGGAACAGAATAAGGAGCCAGGAGGGAACAAGATGAATAAAATAAAAAATAGGGGCATAAAGGTTGCGGTTCTGGCACAAAGGGGGAGCAGGGGGTGCAGCCAGCATCCCCCCGGCCCCTGCTGCAGCCCCCCGCGGCCCCACGGGCCACTTACTTCTGCGACCAGCCCTTCCATTTGACCAGATATTCCATGCGGCCCTGCGGATGGGAAGCGAGGAAAATAAATATGCGTGGAGCGAAAACCGCGACTGAACCGCGACTAAACCGCCCCGCAACAAAGGTCCCCCCGCAACGCCCCGAGCGGGGAGCGGAACGCGGGGCGGGGGGGCAGCGGGGGGGATGCAACAATGAAAAATAACGCGGATTTAACACACACACCCCCCCCAGGCGCGGATTTAACGCCGCCCCCCCCTCCCCTCAGGCGCGGGGCGCGAAGGGCGGGAGCGGCGGAGCGGAGCCCGCCCCGCGGCGGGAGGCAGAGCCGCCCCCGCGGGGTGGAATATTCCGCCCGCGCCGCATTGGCCGCGCCGAGCCCCGCCCACCGACGTGCGCCGCGTCCCGATGGGCCGGGGCGGGGCCTGTGGACACGCCCCCGTGACACGCCCATCAAGACACGCCCATCTGTGGCCACGCCCCGCTCGGGGGGACGGCCCCGGGAGCGCGGGAGGGGGCGCGGAGCACAAAGGGGACCCGCGGGGCGGGGATGGGGCGGGATGGGGTCCTGCGGCCCCGGGGACAGGCCGGCTGCTTCCGAGGCACCGGCACGGTGCTGAATGGGGGGCTCCGCGGCCTGGCCCGCCTACCGCTGGTCGGACAAAGAGAGCTGTGTCAGGGCTGGGAGCTCGCCCGTACGAACCGCACGTCCCGCTACCGGTGGTGCCGTGGAGCCGTCCACGGACAGACGCGGTCGCGCGTGCGGCTCGGCGCCGCCGCCGCTGCGGGAACGCGAATCCTTCCCGGCGACGCGGACGCGACTGGCAGAATGGGGCACGGCAGCCGCCGGTTTCGCTGTGCTGGCAGCCCCCGGTTGCGGTCGCAGCGGGGAGGAGAGGTGACCCGGGGCCAGCGGGGCGGCCCCACGCAGGATTTGGTCCATCTTCCCCATTATCTGTCAGCAAACTGGCGCGGGAACGTGGTTGCACGGCGAGGCTGCCAGCCGGTACCGGGGAGGCTGCCGACCGGTACCCCTACCGGCTCCCCACTCTGGCTGTGCCTCTCGCCCCCGCGGCACGGCGTCGGGAGACATCACCTTCTCTCCGAGGCGGCCACGGAAGAACGAGACACGCGCGAGTCGCGGGAATCCGGTGCAGCCTCCGGGGCACAGGGGATCCCACGCGACCGGTTCTCGCAAGTGGGCAGGGACCCAACCCGCCCCCCACGCCGTCGATGGGAGGCTCCGGGAGGAGCCCCTCAGCCCGGTCTCGCGGAGTGAAACGGTTTCCGTGTCCGTGGGCTGCCCCAAGAGTGGGACGGGCAGCAGCGCGGTGCGGGCTCAGTGGGCTCCTGCGGCCCCGTTCACGACTGACGAGACCAGACGGAGCCTCTCGTGGATCTTTCCCTCTTGTCCCCACCTCGGTATACCCTCCGCTAGGGAGCTCGAGTCCTCGGCGGCCGCCACGTTCACACGTGGAAAACCCACGGCTGGAGTGGTTCCGGCTGCGCCTGCCCTCCTGTGAATGAGACCACGGCCGCGTCCGCCCGGGGCTGGGGCTACGAGACCCTTCCCTTTCCGCGCTGGGGAACGCGCCCGGGGGGCGCCGGGACCGGAGGACACCGGCGTTGTTCCCATCCCGAGGAGCGCTGTTTCCCGGGGATCCCGCCCGCCGCCGGGCAGGGACCTCCAACGGCGGACACGAGTGGGACTTCGGGACCCCGGGCAGAGCGCTGAAGACTGGATCCCCACGGCTCCACGCGGGACGCGGGGGTCGAGTGTCGGGTCTCCGTGGGCAGATCCTTCCTCCCACCGCCCCCTGGCAGAAGTGAAACCGCGCTCCCGGGAGGAGGCGGAGGATTCCCACTCCGCGGCTCCCGTGTGCTCCCGCACCGCGCTTGAAGCCCCGCGCCCACGAGAGCCGTCGCGACACGCGAGTCCTGCGTGGCGTGGCCGGGCCAGGGGAAAGCGCAACATCTGCGGTCTCCCGGCCCCCGGCGAGCCGCGTCCTGGGAAGTTTTTCGTTAACGTCGAATTAATCGTTGTTAATTAAGGCTGGTCGCGGGGCGACTCGTGAATTAGCGTGGACGCTGGACCCCGTTCCTGGGAAGGCACTTCGTAGAGGACAGAGCCGGCGGCAGCGGGCGCACGCGGGGAGCGGGGCGCGGGGCTGCGGGTCGGAAGCTGATCGTGTCCCCCCGGCACGACGGGAGCTGGCGCGGCCGCGCGCGTTCCCGTGCCCGTGGGGCTGCCGCAGCCCCGAGCAAGCTGGTGTCTCCCCGCCAGCTTGGCTGTCCTCGGTGCACGTTGGACCGCGGATCCGAGGCCGTGCCGCCCGGTTCCGACGCCACACAGGAACCCTGAGGGGCCGCGTAGCTCCCGACTGAGCTGCTGCCTTTGCCCCGTCGCCTGCGCGGAGCTCCGCGGCCACGCGTGGAGGTACAGAGGGGAGAAGCTGAGGTTCTGGCTGCCTCCCACGAGGGCATCAGCGGAGAAATAGCTTCATCCTCCCGCCGAAAACCCACACGGAACCCGTGCGGGGCCGGAACTGGGTCCCGGTTGAGGTGCTGGGCGAGGAGGGGGCAGGGAGAAGGCGAGATGCAAACGAGAACGGAGCGGGGAAAGCAGCGCGGAGCGACCGCGGCCGCGGGGGAACCGCCCGAAGCCCCCGCGCGTGGGTGAACCAAGGCCGGGCCTGCGGCCGCTCGTGGGGGTCTCGGGCCGGAAGGAAAAGTGGGACAGAGCTGCTCCAGCCATGCGGGACGAGGCAGCGGCGGGCGGGACCGTCCCCGGGCAGCTCCCGCCGCTGCCGAAGGTGTCCGCAGACCTCCGCGCCCGGAGCCGGCGGCACTGCGGGGACCCCTCCACACAACCAAGGCACCGGGAGCAGGAGCTGAGCCGGGGCACGGGCAGCCTTCAACGCTCCCAGGGTCAACGACAGGAGCTGCCTCGGCGCCCCACGGGCTCTCGGCGGGCTGGGGCCGCTCATCCCTGCGGTTCCCGTCAACCACACCGGCCCGGGGCCGGTGCTGGGATTCCGGGACTCGGAGCCGGCAAGGGGACAGCTCTGGACTGGCGGGAGCGTGTGCTGCCGTGGTAAACCCCGTTTCCGCCCATTTAACCCCAAACCATCCTCTCGGCTTCGGGGTGTCCGCTCCTCCAGCACGCACTCGTGCGATGAACTTCTCGGGGCTCAGACGGCTGCTGGGAAGCAGAGTGCCCGGCTCCCCCCTCCGTTCTCGCTGTGCAGGGGCTACCACAGCAGCGAATTTTGCAACGAAACCGAGGGACTGGAGCCCCTCTTGGGGTCGCGCGTGGCGGCGGCGGGGGGAGCGCGCGTGTCCGAGTGCGGCTGAGCCGGGAGAGCGCGGCGGCGGGGCGGACCTGCCTCCAACCCATCCCCCGGCACCATCGATCCCCGCAGCGCAGCGGGGCAGCTCACCGCGACTCCCGTGTGCTCTGGTGGCCGTGCTTCAGGAGCTGCTCCGTCCCACGACCACTCGTGTCCAGGAGGACAGGATCCATCACACCTCCCGGCCTGCCCCGGCGCGGTTCCCCGGCTGCCACGGTGCCCCTCAGAAACCCCTTTGTGCCACTGTCACGCCCCAGCGAGTCCCCATCTCCCGGGCGACCCGAGCACAGCCCCCACTCTGGGACCGCGGAGGCGAGCGGGGGCAGAACATGTGGCCCCCGGCAGAACCCCAAAGCTCGCCCGTCCCCGAACCGATCCCCGGCCCAGGCTGGCCCCGGGGTCCCAGGAGAAGCGTCCTGCAGCCCGGGTACCGCCGCGCAGGGCAGAGCGCGCCCGAGCCACTTTCCACGCGAGCTCCCTGCTTGCGTGGACACTCCCCTGCACACTCGGGGACGTCAGCCCCGCATTGCCGGTCAGCCCAGCCTCCCGGTTCGGCTGCGGGTTTCTCCCGGTTCGGTTCCGTTCCCGAGCCGTGCAGGAAAACTGTTCTCTCCCCCGGTATCTGAGCGGAGCCGGGAGCAGCATCGGCGCTTCGCTGCCCCACGGACCGGTACCGGGCTGTGCCGATGATGGGGCGAGGACCCGGGACCCCTTGGCACCGCCGGCACCGCCGGCTCACGGTCCTGTCCGGGACTGGGGGCTCAGCCCGCCCCCCAGACGATGTCTTTTCGTTTTCGAGCAGCTCGGGGACAACTGGGGAGACAGTGAGCGGTTCCGACCTGCGGCACCAGCACCCACAGTGCCGCCGAGGTTCTGCCAGGTAGCGCGGGGGTATCTGGTCCGAGGAGGAGAGATCTCGGGTGTGCCCATGCAGCGGCCACGCCGACGGTCCACAAAACCCCAGAAATTGCCGTGTGAGTAAGTTTTCGTGTCGAGGTGTTTGACATCGAATTCATGACGGGGGCAGGGCTTCCCCGGCGGCTCCGGAGGCGACGTAGCGACAGAAGGTAGCGTGTCCCCGTGGACACGGCTCTGGTCCGGCCGAAGCCCAGGAGGGCACTGGGTACGGCTGCTGCCCTTTCCTCAGGAACCGAAGAGGGCTGGCGGAGCTGCGGAGGGATCTCGGCGTGGACGGGCACAGAGGGAGCGAGAGGATCCCGACTCGGGGACTCTACCGAGCACCTGGGCAGCGGAACTTCTCTCCGCCCCTTCGGTCGTTATTGCTCGGTAACGGAGGCTTTGGCCAGTCCGCGAAACGACCGCCCCGATGAGATGCGGCTCAGGGCCCGTCCCGGGTCTCTCCGCCGCCCCGGGCCCGAGCCGCACCTCCTCCCAGGGGCAGTCGGCACCGAGGACCGTAGCGGTCAAGCCCCTGTGATGCCGCACGGCCCCTCCCGGGAAGCGGCGGGCGCAGCCCAGCCTCGTCCGGACGGTGCCGCACGGAAACGCTGCATTTCCCGGCGCGTCCCCGCCGGCCCGGTGAATTCCAGGTGCTTTCTATAGGTGGCACCGTCCTCCTGGAAATGGCGGCTGCGGTCTCTGCGCAACCGGCGGCGTTGCCGCCACCCCAGGGGGGCACTGCCGCCCCCTGCGCCCCGGGCAGCCCCCCCGCGCCGCCGGTTCAGCAGGGCGGAGCGCCCGCAGGAGCCCCCGGGAGCGGTGCCAAGCCCCGAGGCGAAGCGCGGGGTTTTTTTCCCCCTGCGGTCCCCACGGTGGAGAGAAGCGGCCGTTCTTTCCGAGAGCACCGACCCACGAACGATGGGGAGCGTCCCGCATCGGCCTCGCTCGTGCGAGAGACCCACGCGTGTCCTGCAGCCATAGGGTTTCGGGGGCGGCAATGCCCTGAGCCCCCGATCCGGCGGAATCCCCGCGCCCACGGAGCGCCCCGACGGAAAAGCGCCCGCTCTCCGTTCTGCGGGAGTGCCGTCACACTGCGGAGCCCCCCGTCACCCCCGGCCCGGCCGTTCCGCGGCTCGCCTCGAACCGCCCGCGCGGGGAGAGTCCCGCTCCGGGGGCGGGGGGCCGGGGGCGTCATTTATCGCCCGCTCCAGGCTCCGAGCGCTCCGCACAAAAGATCTTTTGTTCCCGGTGGTTCTGAATTTGCTCATTATTTGTAGGAACATAAACACGAACTGTTTGCGGATGGAGAGAGGGAGGAACCGGCTCGAATACGGCGTGGGGCGAGGAAATGGGAATGTTCTGGGGTATTCCTGCACCCTGTCTAGTCGGCACGTCTCGGTCCCGCCGGCTGCTGATCGCGCAAGGACGGCAGAAGGACGGATCAGCCCTGCAGCGGCCAAGGGAGTGTCACGAGTGGGTAGCGGCCACGCGAGGGCCCCGCCAGGGCGGGACAGAGCGCGGCCCCGGTGGCCCCGGCCAGGCGGGAACTGAGCTGGGATGTGACAAATGAGACAAATGAGCGCGAATCGAGCCGCCCGGGGCTGCCGCTATTCCCGTTTTACACCCAGTCCAGCTCTGTCCCGGCTCCGTCCCCGCCCGTCCCCACCGTCACCGCCCGCTCGGGAGCAGCCCCGCGACCCCGCTTTTAACAAAAGCAATTAGAGGTGAAGCGCTGCTCATTTGCATTCCGCTTAATGCCCGGCCGCGGTTTCCCCGGCTGGGGGGGGCCGACCGGCGGCGGGCGCTGGTCCGGTGGGGCGGGAGGGGGCGCGGCCCGGCCCCGCCCACCACGAGGCCCCGCCCACCGGGCCAAGGTAGGTGCTGTATTTAGGTTCATGCCCTTATATGGCGATGCGCGCGGCGCCCCGCGGACGGCGCGCACCATATAAGGCAGCGGTGCCGGGGCCCGGCTGAGCTGGTGAGCGCTGATTGGCCCGCCCGTATCGCAGCAACGGCCCCGGCGGGGGGAGCGGCCCCGCGCCCCCCCCGCCCCCGGCCGGGACCCCCGCGGGCACCGAGCGGGGACTCCCGTTCCCACGGGACACCCCGGCGGGACCTCACCAGCCTTCCTCCCCCATCCCGCCCCGCTGCGCCTCCCTGCCCGACCCGGGGCTCCCGACTCGCCGTCCCGCCGCGGGTCTTCCGTGGACACCGACGGCACTTGGGAGCTCGCGGTCCTGCCGAAGTGCGGCGGGACCACCCGTCCTCTGTCTCCATAACGGGGGGCACGGAGGAAGCCGACCGTGCCTGCCCCACTTGCGGCAGAACGCCCCGCGGACCGCGAGCTGAGGCAGCCGGCGGGACGGGGTGGTCCCGTTGTTCCTCGGAGCGGGGACCCTGTGTGGGCGAAGGGGGAACGGGCAGCGGCGGCGCTGCACGGGCTGGGGTGACCCCGATCTGAGGCACAAAGACCGGAGGGCTTTGCAGAGGAGGGCGGCTGGGGGGGCAACGCTGGGCGAGGTATTCACAGAAGGCAGCAGCGCTCTTTGCACAGTGCGCGGCGCCGACGGCAGATTCCGCGCACGCGGGCGCCAACCGCGATGCGCGCACCCACGGCGCGCCCAGCGCCTTCCCGTGTCCACCCGCCACGGTGCGGACCGGCCGCGGTGGAATGTTCTCCCGCTCTCCGGTGGGGAAAGGACCACCCCACCTCGGCTCCCACAATCCCGTTTTCGGGACATCCCCTCACCCCACAGACACCCGCGAGAAAACCCGGCGGGGAGGGAATCTCCGGCAGCGCAGGCGACAGCCGCGCACCCACGCGTGTCCGTTCCCGCGCTGCGGGCAGGCTCCGGGAGGCCGCCGCCGTGACGGGCGGGGGGCAGCCACACAGTGCGGCGATACGAGGTCGAGTTTTCGTTGCGGCTTCGCCGCGGAGCCGGTGCATGGCCGAGTCGTGGCCGCACGGTGCCGCGTGACCACGGCCCGATTATTTTTCTGTGGGTTTTTTTTTATTTTTAATTTTTTTATTTTAAACCGAAAGCAAAACCGGGCGCTGCGGGAGCAGCTGCGGGGCTGGTGCTCCTCCGGCGTGTCGGGCTGCTGGGGATGACCGGCCGTCCCTCCGCCGCGCCCACCCGGGTTCGGAGCCGCCGCTGCCTCGGCGGGCACCGGGCGGGGGCTGCGGGCACGTGCACGGCGCTACGGGCCGGGCTCGATCGGGGCAGGCTGCCCCGCGTCCCCGCATGCCGCAGATGAAGCCACACACCGGGCACCGCGGGCTCTGCTCTGGTCCCGCCGCCCTGCGGAACCTCCGCCCGTCCCCCGCACCGCCGGCCCCGGGGCTCCCCGGGTGCGGGGAGACGGGGAGGGCTGCGCCGCTTCCTCGCCGTCCCCCCCCATGGCAGGATTCAGCGGGCTCCGCCGAGCAGCCATTTTCTGCAGCTGCTTCTCCACCAGAGCTCAGGCGGGCGGCGGGACCGGGCGGCGGCACAGCCCAGGGGACCCCCTGCCCGCTGCCCTCCGCCGGGACGGGCGCCCGGAGCCCGGGCGGGCGGGGCCGGGGTGGCCGGGCTACGCCGCAGGGCTCGCCGTGACAATCCCACCCTTTCCCCGCCATTTTGTTACCGAGCTGGCGTTTTCCCAAAGCATAGACAGAACGGGAGCCTTGGGAACGGGCCCCCGTTGTGCCGGGGCGGACGCCCCCGGGACCCGTGTCCCCGTTCCCTGCCACCCCCGCCGCGCCGCACCTGGCAGCGGGGCCGGTCCCGGGACGCGCGGCCACCGCCGGCACCTTCCCACCGGGATCGCCTCGCTCGCCTCCGCGACCCGCGCACGCAGCACCCGAGGGTCGTGACTGCCCGAGTCCCTGCAGGACCCTGTCACGGAAGGCTGGCACCGCGTCCCGGGCCGCTGTCCGCAAAAGGAGGATGCCGGAGCGCGGTCCCCGGCTTCCCTTCCCGGTGCACCGGGAACGCGGGGCTGGTCACCGCGCTCCCCGCACCCTGTGGGCAGCGCAAGTGCCCTGACGGCCGGGGGACCGTCCCATCGGGGAGGGTCCGTCCTGGGGCCGTGCCGCCCGGCACAACCCCCTGCAGCCTTGCCCGGTCTCGGTGGCGGTCCCGGTTCCCTGCGGGGCCAACCCAAGCGCCCTCGCGGGAAACCCGTGGGGATCTTGGTTGGCCCACGCGAGGCCGGACGCCCCGTCGGGGCTGTCGGCATGGTCACACCGCCGGGGAGGGTGGCAGGGGACCGGGGGGCGGTGGCCGGGACGAACCGCGGGACAGCAGTGGCGGCGCGGGGACGGGCAGGCAGGACAGCGAATGCCCCGACGGGGGCAGCCCGTCCCGCCACCCGCGCGGGGCTGATGAGCGCCGGGTTGACACCAGCCACAGAACCCGGCGGTGGGTGCACATCCGTCTCCCACGCTGCATTCCCGGGCCGGGGGAGGCGTTCGGATGTGGCACTACCCGGGAGATCCCCGCGCGGCGGCGATGGATGCCCCGTGCGGGTGGGAGAGGGGCCGGTGCGTGCCCCGGGCTGGGCCTCCGGAGCCGAGCGGCGGCGGAGGGCGGAGAAGGGAGCGGGGAAGGAGGGGGCTCCTGCAGTGCTGCAATGCAGCGCCGCGCCGAGCCCGCCGGCTCGGCCGCGCTCCGCCGCCCGTCACTGCGGCAATGCGGATGGAAGCCCCGCCCGGGCTGGGCCGAACCGGTCCGGGCATCCCCTGCCTGGTCGGGCCGCGCCCTGCCCCAGACGCGCCGGGCTGCCGCTCTCCCCCACTTCCTTGGCCCCGTTTCGTTTTCCTCCCGCCCCTGCCGGGACCGCGGGACGTTTCGTCCTGCGGCGGGACGCAGCCGGCTTGTGTCCGCGGGATCGCCCGCTCGCCTCGTGTTTGGGGGCCGGGAGAGGCCCTCATGCTGCCCCCGGCGCTGAACGCCGGCAGACGCCGCCAGCAGCCACCCTGGTGGCCCCCTCCAGCACCTCGGCTTCTCTCTGCGGCTCCCCTCGACGCCGGGACTTGCGAAGCCCCCGGTGCTGCACCGACTCGGGGCGGATCCCTGGTCTCTGCCCTGCTCCTTTCCAGCTTCTCCTGGGAGAATCTCCTCCCTACCTATCCTCCGGGGCCCCACCGTCTCTGTTTCCCCTCTCCTTTTCCCTGTCCCCGCTGACCCCTCTGTGCAGTCCAGCAGCAAACAGCGCTGCGGGGCCCCAGGCGGTGTGGGGGGTTCCACCCCGGCTTCGCTTCCCCTCGGCTGCCAGCAGACACTCGGAACCGCAGCACGCGGTGAGGGGGAGCCGCCTCTCCCCCCGCGAGGCGCCCGTGTGCGGCGATGTGCGGGCAGCGCCCTGGAGAGAAGGGATTATTCCTCTTGTAGAAGCCGCTGATAAGGCACAAACTCAGCAGGGCACGGCGGACCATGAGGTGCATAAAATATCAGCGTTTAAAGCCGGGGAGACACTACAGCCCCCCCACTGCCCGCCCCTGTCCCACAGGCTCTGGATCACCCCCTCTGTGTTCGACTTTTGCCGCAGCAACCTGGGGCTGGAACCAGGAATTCTCTCCCAGCCATGCCAGGCAAACCGAGTTCTGCCCTCCCACCTGGATTTTTTTTTTTTTCTGACGCGGTGAAAATGGCACCGCATTCCAGCTCCAGCTCCTGCTGGTGCGGACTCAGCCGCTGGATCCTGCCATGTCTGCATTTACTGCATGAAAGCTCAGCCGAGCCCCTGAATTTCTTCCCTGGGAGAACTTCACGGGCTGATCAAGATGTCTTCAGCCTTGCCTTCGGGAGGCCGGCACCCCCGCCGCTCGCTGTGGGGCTCCCCGCGCCCCTCGCCATCCCTCCGTCTCTCGCCGACTCCTCTCCAATATTTCAATGTCTCTTCTCAGCTACCGGAGGCTGTTCCACGCGAAAGCGGGCTCACCAGTGCCACACACCGAGCAGTACCGCCGCCCCACTCTGCCTCCGCTCCCTGTGCACACGGGGAGCCCTCAGCGGCGCGGTGCTGTCCCTGTCCCCCTGTCCCTGTCCCTGTCCCCGTCCCCGTCCCTGTCCCTGTGCCCCGCCCGCCCAGTGACACAGCTCCGAGAGAGCGGCGGTGCCCGCGGCGGAGGTTCGGTGTGAACTCCCCGGGCAGTGTTCAATGAGTCCAAGGCAGAGCGATCTCTGACCGCAAACCGGGTGCTGGCGGGGCCCCGTCCCCCGGGCAGGTTCAGCCTTGGCTCCTCGGCTCTTCCTGCCAGGGTTCCTCTCCGGGAGCAGGGACACGGGGACACTTCGGGAGTCCCTTGAGGGCTCACCCTACCCCGGCAGAAGAAGGTTCCGGGACCCCGCAGGGGTGGCTGAGCCCCTCAGCCCCGCACCGAGCGGCTGCCGGGCTGGTTCTCTGCAGCGACCGCCCCTTCTGTGACTGAGCCCCTGGCAGGACGCGGTGCCCCCACGCAGGTTCCCCGCCTCGTGGAACCCCAGCTCTCAGCGGGCTGTGCTGAGCCCCCGGCCGGCCGCTCGTAGCCCACGGCCTCGGGGGTGCTGCTGGGCATGGCCCCCGTGCGCCGCCCCCAGCTCTGTGTCCTGATCTCCCAGCGCTTGGGACGTGGCACCCGCGGCCATTCCCAGCCACGGGGAGCGTGGGCGGCGAGGGGGGGAGGCAGGGGCCAAAGGCAGGAGCAAAGAAAGCTTAAAGTTAAATTTGACAGCCCGAGAGCAGAGAGACAATGCCGCGACCGAGACTTATTTGTCACATACTCAGGCACGAGATGGAAGAAATTCCTGTGATAATGCTCGTCCCTGCTCAGCCGCTGCTGCTGAACCACAAATTGCTGCTTGCAGCACAAAATATGGAAATGGAATATATTAGATTAGACGCCTTCTTGTTGGGGCTCTGCTCTAGGAGTTATTTCTAAGTCCGGACAGTTAAAGCATCTTCAAGCAGCAGAGCATCAAACCCTGGGAAAGCGGGTCTCCTTCAGGTGGCGGAACTACAAAAAGGAAAAACATCAGGAAGTCAGCTACCGTGGAGCCAGGGAAAGATTTGTCAAAGCAGAGAGAGAGACATCCAGGGAGGGCTCTTCCCACCTCGGGTTAAAAATGGCTCAGGGTCAGGTTGAGCCCTTAAACTCGAGATAAGGCATCGTTCCACAGCCGCCGGGGAGAGGGGTGGCACCGCTGATGTCCTACCACCATCTCTGCACAGCCCAGCACGAATCCCCCTCGTTTGTCTCTTGCTGGTGATTTCATGTGCCAAAAGAACACAGGCGGGAGAAGGACAGTGGCACGGCTGGAGCCAGTGCACATTCCTGGTGCTAAAATGACAGCCTGGCTTGCACCGCGCGGCGAATGGGTGGGTGCAGCGGCGACAGCGCTTCAGCCTTCATTTCTCAGCCGTGTGGAAATACTAACGTGTGAAAATTAGCGTTTCCAAGCATATGTGAATATTACCATTTATTTTGTATTTTGAGACGCTTCGGTGGCTCCTTGATACCGAACAAACTTCCCCTCCCCTAACCTTGTATTTGGTAGTAATACGAACCTGGCGCTCCATTGTTTTTTTCTTTCAGACAAAATATAAAATATTTCTTCCTGAGCAGCTCCCCGAACTCGAGGAGCCCGTTCACCTCAGAGGCACCGGCAGTGGGAAGGGGCATCCGCCTCCGGGGTGCAGGAGATGGGGCGGCACCAGGTCAGGGACCCAGAAATTCAGAGGGGGAACCCCTTAACCCTCATCTTCTGGAACACCATGGCCAGTCCATCACAAAGGGCATTTTCAGGGGGTCGGGCGGCGCTGCCCGCGTTCCCGGTGCGGCTCTGCCGGGGATGAGCCCTGCCCGCATGGCACAGCCCACGCCCGCAGCTCGGCGTGGCCATTTTAGCCGCGCTCGCCCTCGCCGCTGCCGCAGCCCCGCTCGCCGCCCGCCGCCGCTCCCTCGCTCTCTCCGGGGCTGCGGGCAGGTCCCGCCCCGGGGCTGCCCTGAACCGGTTCCCGGTTCCGCGGAGCAGCCCCGGAGCAGCCCGGTCCCACCGGCTGCCCCCGGGCTCAGCTCTCCCCCCGCCACCGGCGGCACCGGGCGGGCAGCGGCAAACGCTGAGCCCTAAATTGCTGTTCACAGCTGTGGGAGCTGCCCCCGGGCTGCTGCAGCCAAGGGATAACGTGTGACATTTGAGTCATCCTGATTTTCCTATCCTTGTGTTCCATAAACCGAGTGACACCTTCCCCTGCTGGGCACCAGGGAAGGGGACAAACCCGGCATCCCTGAGCCCTTTCCTGGGGCAGGCTGCTCCTCTGTGGCTCATTTCACTGCCATTACCAAGCACCACCATCCCTTGTCCTGTACATCCTGGACTCATCCCTACTGAGGACAAAGACCTCAAAACACCCAGGGGCTTCCTAATTCTCAAAACAGAGCGTGAAAAATTCCCAACCAGAATTCTTTGCTCAGCATAGTCTTCATATCAAAATTAATGCATGTCTGTTAAAGTGTCCATCAGCTCAGACCTTCCATCCAGGCTTCTGTTAATGCATTTTTTAACAATATCCAAATCTTCCCCCTGGCTGCTGCAGCAGCACCTCTGAAAGGTTTAGTTATCCCCTTTCTCACCTCCAGCTGAAACACTTCTATGCCATGGGAGCTGTGTCCACATCCACTCCCTGGAAAACGGGAGTGTGGCCATGCCCCCCTTCTCAGGAGCTTCCTGGGACAGAGCCTGCAGCTCTGGCAAAGTGCAGCCCCGGTGACTTGGCCAGGTCAGCTCCTGTCCCCTCACCTGGTGCCAGCACCATTTCTTGTGAAAGGGTGCTGCTGTTTTACAGGGCTCTTGAGGGGTTTAGGGACCCTATAGGGTTTGGAAATCCTGGAGAGTTTGGAAATCCTGGGGGATTTGGTGGTCAGCGATCAAATTTCCTTCTCTCCCCACCCTGCAGCCCAGGGCCTGCTGCCAGCAGGGTCGCCCAGGGACGGCACAGCCCGGCATGCCCAGCCCCAGCTCTGGGATCCAGGGTGCTTCCTGCTGTGTCACACAGCGTGTTTTATATGCCTGCTCCTTCGATAAAAATAAATCTTCATGTTTGCAGTTTGCTTTAAACTACATCAAGGTGTCAGCTGCACTGACGGCTCCTCTGAGAAACGACCTCGGGAGGTGCTGGCAAATGGCTCTGGGTGAGCCTGGGATCTCACCCTGTAACGGGAGCACCAGCAGCTCCCAGCCCACAGGGAGGAGACCCCGGCCACCCTCAGCCCTGCCAGGGCCTGGCACAAACTTCCATCTTTACAGAGACCCTCATTTCTCTCCCGTTTGCACCCAAAGGTCTGTCCTGCAGTGACACCCCTCAGTCTCCTCCAGACTCCTCAGGCTGGCACGGGTCCAGGGATGGCTCCCATGAGCAGCTGCACCACCGGCCCCTCTTCCCTTCCTGATCTTTATTCCAGCCCACCACCAACCTCCTTTCCCTCCCTGCAGGCTGCACACACCTGACCACAGCCACTCAGTCCCTCTTGTCCCCCTCTCCTGTCACTCCCTGCAGCAACCAAGGGGTCCCTACTCAGGATGGCACTGAGGAGGCCCCGGGAGCTCAGCCCCTATCTCCATCCATCATCCTGCTCACACCACAGCTCTCCCACCCAGACCATGGCCAGGTCAGCCACTGCTGCCCCAGACACCTCCTGAGTGTGTGAGATGCTTCAATTTGCCTGTCATGGGACCCTCCCCAGCTCAGGCTGCAGGCAGGAGATTTCCCAGGCACAGGGGATCATCCAGAGCCACTCCACAAGGCTCTGGAAGCACCTGGAGATGGTCTGGGCTGTGCTAGCTCTGTGCAGCTGCCTTCCTCTTCTGGTGCAAACATAAACAGAGCTGTGTCCTTGTGGCTGTCTCTGACAGATCTCACATGAATCTGGGCTCAGTCCAAATGATCTTATCTGTGGAGGGACTGAGGATTTCCTACTACCAAGCTTTTTTGACTGCTCAAACCAGAGGCAGCCCTGTGGGATGGGGGAGACGAGGGAGTTCAGGGCTGGGGCTGAAGTGGGGAACCCACCTCTCCATCCCCTCTCCATCCCCTCTCCATCCCTTCTCAGTCCCCTTTCCAGTTCAATGAGAGGGCTGCACCCCCACAACTGTTCTCCCACACAGAGGGACATCAACTCCACCAAAACCCAGCAAAACCCCTCAGTGGCTGCTGGATCAGCCCCATAGATCCAGTTTTAGGTACAATGGTTTCTAGCAGCTGTATACCCACGTGAATGGCTGTGCTCAAGTGGACAGGCCTAGAAAACCCAAGCAGTGGCTTCCCTCCCGAAATGTGGCCATGAATGCTTCACCTTGTTGCTGATTTCTGCAATGGGGGATGGCTGCTGAGAGATCACATCCAGCCAAGTCACACTGTCACCTCATTACATGGCATAGAAAAATGAGAGAAAAATGGGAAAATAAAGGAAAAATCTCACAAAATGCACACAATGGGTGCCTGGAGGAGCTGCCCCCACCCATGTATGAGCAAAAGCACTGAGTGTTCCAACTGCCAGGGAACTCTTCCCCTTCCCACTGCACACACCCACCTCCACCTTCTGCCCTCCTGGAGCTTCTCTCCCATTCCCAGTCTGGACCTGAAGTCTGGACCCATTCTCAGCCTGGACCTCCCAGTTCCCACCAGACTGTTTCTTACTCTGATAAAAACGTATCAGTTAAATGTTTTGTGTTTATTGAACATTCCTCTTCATTACAGCATCCTCACACCATGGAGGGAGCCCTTCCAGCCAACCCTGGGGCCCACACTGCCACTGTGCCACAGCGGTTCCTGGGGATGGTGTTTCCATCACTTCCCATGGAGCAGGGATCTCACTGACACCTCCTGAAACCACACAGAGCCACGGCAGCTGCTGGTGATGGGGCTGGATCCCAGCCCAGTGCTGGTGCTGACACTGGTACCACCGAGGGGAGGGGAGAACCTGAAAGGGCCAGCACAGAGCTGCAGCCCCTCCCCTGTGCACAGCCCTGGATCCATCAGGCCCTTTCAGAAGGGCTCAAAGACGAACACAAATTCTCCTTTTACATCAGCAAATGTTTGTCTGGAATAAATCCAAACCAAGCAGAGGTTAACACATTCCTGGGAAATACATTAAATGCAGCGCGCACCAGTGTTCCTAATGGAGCGTGGTGACGCTCCATCTCGCCCTGGATCACTCTGATAACCATTGCAAGCCACCGTGGACTCCACTTTAATTTGCTCAGTAACAGGCATTTAGGTTTGATGCATTTACTGGGGAAAGAGAGTGGCAGCAATAAGTAATTCATATCCAAACACTTCATCTCTCCCAGCCAACCGGCCCAGCAAGGGAAGGGCGCAGCTTTTAAACCAGTAACTACTTATCACACCTTTCACAGCACAGGAAGCTGCTGGAGTTGTGATAAACATGATCAAACTATTAAAGTAAGAAATATCTGGCTGTGTGGTTTCCGGGAAATGGTGCCTCAAACCAACCACGGCTGCTGAAGCACAGACGGCGCTTCAGGGGCTTCTGCAGCCCTGGGGGTGCTGGGTGCACAAACACGCTCAGAGGGACAGTGCTCCCTTAAAAACCGGCAGCACAACACCCTCCCTTTTCAGAAATGCTAATGAGCTGAGCTAACTGCAAACCTGCAGCAGTTATTAATTGCCCAGAGCCTCGCACACCTACAGCCCAGGGAAGGGAGCTGCCGAGCCAGCGATGCCCAGGCTCTGGCCCGGAGCCTGCGAGCCCACGTTCAAAGACACAACCTGCTATTTGTGAGAAACCCCGCTGGTTTCATCCACCTTTGTCAGGCTAAAGAGCAAGTCGTGCCCTGGCAGCCGCCCTGCCCCGGAGCCGTGGCCCGGCCCCGCTCCTGCACTGGCTCCCGTAGCTGTCTGTTGAGCCGCACTTCCCCTTTCATAAATCACATTTTGCATTCTGAGCATGCGTCTCCTCTTCCATGCCGTTTTTGTTTTCAGATAACCATTAGCTTAATTAATCAAGGGAAATGCATCATTTCTGATTGTATGTTCTGATAGTGAAGGCAGGGATGGCAGGGAAACACTTCCCACCACCCCATCCCTGGGTACCCCCGGTGCAGAGCGGGGTTCACCAGCACCTGCCCTGACAGCACCTCCCCAGCACCCTCAGCACGTCACCCACAGAGCTCTGGTGACACGTAGCGTTGATTCAAACCCTCTTAACATTCAGCACAGCGATCAGGCAAATGTTGATTTTAATCAGAGTTCACCATTTCCACTTGGGTGGAAACACCTTGGGTGCACAAACCACCAGAGCTTTGGGGCCTCTGTGCAGGCAGGTGAACACCCCAGCACTGAACATCACCCAAGGGTCCTTGGGAGCATCAACCAAAACTGGGGCAGAGCTGAGCTGTCAGCACTGAGCCTGCCCTTGGAGCCACCTCCCAGCAGCCATTCCCACACAACTGAGCCACACCAGAGCCAAACCCACATCTGCACATGTGGTGTCCACAGGAGGTTCTCCCACTTGGGTACAAGCCTCCTCTGCTGTTCCAGCTGGGAAAATGGCATCCACACACCCAGTGCTTACTTTTCTGCCAATTTAATTCAACCTGCATTGGAAAAGTGCTGCAGCTCTGGTATAACTGCTGGGCAAGGCCTGGGTGGAATGGCACACACAGGGGTTCCCACACCTGGTTGGATGCTGTCCCACCTTCCCACAGAAGCCACACGACCCTCAGATTTACAAAGGGACTGTTACCAAGATGAGTTTGGAATTTATGTAAATGAAATGACACCTGGGAAGCTGGGTGGCCCAGAAGTGGCAGCACTGGATGGGGGTTATTTGTGCTGTGGGAACAGCACACAGCTGGACAGACAGACACCGTGACAGTAGGACACAGGGCTGCCCCTCACGCCATGGCTCAGGTACCACTGCAGGCTCCACCTTACCAAACCAATTCACCTCTCACAAGTTCATGGCTCTGGTCCACACACATCAACGTGCCATCAACAATATTCCAACCCAGATCTTTGCTGGAGGAGACGCCGGCTTTGCCCAAAAGCCCAGGAGGAGACAGGCTGGCACCAGAGGCAGCTTTGCTGGCAGCAGAGCCAGTCTGGCCAGCACCAGGTTTGGAGGGTGGCACTGCCCAGGCACTCAACTCTGTTTGGGGAGGTGACAGAGGGGTCTGGGGGGGACAGAGACTGAGCACAGTATCTGTCACCACACTCTAAGGTCTCACAAAGAATTAGCGCTGCAGTGCATTTCCAGCAGACTCCAGCAATTATTAATCCTGTTCAGAGATAGCTACAGCTTTCTTGGTGGAATTTGAACCATCTTCCTTTCCAGAGACACTCAACTTCTCACCCAACTGTGACCCTCCCCAGCACTGGGATGACACTGCTGGGATGGCAACCATCACCCAGCACTGTGCCACCTTCCCAGCCTGTGCCCCCACAGCTTCCTCAGGTTCCTTCACAGAACTCCCCAGCCCTGCCTCACACCACGGGCTCCCGTGGCCTCGCTGCCCACCCACGGCTGCCCTCAGCTCTGTGGGCACAACACTCGGGCTGAAAACTGAATTATGATCATAACCCTGCAGCTCAGAGCCAATTCTTTAACCTGCAGGTCCCGGCTGTGGGGCAGCCCAGCTGCAGCCTGCCCACACAAGACCTGCCATCCGTAATGCTGTAACAAATGCACTCCAAATCCCAGTAGTTTTTGTAAAGGTTTATAGTCCTTTGCCATGATTGCATGATACATTTCTTCCCCTGTGACACAGCCCTCAGACCAGGATGCGCCGCTGGCAGCTTGCAGCAGCTGGGCTTTGCACTCCGATCTACACTAGCTGCAGAACATCAAATGCACTTTCAACATCTCCATTTAATATTTACATTCAAGCAATTAATAATTGGAAGCTTATAGTTTAGACATTTCTAATAGCAGCAATTTCTATAATAGCTCGTTTAGCTTTAGATAACGATTTTTTTTTTTTGCACATAGAAACACCACATGTGTACAGTATCAAAAAATATATACGGGATGGTCCTGTGGGTCATGGGGAGGGCGAGGGACCAAGACTAACAAATGTTCAATGGTTAAAAAGGAGAACAGAAAATAGTCGTTTGATATAGTTTATAAGGTGATCTAAGGACTCCATAAATCTAGGCTTTATATTTCATTATATAAATACCTACAAATAAATATATTAGCGTGGCCAGGGAGCGACCAGCTTTCAGCTCAAACAATACATTTCAATAACACCACGTACAAACGGGAGCAAGAATCACTTGACAAGTTAGCACTGTTAAAATATAATACTATAACTCTGAGTAACTGGCGGGTCCCATCCTCGCGTGTCCCACTGCCGGCAGCTCCTGGAGCAGCCCCCGGCTGCGGGGCGGGGGCAGCGGCGGGGCCACCCCACGTGGCAGGGATGGCCACCGTGCCTGTCCCCGCGTCCCCTCGCTGCACACGGCGGGCTCGGCCGCCGCCAGGGGCACGAGGGCTCCGGGGAAGGGCCACCAGCACCTCGGAGGGAGGCTGTGGAGCCCCGGGACGGGCGGGCAGCTCCCACGGGGAGCGGCTGCCACCCCACCTCACACCGTCACGTACTCCTTGAAGGTCACAGTCAGGCAGTTTGCGGTCACATCTGTGATAATTATATTCCCAAAGAAGGGCTTGAATTCCTGCAGGGACTCGGCCTCCTCCTCCTCCTCCCCTGCGGCCTCCCGGGGCTGCGGAGGCGCCGGGGCCGGGGGCTCGGCCGGCGGTGGCGGCGGCAGCTCCGGCTTCACCTGCGCCAGGGCCAGCTCGTCCTCCGGCCGCGGCTTCACGCAGCGCAAGTCTATGGGCTCGTCCAGGTCCGAGTCCAGCAGGATGACCTCCGGCTGGGGGGGCGGCTCGGGCCGCTCGGGGCGCGGGGGGCTGAGGCAGGTGGGGGCACTGATGCTGCGGGATGTCAGGCGCTTCTTGCCCGGCTCCCGCTCCGCCTGCTGCTCCGACAGGCAGCGCTTGCGCGAGCTGGCGCTGGACAGGTTCAGTCCCATGGAGGAAGGGCTGTGCTCGCACACCGGGCTCAGCGACCAGGGCACGAGGTCCGGCTTGGTGGTGAGCTGCAAGGGCTGCTCGGCTGGAGGAAGGGGCAGCTCCTTGGCCAAGGGAGTCTTTTGGGGACCTTCCTCCAGCTCCGCAGGGGGCTGCCGGCTCTCGCCCTCTGCTTTGCTCAGGGCATTGCTGCCCACCACCCTCTCTTCCCCTGGCTTCCTCCAAGCCTCCACCTTCTCCTCCCCACCCTTCTTAGGAGTCCTCTCCTCTGCAGCCCGCTTCCGGGGAGGCTCCCCGGACTTGATCTTCACGGCCTGCATGCCGTTCTCCATGTACTTGCTCATCACAATCACAATGCGCCCATTCTTGTTCTTGTTCTTGACGATCTTCATCTTTCCCCCAAGGCCATTGCTGGTCACCCTGTCCCGGGAGGGCGGCCCGGTACCACTGGACAGGTTCTTCTCAGCCCGTTTTTACTCTCTGCTGTGAGGTTCTTGACTGGGCCCAGCAAGGTTTTGGCTGGGCCATGAGCCCACTTGTCTGGGTGGGTGACCAGGGGGGTCTTGTTATTGTCCAAGCAGGCCTGACCCTGCGGCTCTTTGCTGCTGGGCTGGTAATGGGGCTCGTACATCTTGGGGTCAGGCTGGTAGTGGTGGTGCTTCTTGCTGTTCAGCTGGTAGTAATACTTCCCTTTGCTGTGGGACTGGTGCTTCATGCTGCTCTCCTTGCCGTTGGGCTGGTACTGGTGGTGCTTCTTGCTGTTGAGCTCATACTGGTGCTGCTGGCTCTTGCCAGAGGAGCCGAGGTCCAGCTTGGGCCTGGTATCCACAGCCGGGTCCTGCAGCCCTGTGAGGATATTCGAGCGGCGGGCGAAGGAGGGAAGCTGCAAGGCAAAACCAAAGGGTGGGGTGAGGCAGGGCTGCGGCACCAGGTGCCAGAGCTCCGGCAGGTGCCCGAGGCTCGGCCGAGCCCCCGCCCCTCGGCAGCTCTCCTCACAAGATGCTGCGTCCTGGGGCACCGCGTCCTCTCGCAGGCGGCCCCAGCCCGCTCCAACTTAGAAGCTGTGCATTGCTCCAGATTAATGAAGCAATGAAAAGAAGAAAAGCCCCCTTCAATCAGCTGTCTGGGAACGGGGGCCGAGCGGCACCGCCGCTGCCGAGCCCGCGAGCAGCCTGCTAATGCCAGGCGGGCACGGGCACAGCGGGTCTGCTCCGCGGCCCGCAGGGGAGGGGAGGGGGCTGAGCTCAGCGCTGGGGGTCCCCGGGGCGCTGCGAGGTGCGCAGGCTCCCGAGCATGATGAAACTCGCTGCAAGCAGCTCCCCGGGGACGGCCGAGGCGCGGGGGTGTGGGGCTGGGCACCCGCGCGTTACCTGCACGACCAGCGGCTTTGGCTTGGGGCCCCGCTTGCGGTATCCCATCAGCTGCTCCTGCCGCTCCCTGCGGGAACACAGCGTCACGGTGAGCCCGGGGGCAGCGCACGGACCCCGGCACCGCCCCCCGCGCACGGCTCCGCAGGCAGCGACCCGACACGGGCACAGGGAAGGGGCAGCGGGAGGGGAGCGGGGCCCTCCGCAGGTGCGGGGCTGCGGGACGGGGACCCCGCAGGTGGCAGCGGGGCATCCTGTGGAAGCAGCAGGCGCCTTCCCCGCTGTGGAGAGGGCTGAAGTTCACAGTTTGCGCCAAAACACTCCAGGAAATAAATGCGCGGAAAAGAAAAAAAATTAAAAAGGCTTAAAAAAAAAAAAAAAAAAGGCACAAGAAAAAAAAAAAAAAAGACGAAGCCCGTCCAAGCGCAGCAGCAGCAGCAGCGCGCCGCCTCCTCGACTCGCGGCATCGAATCCCGGGAAGAAGGAGCGCGAGGCGCGGCGTGGGGGCACGGCGCGGGGGAGCACGGCGTGGGACCTTGACCCGGAGGCGTCTCCCGTGGCCCCGCACCGCCCGCCCGCCGGGGCCGCGCCCCCAGCCCGGCCCGGCCCGACCCGGCCCGGCCCGCCCCGCCGCGGCCCCCGGCTCCGTGACGCATCTGCAATTGCGGGAGCGGCGCGGAGCGAGGGTCCCGCCGCGCCTCCCGCATCCCCCAACCTCCGAACCGCTCACCTGTTCTGGAAGGCGATGAGCAGCCGGGGGTCCAGGATGTTCTCCTCCGGCTCCCACGTGTTATATCTTGGAGAGGGGAGGAGAGCGGCCGTCACCGCGGGGCCGGGCCGGCGGGGCCGGGGTCCCGGGCAGAGCCGCCCCGCAGCAGCGGGCCCGATGGGAGCAGGGTGTGGGGCTGGGGTCCCGGGGAGGGGGATGGGCGGGGGGGGGGAGCCGCGGGGACGGTACTGTTTATTTAGCGCAGTTATTATTCCGGAGGAATTCCAGGCATGTCATGATGAAATTTTCCAAATCCCCTTTCCCGGACCCAGGAAAGCGGCCGCGGGGCGGAGGAGGGACCCGGCCGCCGCGTCCCGGACCCCCCCGCGTCCCCCCGCCCGCACTGTCATGCAAACCCCGAACGCTCCGCAGCGGCCGCGCTCGCTCCGGTGCCGGTGCTGCCCCCGCCTCGGCAGCGGCTCTCGGGGCTGCGGGGCGACGCGGGCGATTTTTGCGGTTATTCCCCCTTTCTCCCCCCTTCCTGCCCCCCCCTCCCCGCTCGGTTCTGCAATATGGAGCCCGACTCCCGAGGAGGGAAAGGGGGAAGGAGCCATTTTCTGGTGCACATCAGCCGCCGCCTGCTCGGCTCCCGCCGCCGTCACCGCCGGGCCCCGCCGCAGCCTCTCGCCGCCCGCTCGTCGCCCCGGCCAGGGCCCTTCCCAGAGCCCCATCCCCGGCGCCATCCCCGCCCGGTGCCGGTACTCACTTGGGCGACCATCCCCTCCATTTCACCAGGTACTCGACTCTGCCCTGAGCGGCGCGGGAGGCAAAGACACGGCGTCAGCGGGAACCGCCACCCCCGGCGCCCCCCGGCCCCCACCGCCCCCCGCCGCCGCCCGCACCTTTCGGATCCGCTTCTTCTCGATGCTCTCCACCGCGAAGACGTGCTCGCCCACCGCCGGCAGCTCCATCCCGCAGCCGGGAGGGGCCGGGCCGGGCCGCGCTGCAGCCGAGCTGGGCTCGGGCTCCGGCAGCTCCCGCCGCCGGCCCGACAGACACTGAGCGGCGGCACCGCAACCGTGCAAATCCCGGAGCGAGACGTCAGGGAGGCGGCGCCTCCCGGGCCCGGCTGCCCGTCAGCGGCGGGGCCGGGGATTGGCGCAGCCCTGCCGGGGAGCGAGGCGGGGAGGGGGCGGGCGGGGGCCGGGCACGGCGGCGCGGGGAGGGGGCGCGGGCAGCTCCGCTCCCGCCCCACGCGTGACTCAGCACGGCCCCACGGGGCTGCCGGGGCGGCACAGCCCGCGGGGCAGGTGCGCGACCCGCGGCCGGGGGTCCCGCCGGAGGATGCGCGGCAGGACGAGCCTCGGGAGGGCTCCGCGCTGCGCCACGTCGCGGGTGCCCCGGGCCCGGGGTGGCGGTGCCCGAGCCGCCGCCGCCGCCGCCAACCGTGTGGCCCGAGCCTGCCGGGAAACGCTGGCCCCGCTGCCCGGCCATGGGGCGCCCGGCCCGGGGACAGCCAGCGGCGGCGGCGGCGGGCCCGGGCCCGGGCAGGTGGCGGCGCTTTCCCCGCCCGGTGCCGGAAGCCGCTCGGGGAGCCCGGTGCGGGCGGCTCGGCGCTCTCCCTCCCCGCGGGGAGCAGCCTGAAGCACACGCGGGGCCACCGGTCGCTCCTCGCGCTGCTCCGCCGAACGTGGCGGTGCCGGAGCGGGAGGCACCGTCCCCCGGATAGTTGGAGCGGGGCCGGGCACGGTCCCCGTGTGAGCCCCGTGCAGCCCCCGCCGCCGCTGCGTGAGCGGCCCGGGCACCGCACCCCGGGGCAGGACGGCGGGGCCGCGGGCACGCGTGGGGTGATGCCCGGGGCGCCGAGGAGCCCTCGATCCCCCTCGGGGGCTGCGCTCCTGGGCACGGTCCTCGCAGGTGCTCGTCGCTGTCCCCGGGCCGGCTCCCCGAGGAACCGAAACCTCCGCGCCCGGTGCCAACGGGGCGCTCCCGTTGGGGTCTCGGTGACACCGTGCCGCTTTTCCCCCCGGGCTCTGCCGGCCCTCGGGTGGGGCGATCGATCCCCGCGGGGCCGGGCTGCCCGTGGGGCTCCGGCAACTTTGGCCGGGAGCGGCGGGGCTGAGCTCGAACGGCACCGGAGCTCCTCTGCCTTGCTCGGGCTCTGTCCCCGTTCTCCCGGCCCGGGGCTGCGGGGGCACCGGAGGGGACACACCGGGAGGCACCGCTGAATGTCACCGCGCCGCAGCCCCGAACAAAGACGCAGCCGCCGCGATCGCAGAGCCGAGCCAATAAAAAGCAAACTGATATTACAATTTTGATTTCCCTGGAGGGCCGAAGGGGCTTAATGTAAGAATTATTATCCATTGTGAACAGCAGCCCAAGGAAAACACACACAGGAAGATTTAATTTTTTTTTTTTTTAACTTAGCGGTTTTCCTAAGAAACATACATTCATTGAAATTTATGCCAGCGGAGTTTGTTAACCCTCCCCTTTGACATTTCCAGCTTCTCCTGTTGCCAGAGGAGACAAACCGCTAATGCTCGCAATAAAACTAAATGCCCAGGGACGAGCACGGTTTGGTGCGGTTCCTCCCCAGGCTGGGTAAGCTGCAGAGCACGGTCAGCTCCGGATCCCGCCCGGCTGGGAAAGCTCTGCTCTTCCCAGGATAAAGTCGGGAATAGGCGATGAGGAGGACAGAGTTTGGCCGGCTGCATATATATATATATAATTTAAAAAATAATTAACGGGTGAGCAGACATCCTTAGCATCTTTTAGACCTGCCTCAGAAGCAATACAAGAGACTGTTGATGAAATGTAATACAAATATATATATAAAGAAGTGAAACAACACTGAAAACCAATATTAAAAGCATTTTAATCACTGCCTGGCCCCTGGCTCCTATGGCTCAGCCGCAGCTCCCGTCCTTCGGTTCCTGTAGGATCTTCATCTGCTTTCTGTTACGGGGCTGATTGCACATGATTCACAATAATGATGGTAATGGTGGTGATTTTCTGTCTCTTACCTTGCTCAGGCAGCAGCAGTTCATGAACTGATACATCTTTCTCTTTGTCAGGCCCAAAGAGGACACCTTATTTGAACCACATAAAACAGCCTAAATAAGGAAAGTGGGAAGCATTTCCAACTGTTGCCTCTTCCTGACTGGCTGGGGCATATCACAGGGATGAGACAAGGAAAAAGGGTTTCCAACCAAAAGGAGCAGGAGCCAAGAGCTGCCTTTAAAGCCAAGAGAGAGTGGGTTGGCCCCGGGCAGCTCGTTGCTGGTTTGGTGGTGGATCAGGCAGGTACGAGGCACAGACACACATTCCTCCCCTTCACCACACACCTGGCCAAAACCCCGCATTCCTCTTTCTCCGCAGAGCATCAGCAAGAGGTGCTGCTGCTCTCAGCAGGATTGTCCCGGGTGGGGTGGGGGCTCCTCCCCCTGTGCCTGATCCCGAGCTGGAGCTGCTGGGGTGCAGCTGTAAGACAAAACCTCGAACAGCCAGGGACAGATGGGCTTCCTGCAGGTGCTAGGAACCATACCAAGGTAATTTCCCCTCAAATACTTGCTGGCCATATTCCCTCCATGTACCCAGCGCTGATGTCTGTCTGTGTTTGTTCTTTTCACCATTATTTATAAAGTTCTTACCCCGGAGCCAGAGCCAGCTCGGTGGCAGTGCCTGCTTGGGGTGGGTGCTGCCCCTCCAAAAGAAGATGCTCCTCTTCCCCTGGCCCCAGCAGCTCCTTCAGCCCTGCTCTGTGTTTGCCATCAAGCAGCACTGATTACACATGCCATCATTTCTGATGTTGCTCATTAGTCTGTATCATTATTAGCAATTCAAACCAGCAATTCTTTTCCAGCTGTAATCCTCCAGCTCCACCAAGGCGACTCCAAGGCTGCAGTTTGGGTGCTCACCTTTTGCTCCCCTCTGCCCCAGCTAGGCTGGAGGCTCCTACCCAGTCTGCAAAGCCAGGAGCACGCCAGGCTGAGCACCAAATAACAACAGAAAGTTAATTCATTAATAGTTACAGCGTTTCCTTCAAGGCCACTCTCACAAGGGGCCAGGCACCGACTTTGCCATGTCCTTGGAGCAGGGGGAAGGGCACTGGCCCCATTCATCCCTACCTGGCCGCCTGCAGCCTTGGCCAGCTGGGCTCCAGGATTTGCCCTTCTGCTTTTGTCAGCTCTGGCTTGCATTGGAAGTTGTGGCCAGTCTAAAAAACGGATTATGACACAGCCCTTGCTGAGGTCAACACTGTGCTGAAGAAAGACAAGAAAAGGATGGGTAGGTAGGCTCGGAAAAAGAGACAACAAAAACAGCAAACCCACAAAAACCTAAACCCACCCACCCAATCAATAGGATGCCATGAAGTACGATGCGAACAATGAAACCCTGTTCCAGGTTGCTAAGGCAAATCTGTCAATAGAGTATTGAACAAGCAAATCTGACTTGCAATTATTGTCTCCTTCTAAATGCAGGCTGCCCCTCTGCCTTGCAGCTCAGCCCCAGTGCTGGTGTGGGGAAGCTCAGAGATTGCTGGTTCAAAATGGTGAGGGAAGAGTCAAGTCTGGCAGCTGGGCTGGAATTTACTCCAACACACGCACTAAAACCCCCCGGAGCATCCCCACCACCTTCACTGCAGCAGCTGAAGTGACACGTGCCCTGCCCCCAGTGTAACAGGCAGCAGCAAAAAAAAACCTCTGGAAAACTGTTCATCCTTTAATGCTTTCAGTAAAATACCCAGTGCCACGAAGCACACGCGGGTGTCCTCAGACACCAAGTGCCCAGCATTTTGTGATGCTTAGGAAAACACTGTGAGGAGCCGGAGATCTCGAGTCTGGGGCTGTCACTGTGGTGGCCTTAAAATCCAGCACAGCAGCAAGGTCTGGAGCTGCCACCACCCACCCAGAGGCAGCAGCAGTGGGAAAATCCAGAGGCGAAACCACCCTGAACTGGGTCATCACGTGGAAATTTAAATGGCTTCACAAGTGCATCGCTGCCGCTGCCGCTGCTGCACATGGGGCCGCGTTAGGTGAACGCTTTTTTCTGGGGCTGCTTCCAGCACGAGCCGGAGGAGGTTGTGAGCAGAACGCTCAGGAAGGAGACACTTGCAGGAGCACGCAGGGTGCTTCCCCAGCACTTTAACACTGCTCGACGGGGCAGTTTGTGTGCAGCTGATGGAGGGGCTGAGGCACAGCAGATACAGGGCAGTGTCACCCAGAACAGCTGATTTGGGGCATGGCTGGGCTCCCCTCACCGCTGCAGCTCACCATGAAGGAGGCAGCCCCAGAGGAAGGAGAGCAGCGCAGGATGCTCCATCCCTCGGGCACTCGCTGGGAATAACTCCCCTTCCCCAGGGCTCCTCTCTGCTGTGCCTTCCCCCCACAACCTCCAGCATGGGTGCCAGCGAGGGAGCCTCAGAGACCATCTGTCTTTAATCTTCTTAGAGCCGGGCAAGTCGGGAGAAATTCTGAGGAAAGAGGCACCGAAGTCCCTCTGTCCCCGGCCGTGGCAGCACAGGGCTCTCAGCACTCAGGATCTGCCTGCCCCACATCCCCAGAGCGGTGCAGGGTGCCTGAGACACGGGAAGCGCTCCCACCCCCTGGAGCAGAGGGGGACGGGCCCCCCTTCCCCAGGGACCCTGATTCCCATCCTCAGCCCCTTCCCTGCACGCTCCTCGCCACCCCCCTCAGACCCAAGCAGCCCTGGAGAGCTCTGTCCTTGGAGCTCTTCCCCCTCTTATCGCTTAAGCTGATGCTGCTCCTCGGCTGCTGAGGGTAATTATGAGATTTTCTCCATCAGAGCTGGGTGTGCGCGTGTGTCCCCGGCACGGCTGCACCCAGTGGTGGCAGCGAGGAAACTCCTCGGGCACTTGGGATGGCCCCGCGGCCACTCCTGCTCAGCCTGCAGCTCCCAGTGCCACTCCTCCCTCTTGGGCAGGGGCTGGGCCGAGCCCAGGAAAAGGGATTTCAGCATCCACAGCCCCTCGGTGCTGCAGCCCAGCTGCCTCATTTCACACACAAATTCTCCTGTCTCCCAGCAAAACTTCCTGGGATGGAACAGCATCCACAGGGCCTTCCCTGGCTGCAGGGGAAACTGGGCTGGTCATGCCAAGCTATTTAAGCACAGAGATTGATTGACTGTAATTGATTTGCTAAGATCACAGCCGAGGACAGTGCAGCCCTCTCATGCTGGGACCTGTGGGTACTGTGAGCGTTTCTGCCCATGCTCTGTTCCCAGAGCTGTTTGTGCAGCACCTGGCACTGCCAAGGCTGGGACCAGCCCCTCTGGCAGAGCAGTTTGATGCCATGCTGTGCAGATCTGAAGTGCCACCCTGGCCTCCCCTCCCCGGGCAGAGTGAGGATGAGAGCCCACAGACAGAGCTGATAATTACTGCTTGGGGCTGGGACTGCTCGGGGAGCTGGGGGAAGAGCAGCAGCGAGGGGCTTGTCAGCACATGTCCTGCCTCATGGCCCGGGCATGGCACATGGCAGAGCTGGCACATGGACAAGTCACCCAGCACAGCAGAGCTGAGCTGTGGAGGTGCTGCCTGGGCACAGGGACCCTCGGGCTCTGGGGGCTGTGAGACCCCCAGGGCCCATTCCCAGGGATCCTGGGTGGTGGCACCAGGAGCTGTGGCTCCTGTAGCACAGGGGTTGGTGCTGTGCTGTGTGTATTTTATCATGTGTATATTGTATATTGTGTATATTGTATATTGTGTGTATTGTATAGTGTGTGTATTGTATCATGTGTATATTGTATATTGTATATTGTGTGTATTGTATAGTGTGTGTATATTGTATAATGTGTATATTGTATATTGTGTGTATTGTATAGTGTGTGTATTGTATAATGTGTATATTGTATAGTGTGTGTATATTGTATAGTGTGTGTATTGTATAGTGTGTGTATATTTTATCATGTGTATATTGTATATTGTGTATATTGTATATTGTGTGTATTGTATAGTGTGTATATTGTATAATGTGTATATTGTATAGTGTGTGTATATTGTATAGTGTGTGTATATTTTATAATGTGTATATTGTATAGTGTGTATACTGTATATTGTGTATACTATATATTGTGTGTATACTGTATATTGTATGTATATTGTATATTGTGTATATATTGTATATTGTGCTATCCTGTACTGTCCTGTGCTCTGGGGGCTGCGAGCTGGGAGCTGTTTGCTTGGATTGGGCAGCTTTGCTGTGGACAGACTCACAGAATTCACAGAATGATGAGGCTGGAAGAGACCTTCAGGATCGTCGAGCCCAACTAGACCATGGCACCAAGTGCCACATCCAGTCTTTTTGTAAACACATCCAGAGATGGTGACTCCACCACCTCCCTGGGCAGACCATTCCAGCACTTTATCACTCTTTCCATGAAAAACTTCTTCCTGATATCCAGCCTGTATCTCCCCTGGCGCAGCTTGAGGCTGTGTCCTCTGGTTCTGTTGGTTGCAGCCCCACCCCAGCCGAGTGCTGTGCACAGAACGAGAGGCTCTGGCCCTGCCCTGCTCCACTCTGGCAGAGCCACTGATGAGTCTGGTGGCCACCAGAAGCTTCACTGGCAGAGGTGATGTTTCCACAGGGCTGCAGCCCGAGCCCCGCTGGCGTGCAGGGCGCTGCAGGGCGCTGCAGGGCGGGAGGGAGGGAGGAAGCGCGCTGGGCTCTGCGGTCAGGCAGTTTCCACCCCTGCACCTGAGCCGAGGCTCAGCTCCTCGCAGCCCTTCCCTCCAGCTTCCTTCCGGCAGCTTCTGCTGAGCCCTGACTGCAAGGCTGCTTCACCACCCACAGGCTGCCCTGGCACTCCGACCCTCACAGGATTAAACCAAGTGTTTATGTTTCCAAAGGTTTCAGGAAGATTTCCTGGCCACGCTGTCCGCCCACCACGTGCTGTGCTGTCACTGGATCTCCGTGCCCCAAAGCTGCTTAGTCTGACCCAAGCTGAGCTGCACTGAAATCATCAGGAGAGGGATCACTGAAACCACCAGGAGAGGGATCACTGGAACCATGAGGAAAGGGATCACTGGAACCATGAGGAAAGGGATCACTGGAACCATCAGGAGAGGGATCGCTGACACCACCAGGAGAGGGATCATTGGAATCATCAGGAGTGGGATCACTGGAACCATCAGGAGAGGGATGCTTTGCTGGGGGAAGGAAGCTGTTGGTCTCTGCAGGGCAGAACCTCAGCCCAGGGCATCGTGGGGGTTCCTCCATGGCTCTGCTCCTGCTGATCTGCAGGACTTGGGCATCGACTCTGTGATTTGGGCGATTCAGCACCCACACCCAGCGCAGACCACGCTGCTGCTGCACAAAGCTCAGCCTTGGGCCTGGAAGACTTTTTCATGGCCTATGAATTCCTTAGACCCAAAGGCTGCTGATGTGTGAGCCCCTTGCACGTGTGCTGGACAGGGCAGAGCAGGCCCTGGGCTCTGGCTGAGCGCTGCTCTGCCCACACCAGGTTTGTGTGCCTGGGAACAGCCACACAGGTGCTGAGTGAGCACAACTGGGAGACACCACTGGGCTCTGACTGGTTAGACTGGCTCCTCCAACCTCTGCCCTTCCTGGATTTGGTTACACAGAGCCAGCTCTTTGGTAAAGGACTCAAAGGCTTGCAGGATCCTGCACTGCTCCCACCTGGCACAGTGCTCCCATCCCACAGTGACATTGTCCTGGGCTCTGGGGGCATCAGTGCCTGACCCTTGGGTGCTTTCTCACGCCAGATGTTCAGGTGAAGGCACTGCAGTAAAGACGTCACCCAGGGAGGTGGTCAGTGAGCAGGGCTGGGGGCTGTTCCTTGGAAAGCTGCAGCCCACCTTCCTTTTCACTTCCCCTTCTCTCAGGCGGCTGCGTGTGCCCTGGGCAGCTATTTTTAGGCTGCTGCTCGCTGTCTGCTTTCCCCTGGGGATGCTGAGCAGGTTCTGGGAACTCCAGCTGTCTCTTGGGCAGCACGAGAGATGCTGTGCTTCCTGAGCTTGCTCCTTCCCTCCCCAGCACACGCCCTGGCTCTGCTGCTGCCCTGCAGCCGCCCTGGTGCTGGGCAGAGGCTGAGATGCCCGTGCCAGGAGCACTGGCACTGCTGAGGGCTGTGGGGGGTTTCCTGTGCCAGGGGGATGCTGATGCTCTGCCCAGGCTGCTGGGATTGCAGGGCAGCTCTGATTAATGGGGCTCTGTCACTGCAGTCACAGCGGCTGCCCTGAGCCCCGAGGATTTACTGCCCGCAGCCAGGAAATATGGCACAGGCTGTCCTCTTGTGTTCCTTATGCTGGAGGGGACATCAGGAGCCCTGGTGTCACCCAGGACTGTCACAGACTCCCCACTGCAGCTGCCCTGCCCCATCACCCCATTCCTGTCCTGCCCCCTTCACTGCCCTTATATTGAGTTTCCCGAGTCCCACCCTGACCATGGGGACACATGTCACCCGTGTCACAGCCTGTGGGGCCAGCTCGAGCCTGGATGGGGCTGGGATGGAATTGAGCTGCTGGAGCCCCACAGTGACAGGAGCCACTCCTGGGGGTGACACTGAGGGCTCAGTTGAGTCACATCTGACACCCCCTGTGTCCCTTGGTAGCTGCATCCTCTCCCCTGCACTGGGGATTCCTGGGGCTGGCAGTGCCCGTGTGCCCCTTGTTTCTCTGCCCCGTGGCACCTCCGTGAGCAAAACCAGGGCTGTGTGTACCCTGTGGCTGTGATCTGCTGCTCTGGGCTCTGCAGGGACCCCACGGTTTGGGGAGGGCACAGGGGTGCCACCTGCACAGGTTGGAGCACAGGGCAGGGCTGCAGGGCTGTCCGAGGCAGGATGGGAACTGTGAGGGGCAGGGATGGGGGCTGCAAGGGGCAGGAGGAGTGGGATGAGCTGTGGAATTCTTGGGGACCCCAGCAGTTGGGGTGCTGCGGACACGGGGCTCTTGGTTGCCCAGTCCCAGCTCCCTGGGCACGGCTGCCCATGTCTGGGGCACCTTCCCTGCTCAGGGCCGGCCCGGGGAGGCTCCAGCCCCGCGTTCCCCAGCCCATGTTTGGCCTTGGGCTGCAGCAGGGCCATAAAAGGCAGCGTGGGGAGGGCGCCGGCAGCTCCGTGTGCTGGGGCATCCCGGCAGCTCCTCCGGGAAGCGGGGCTGGGGGCCGGGGCCGCCCCATGGAGAGCCTGCTCTGGGTGTCCCCAGCCCGCTGCTGCCCGCTCCGTGTCCCACTGTGCTTGGAAAGGGCCGGGCAGCCCCTGCCCCGTGAGCAGAGCCCAGCCCAACACCCGCGGGTGCCCAGCGCTGGTCCTGCTTGGGCACGGCCAGAGCTGTGGCCGAGCTCCCGCTGCTCTCCCAGCCGGGCTGGGCACTGCTCCATCCCCAGGGCTCTCCTGGGGACACCCGGCGCTGCTTTCATCCCGTGTCACCCCCGCTGGAGCGGCAGCGCCTGGCACGGGAGTGCTGCGGGTGCCAGGGCCGGGAATCGGTGGGACCAGGAGGGACTGGCGAGGGCTGAGAGCGTGGAAATGAAATCCAGGCTGCAAATCCCTCCTTGGGGGTGCTCGGAGGCGTCTCTCGGGGCGGGATGGGGCGGCAGGAGCGCAGGCAGAGGGGAAGGAGCAGCAAAGCTCATCCACATCCCTGCAGAGCGGGGCAGGAGCGATTTTGTCACCTCTCCGGGGCTGATTCACAGCCCAGCCCGAGCTGCTGGGCCGGGTGGGTGTGAGCCAGCCGGGAGGAATGCGGGGAAGGCAAACAGTGAGGAGGAAGGGCGATTCCCAGGTGTCAGGGTGGGCACCAGAGCTGCAGGGCAAAGTGTGAAGGTTAGAGATCTGGGACCAAGCGTTGGGACGGGGTGGGAGGGCTGTCCCCAAATTACATCCCCTGGAGCCTTCTGAGCTGGGCTGGGACAGGGAGTTGGGGCAGGAGGGCTGTGCCAGGGCCCTGGGCTGTGGCCCTGGCATCAGCTGTGTCCTCCCTGAGCCCTGGCACCAGCTATGCCCTTCCCAAGCTGTGGCCCCAGCACACTCAGCAGCTGCCTTGCTCCTGCTGCCATGTCCAAGGGAGTTTTGGCCATGCAGGTGTGTAACTCTGAGCCCAGTGCAGCCATTTCAGACCTGATGTTGGACAAAGCAAAGTCTCCATTAATGGCACCTCCCCAAGCCATGGGCTGCTGCCAGGGGTCTGGGGGCTCAGCCCGTGCCCGTCCTGTCCCCTGTGCCACAGAGGATGCAGGGCTGATTCATCTCCTGCCTTGGCTCCTGCTTACGTTTGTTCACTCTGTTCATTCCCTGCCTGAGCAGCTAAATTAAGCCGAGCAACAATGGGCCATCGATTATCCCATTATGTTTCCATCGGGCCTGACTTTCCAGCGGCTCCTGGAGGGTGGCAGCGTGGCCTTGGCAGGGGCTCGGTGCAGAGAGTCCCTTGTCGGGCTCTGCTCCTGCCCCCGGCATCCCACACACCGCGGGGGTGCCGGACCTACGGCCCCGCTCTGGCAGGACGCTGTGGCAGAACCCAGGTGTACCTGTGTAGGAAATGCTCCTTTGTCAGGGGAACCTCCCCATCCCAAAGGCTCTCGGGAACCATCCTAGCTCAGCCCAGGTCAGGTCTTGCTCCAGCCATTTGCACAGACCTGGGGGCTGTGTCCCCTCTGTCCCTGGCTCTGTCCCCTCCCTGACTTCCCTTTCTTCCCGTGCCACCTATTCCAGCCCTGCTTGTTCTTCCTATGATCCAAAAGCTGACAAGCAATTACTCAGCACCAGAGAGGCTGACACGTGTCAGCCTCCTCGGCAGTGCCACTGTCCTGGCAGGGCTCCGGCTCGGCTGCCCGTGGGCATCCTGGGGCACGAAGCGTCCTGCGAGCCGCATTTGCTGGAGAAGGGCTGGGTCAGGCCGTGCTCGTGGCAGCGAGGGCAGGGGTGGGCGTCCCGGGCAGTGCCGGGGGGGTGGCAGCCCAGGGAGGGCCCCGCTCCTCTCCCCGCCCGAGGCTGGTTCTGTCCCCGCTCCCCGCTCTCGCCGGGCTCTGAAGCAGCTCAGGAGCTGAGGGTGACGCTGCTGTGCCTGCACGGGGATGCGCTGGCAGATCCTACCTGCGTCAGCAGCTGAATTCCCTGCTCTCATTCCCGCTCCGGCAGCGTCTTAACCCTTTCCTGCCGCCCTGAGCAGGGGCTCTTGCAGTGGCTGTGACCCCCCGGCTGTGGCAGCCACACCTGCGCTGTCCCCACACACCTGCAGGAGGGGTCGCAGCATCCCCCGTCTGTGCCCCTGCTCTCCTTTCCGTGGCTCCCTGTGCCGGCCGGGTGGTGCTGCCCTGGCTGCTCCCGAGCCCGGGCTGTGCTGGCTCCGCTGTTCCCGATCCCCGGGAGGATTCCCCAGCGCTGCTGTCGGCATTGGCACGGGGCACTTTGATGCCCTTGGCAGAGGGCCCGAAGGCCAGCTGGTGTTTGGGCTGTTTGCAGGGTTTCCAGTCACGGCTGGAAGTTTTTCACTGCCCACTCTCACCTGCAATATGTGGACATTGGGCTCCTGGAGCAGGAGCCGGCTGCTGGAGCAGATTTGGGCCAGGCAGCCCTCGTGGCAGGTGTCTTGAGCAGCAAAGGGCTCCCTGCTCCATCCAGAGCACAGGCTCTGCCCAGCGCTGGGCTCGGGGTCAGCCAGGGGGTTGGGGTCGCTGTGCCGGGTGTTTGCCGTGTCCCTGGGCTCGGTGACAGCCCCGGGTCTCCCCTGCAGGAACCTCTGGAGAACAGAGAGGACTTTGGCAGATCCCCACGGCTCAGCACCTCCCCAGCTGCCTCTGCCCCCGCCAAGGTTAGTCAAGCCTCGGCCGCAGACAGAAGAAGCTGAACTTGTTTGTGGTTTCTGAAAGACAAAGCCAAGCTAAACAAAATCAAAAATCCCAGGGAGAGTCCTTAGGCTGCTCCTTCTCCGGCTGCTGCTCTGCCACATGGAGCAGGAGCTTTGGCAGGGCCTGAACTCGCTGAATTCAGGGGGACCTGGTGTATGGGGCACTGGGGGCTGCCTGAGAATCCCTCTGGGTTGGCCAGAACCACTCAAAGCCTGGCTGGCACCAGGTCCCCTTGCTGGGATGCCTGGGCTGTATCTGCTCACTCCTGAGGTTTTGGGAAGGGCTGGGTGCAGGGCTGAGCCACGAGCAGCTCAGCAGGGCTTTCCCCACCTCTGGGTGGGCAACTCCAGCCCGGAGCTGCAGCCCCAGGGCGAGTCCGAGCCGGCACGGCTGGCACAGCTCCAGCTGGGGCTGCCCCAGCCTCTGCTTTCCTTCCAGGAGTCGTGGCACCTCACGACGAGCTGTGTTTGTGTTCAAATGAGCCAAAGAAAGGACACACAGAGCCCCCAGTGCTGCTCGGGCCGGGACGGGATGAGCCCCTGAGCTCCAGCCGGCCCGACTAGTCTGTTTTTGTGGCCCATACAGAGGCACCCAGGGATTAATCAGTCAGCCCAGGAGGACAGGTCACATTGGGTTTGAAATTCTTTAGTGTTTGTAATAACTCAGGTGAGTCCCTTTGTTCTTGTGGGCTGTAATTTCTCATTTGACAGGCAGCGTCCCTTGACAAAGCAGCCAAACAGCCACATCCAAACACACCTAACCCTGGGACGTGGCACCGAGCCCCTCCAGCTGCCCCTGCCCCGCTCCCAGGTGACAATTTCCCCACTGCAGCAACTCCAGGGGCAGTTTGGCCACACCTGTGGGGTCAGTGCTCAATGCCAAGGACAAACAATGCTGACCATTGACCCCCCCTGCTCGCACAGGGGTGGGACATCTCCGGGTCCCCTCCCAGCCTGGGGACACTGTGTGCTGTCCCCTGTCGCCTGTGCCCTGTCCCCCCGTGCCCAGCAGCCGCCCAGGAGTGCCGGGACCAGCCCAGTCTCCATCTCGAGGGGTGCGCGGTGCTCTGCTCCCTCCTCCCGGGGTTCCCGGAGCGGATCGGGTTCCCGCAGGGATTACAGGGCTCGTTCCTCCCCGCTCCCCTTCCCCCGGCAGCCGCAGGCAGGAGATGTGGCAGCTCCGGGCTAAAGAGGCTTACACGGACTATTTACCTTGCGAGGGGCTATTTTGGGCTGCTCAGCTGCTAATGCACGCTCAGGGCAGGACTGAGGAGACGCCACATGAGGGTCACTGCTCCTGGGATCCACGTCCCTCCTCTGCAGGACCCAGCCTTGGCTGCTTTTTTGTTCCTTGGGTGTTTTTTTTTTTTTTTTTTTGGTTTTGTTTTGTTTTGTTTTTGTGTGTGTGTGTGTTTTTGTTTTGGTTTTTTGGGTTTTTTTGTTTGTTTGTTTGTTTTTGTTTTTGTGTGTGTGTTTTTGTTTTTGTTTTTTTTTTTTTTTTTTTTTTTTGTTGTTGTTGGGTTTTTTTTTTTTTGTTTTTTTTTTCAGATGGCCAAGAGTGTCAAAAAGGAAAATCTTGGGGATGGGTCAGAAGGACCTTTGAAATGCAGTGCCCTGTCCAGTGTGTGTCTCGTGGCCATTTCCACTGCACGGAGATCCCAAGGTTGCTTCCAGTGCTATCCTAGGCACTGTCAAAGGCCTCCAGGTTGGCTTCACTGACCCAGACAAGCTCAGATGGTTGTGGATCTCCAGTGTGAGTTAAATAATGGCATGACAAGTCAATAGACAGGCTGAGACTGGAACTGGGTCACTGGGATGTGAGTGCTGCTGGTCCTTGGGAGCATCTGGGGAGCAGCTCCATCCCTTTGTGTCCCTGACTGTGGCAGAGAGGGGTCAGTGTGTGCCAATGGGGGCACAGGGACAGACACCTGAAGTGTCCTGCTGGCAGAGGGACACTCAGGGAACGCCAGGCATGGCAGAGGGGCCAAGGGTGGCAACTGGTCCTGGGGATGCACAGCCAGAGCTGAGCCCTGCTTCGAACTGAACCCAGCTTATTCCACATGCTGGAAAGCTGCAGGGCAGAGTCTTTAACTAAACGAATCCTGAGTGATTTCCACATTGCTGAATGACATTTTAATAGTGGAAAAATAACGCTCCAAATTATCTACTTCATCTCTTCCTATTGTCTTTTACTGGCTGGGAACGAGTGCTGCAGCAAAACCAGCTCTGGCTCTTCTGGGAGGGGTTTGCTGGAGCCTCCCAGCCCACGACAGACAGTGGGAGGTGAGGAGGGGCTGCTCCCCTGTGCCCAGCACGGTGTGAGCCCAGCAGGGGCTGTTCCCCTGAGCCCAGCACGGTGTGAGCCCAGCAGGGGCTGTTCCCCTGTGCCCAGCACCCTGTGAATCCAGCAGGGGCTGTTCCCCTGTGCCCAGTCCTGCAGGCCTGGCAGAGCTGACCACCCTGCAGTGCCCTTGGGGGGCTCTGGCTGCCCCAGTACCAGGAGCAGCCACGGTGCTGCCAAGGCCCCATGGCCATGCCCGTCCCACACGGGGCTGGCAGGTGGCAGAAGGCAGAGTCTGGATCCTGCTGTCCCCAGAGAGAGCTGGCTCCTGTCCCCGTGCCACCAAGTCACTCCTCAGGAAGATGCTTCTGGCATTTTCTGCCGTGTGCTTCTTCTGACCTGAATTCAGCCAGGGCCACTTGGAGTTCCATGTGGGTGGAGCCCTGGAGTGCAGCCACAGGTGCCCAGGACAGAGCCTGGGGACAGCAATGCAGCCCCAGCACAGCTCTGGGTGGCTGCAAAAGGGGTGGCTCAAGCTGGGGGACAGTGCCTGCACAGCAGTGGACACACAAAAGCCTCACACAAACTTTTATTACCACGGAAACATCACAAACCTTGACAAACTCCCTGCCCCAGAGCAAAGCAGCCCCAGCCCCTACATGAGGTGTCCCTTGCCAAACCCCAGCTCACAGCTGCAAGCCTTGGTGCCATGGCTGGGTCGATTCCAAGCTGTGCCATTCTCAGTGGGTTTCCCCACTGCTCTCACCCAGGGGAAGTTTCCCTCTCCTGGATGAAAGGCACACAAACTGGGAGCTGAGCTGTCCTTGTGCCACTCAAAGCCAGCCCTTGGCACGTTGCCTTCCGTGGGTCAAGGCTTCCCCGCTCAGGAACGCCGCGTGCTCTCGGCTGGTGCTGGCTCACACGGAGCCTCCCAGCTCCAGCCTCACCTCCCAGCAGGAACAGGGCTCCAGGACAGGCTGTGGGTAAGGCTTTGCAAAGGATTTTGAGAGAAATGTGCTTGTCAGGTGCAGCAACCCACCCAGCTCTGCCCAAGGACATAGTGGTTCCACAGGTACCACTGAGGGCACAGACATTCCTGAGAGGCAGGGCTGGAAGTGAGCCTGCCCAGGACAGCAGTGAGGAGGGAGTGAGGGAACAGGACAGCCAGGGAAGGCTGCAGAGGGATGCAGGGAGGCACAGCCTGCTGCCACCTCAGCTCCTTTTCCACCCCCACAAGGAAACTGCTCCCCTGGCTCTGTTTGGCACAAAGCTGGCTCAGGACATGCCTTGGGAGGCCATGGAATTTGGTAAGAACCTTTGGCAACAGGGCTCAAGGCCCCAGCTCCACTTCTGGCTGGCAAAATTTATAGCAGACATGGGGAGAAACACTGTCCTTTCAAAAACACCCCGAGGGAAACCTTTATCAGACAGAGTTCAGCAAGAACGACTGTGACAAGGCAAGTTTCATTTTCACTTTGGGATGTGGGACAGGGAGCACCCCTGGCACTGACTGAAGAGCCTAAAACCCTCACAGAGTGTCTGTGCCACAGGCTGTGGCAGTGACAGGCAAGGACAGTAAATATTCAGTAATTGAGGAGAGCCAAAGGAAACACAATGGGAAACATACTGGAAACAACAGACTGAAGTATTAAAGTCTGCAGTTGTCAGCATAAAGAAACAGCTTTGCTGCAATGTCAGAGAATCTTAGAATGGTTTGGGTTGGAAGGGACCCTAAAGCTCATCCCATTCCACCCCCTGCCATGGGCAGGGACACCTTCCACTATTCCAGGTTGATCCAAGCCCCATCCAGCCTGGCCTGGGACACTTCCAGGGATCCAGTGGCAGCCACGGCTGCTCTGGGCATCCTATGCCAGGACCTCACTGACCTCCCAGGGAATAATTCCTTCCCAGTATCTCATGAAGAAAGAAACTTTGGGCAGTGTCTGTGAAATACCCTGACTCAGAGCAGTAGTGTTCTGACACATGGGGCAGTCCATTTTCTATAAAAATTGAAAAAAAATATCATGCCAGCCAGTGTACCCTATAAAACCAGAAAAAGCCAGAGACAAGACTTTTGAGGTCACTGGTCCTTCCTTGCTGACAAAGCAGACACCTTCCCTGCAATCCCAACAGTCTGCAGTTTTATTTTTGGCAGATTATAATTAAAATGGCTTTTATGGCTTTAAAAAGAAGCCACCAAGCTGCAGGTTTTGGTTGAAGCAGAGAGCGTGGTGTGCTCTGGGTGAGGGGACAGTGGCCGTGGCTCTGCCCCTGCCACCTGCCCACCAACACTTCTGGGCAGCCTTGGCTCCTCAGTGCTCTCTTTCCTCACCAGCAAGTAAGAAAGTTCTGGTTCCTAACCAGTCCAGTCCCAGAGGCAGAATAAAAAGTCCTTGCTAAAACCTAGAAAAACTTGTTTCTAACAAAATCAGAGCCAAACACAGTTCCTAGGTCGACGCCTTTCTCTCAGGTTCCATCACCCATGCAATGGAACTTCCCCTACGGAGCAATTTCATTCCTCTTCCATTCCACACCTTCCAGTCTTCTCAGGAGTCTTGACAAGCTATTCCTCCATTTTTTTCTTCAACGTTTTTTCCTATGCACATCCTTCCTGCCCTTCCCTTCCGCCGTCGCACCCTGTTCCTCCCAGCTATTTTCGGAAGGCAAAGACATCCCGTGTTTTCAGGCCCCTCTTGCCTTCACTTCCTGGTTTAGGAGAAGACTCTTCCACCAGCCCCCCGTAGGGGCAGCTCTCGGACTCTAGGTGGTGGCCAGAGCACTCCACAGCGGGCATGAAGCCACTGTCCCACATGCCTGTCCCACACAGCTTGCAGAGGTCATGCAGGCTGCAGGGGATGCGGGGCAGCAGGTGGAACTGATAGAGCAGACTCCTGGCCTAGAGAGAGGGAGGGAAAACACTCAGCCCTCAGCAGGACCAACAGAGAGAGCTGAGGTGGCCTCCCACCCAGTCCTCCTGTTTGGCTGCCTGGGCTTCAGCAAAGGGACAGTGGCAGATCACAGGGCTGCCACCCACCACAGCTCAGCCCATGGCCCCTGCCAGCTGAAAGGGAAAGGGCACCATGGCACCAACATCTCTGTCGCCATTTCCCTGAGCAGGGTACTCAAACAAGGGCTATCCCAACCACACTGTCACCCCCCAAGCACTCAGCAGCCACCTCCTCCTGCTGCAAACCTTGCTTGGCAAACAGCAGCATCCACCCAGGCAGCCACAGGGATACAGGAGATGCAAAGCTGAAGCAGCAGTCCCCAGTTTTGTGAATCCTCTGACTCATCTCTGGACCCTGCCCACGTGGGCACCTGGGCATTTACCTTCCTGAGTACGAGCTCCCCATTCATGTGCATGGCCAGGTTGCTGAAATGCAGCAGCATCTGGTCAGTGGCCAGCTGCTGCTCGATGACGTCGTCCCCGTAAATCACCACGATGGCCACGCAGATGAAGAGGTGGAAATAGTCTGTCTGCAATGGAACACAGGGGCTGCTGTACAGCAGGTGGAGGCAGAGCTCTGGCTTCACCTCCCACCCTCCACAAGCGGGTCCTTGGTGAGAGATTTTGCTCCCTTCAGTTCTGCCCAGTGGTGAGAACGTGAGTTACTGGTAACCTCTGAACCACAGCCGAGCCAAAGCCTCTTTCCTTCACAGCACAGCAGCAAGATCTGCACCAATGTTTGCACCACCTAACAGATTTTTGGGAAGACATTTCCCAGCTGTGTAAGAGAAGCCTGAACTTCAGAAGTGGGTGTTCAGCATTTTCTGAAACACCTCCTTCTGAAGCCCAGACACCCCCAAGGAAGAGAGGCAAGCAGGGCTCCATCCTCCTGCTACTTAAATAAACCTCTGCCACAGTCACAGACCCAATTTATTTTGGCTGCTTTGCTGCTGGGAGCCTTTCTGGAAATCCTCAGGGGTGAGGACCCAGCCAGGACGTGCCTCACCTGGTAGTGAGCCCAGCACGCCTCCCACATGCGCAGAGCCTCGGCCTCGGGGAACTCCCTCTTGAAGCAGAGCAGGATCCAGCGGTGGCAGAAGAGCATCTGCAGCCCGTCCTCTCCCAGGGCACACAGGTGCTGGTGGAAGCGGGGGTGCATCAGCCGCAGCAGCTCCCGCAGGTACAGCTGGAAGAGAATTCCTGGGCTGGAGCTCCCCTCAGCACCCAGGGAGCCAGAGCTGCAGAGCTCTTCTCTCTCAGCTGCCATTTCACAGGAAGGATGGGTGTAGCTGCCTCTGAGTGCCTCAGTCAGCCAGGATCAATTCTACCCACCAGCTACTTCCATAGAATCCTAAGGGCATTTACCTTTCTGTGAATGGAACTGACCCACAAGGATCAACAAAGTCCAGCTCCCAGCCCTGCAGACAACAGCCCCAAGGGTCACCCCAAGGATGGAGTGGTTTTGGAGTGTGATTTGGCATGCTGGAAGCATTCCCCCAGCCCAGGGAACTGAGCTCAGCACTCAGCCTCACCAGCTGCTTCTCCATGTCCTCATCCCGAGGGGAGCTGATGAAGATTGTGTTCTGCATCAATCCAACAAAGCACCAGAAAGTATCTGACTCATCCAGGACCTCTGCCAGGAGTGGGGCCACCAGGTCAGACATGCCCTGGGAGTATCCAATGGCTGGGTTAAATACTGCATAGTTCAGCAAGATCCTCCTGGAGCAGAGACAGAAATGGAGAGGGGACAGGTGAGGGCAGCTGACAGCATCATCTCAAGGACAAAGACACAGGGCCTCATGTGAGGTGCTGTAACACAGACAGGGAAACCCTGCTGCAAACTTCAGTTCTGTGGCATAAACTTCAGGAAAAGGTTTGGCATTCACAGGTATGAAGAGGAAACAAGAATAAAAAGATTAAGAGGACAGAAATGAGGGCCCATGGGAAAGGAGAGATGATACCCAACACATCCATAAGGCTCCAAGCCATGCTGTTGGATGAAACCCAACTCCTCTGAGGTCACACCTTTACACTCTCATGGAACAGACTCTGGTGTGCTTGTCCTGTACCCCATCAGGAGAACCACAGACCCAGGCCTAGCACAGCACCTTTGCTGTGTCTGTGTGTGCAGGGAAGCTCAGGGATGGGAGCAGGGTTATAGGATGGAGAAGGGAGCTAGAGCAGCAGTGGGAGCACTGGGGAAGGCCTTGCTGTGGCATCCTGTGATTGCAGATATATGGTGGGTGCTGTGCAGCAATCCCAGGCAGTCTGGGCTGGGGGCTGACCAGCAGGACATGAGTTTTAGGACATGGTTTTTAGACACTGGGACCAGACACCTCACCTCATGGTCTCCACGTTGGGGTTGCCCTCCCCTCGGAAGAACTGGTTGCTGCGGTCGGTCCTCACCACGTCCTTGTCCACCGTGAACTGCACCTGGCGCCAGAAATCCTTCTGCTCATCTGGGGTCATGGACAGCCTGGAAACCACACAGCAACAGCAGGGGTTACCAAGAGAGGAATGGGATTGCCACAATGAATAAAAAGCCTCATTTCAGTCTTAGTTTGCAGAGAAAAACTATTCCTGTACTGAGTTTCCTTAGCACCTGAACCAGCAGACCTGTCCAGAACAGCAGATTGTCTGTCCCAAGGGATTACTGGAATGAGCCTCCTGGGTTATAAACAGGATAACACGATGTGTTTGCTGCCATAAACACTTCAGAAGCATCAGACTCTGCTCTCCACTGCTCCTGGGAACTCAGCACACCAGAACTCAGCACACCAGGTTTGATTGTCTCCTGATTATTAATGGTACTGTCCCTCTCCAGCTTCAATGTACCCACCTCCATCTAACAACACACAATTCTTGCATTAACAACCTTCTGGGATCACATAACCTTTCTCATCCCTTATTTTCATGTGCATTTTATTTATAAATAAATATAAGATCCTAATTTCACCTTCAGTGCTCTAACCTGAGCCTTGTCTGTGAGGTTTCCCTGCATGGTACAGATGAGGCTGTTTCCAGAGCCGAGGTAAGGAAAAGTCTGAGCTCTGTGGCATTGGCTCCAGAGCCTCAGGAGGTCAGCAGTGCCCAACACACCTCCACCATCCCTCCCACTCCTCTGCTCCAGCCTCTCCTGATGCAAAGGATGCAGAGACTGAGGTGTCACTGTGATGTCAAGCCCAAGGAAGACGAGCAGGGCAGGATGATGATGATGATGATGATGGTCTGTTACCTTTTCTCCTGGATCTCAAAGTATTCTTTCCTCTTCTGCAGCCTCAATGCCTCCCTCTCTTCAGAGGTGGACTCGTAGCTGTAGTAGTGCAGCAGGAAGGGCCACACCTCCCCACGGATGGAAGTATCAATCCCACCAAAGAAAATGGCCTGGAAGAAGGAGCAAAAGTTATGGCTGGAACAGTTTTAGCATTCCCAGAAACAGCAACAAGCAACTGCCCGCTGCTGTGCTTTGGTGCCTGTGCAGTTCTTTCCTGACAAGTGACGCCTTGATTCAAGCTCCTGCAATTTGCACATGTTTAGAGGGAAAGTGCTGGCCCTCTATTCCCAGACCAGACACAAATCAGGCTCATTTCAATGTCAATAACCACCCCCGGAGAGGCTCTATGATTAACGTGTCGTTCTCATGTCACGGCTTAATCCCAAATCCTGGAGACTGCACTGCACTGCAAACTTCTGTCTCAGGGCTGGGCCCAGTGCTCCCCTCAGCCCTGTGATTTCATACAGCAATCTCAGTTTAAACAATCTCAGTTCATACAATCTCAGTTCATACACTCAGCTATTTCAACCATCTCAGTTCTTTCAGCAGTCTCCAGTGCTCTCTGTGACTTGGTCACACATTCTGCAAACACAGCAGGCACCAGGCACTTTGGTTTATTGATTCCAAACAGCAGCAGAAGTGGGACAGCTCCTGGGTCAGAGAAATGCTCCACCAGCACAGAATCACAGAATTGTTAGGGCTGGAAGGGACCTCTGGAGACACCCAGTCCAACAGCGCAGGGTCACCGAGAGCAGGTGACACAGGAGAGTGTCCAGGTGGGAACCCAGCCCCACAGCAGGACCTCCAGCCAAGGCTTCACCCACCGCTCTCCACCCTCCCAAAAGCCCAAAGGCCCAGCTCATGGCACTCGTGCAGCCCCCTGGGGACTGTGCCCAGGGGAGAGCAGGAGTCCTCACCTTCCTGAGCCTGTACTCCTCCTCCACCTGGCCGGCCTGGTTGAGGTGCTGCAGCCAGGCAGACACGTCCAGGCGCCGGGATGAGTTCTCCTCGGGGTGGGTCTCTGCCGAGGGCAGCTTGGGCCGGCGGATGGAGAACTGCATGCAGGTTTTCTCATCTGAGAGCTGCTGAAAGGGGGGCACAACAAACCACAGTGCAGCACAGGGGGAAAGACAGAGCAGGGAAACCTCTGCATGCTTCATGTAGGATTAAACATGAGGAGCTGCACTTGGGGAGGTTTTATTGTTGTTTTTTTTTTTTAAATTCCAACCATTACAATAACAAGAGTGATTAGAATAATTAAAATCCACCACGAAACAGCTTCATCTTTAAAAAAAAATTAGTTTACATTCCTCCTCCAATCTTATCCCTGACCTGAAACTGAATTAATGCTGCTTACAGCAAAACTTGCCCCTGCCAGGAATGCCTGCAATAAATTACATATGATTGGCCATATACAAAGGGATTGCTGTTAGGAGAGTGGGGAACTGCGCTGCCAGGCTCTCTGAGGGCACTCAGGATCCCAGTGCAAGGCTGCAGCTGACATTTAATTTAAAAATCAAAGGTTGCTCAATGCAAAAAGTGAGCCCATGCGACCGTAATAAGAAAAGCAGCGGGGGGCTCTGTGGGAAGGATGGAAATTTAAAAATCACTGTTTCTAATAAGCACATACAATATCTTAAACAGATAATTAAAGAGCTCTTATCACATTTGTATGTAGATTGAACAAAATATGGCAAGATGCCTTGTCAAAACATTATCCAAATGGAATGTTATGCATCACAAGATGGATGAAAGGCTCTGACACAATTTCCAACCTATCTCTGCAGATTTCCAGACACCTTCTGTGCCTAAAGGACAGTGCTGACCCGTCAGGTCTAGCAACATCACTACCTAAGTGTTCTGAATGATCTTCTCCCATATTCCACAGGTAGAACAGGAATGGATGGAGTGTGACTTGCATTTCCTAAACACACAGCACCTGGCAGCTTCCAGCCTGACCCAGTGACATGGACTCATTTCTCCAACACACCAACCCAAGTGTGAAACAGCTGGCCCCAGGAGTACCTGGTCCTTGAGACGGGTCTCTGTGCAGTACTTCCACTGCTGGAACACCTCAGACAGTTTATCCAGGCCACCGTGGTGAAAATGGAAGATCTTGTACTGGCTCTCCCTGCTCGCCACCACCAGCTGCCCACAGGTACAGTTCTCATCACTGTGGGAACAATGGGGAACAGCCTGCAGGGACCCCCCAGCACAAGGAGGGACCGGCAGGGCCCTCGGGGACAGGCAGTGCAAAGTGCTCACAAAGTGCCACACCAAGCTGCCCCAAAAACAGGACACAGCTTTGCATCCCTGGGACTCACTGATCCTTATGGGTCACTTCCAGTTGAGACATTTTATGATTGTATGACATGGTCATGGTGACAATTTTCTCCACCTGTGCCTGGTAACAGAACTATTTTTACCCTTCCTTCACATGAAGGAATTAAAATTTGTCTTCCCTGGAGAAAAAACCACAGGAAGTCTGCCCCAGAAACATTAAGGCAGTACACAAAGTCAGCTCCCAGGGATGCACAGACTTGCTCACTCACATACAGCTTTGTCCAAAGAAACAGGGAGTGAGAGCAAAAAGATGGAGTAAAAATGTTTTGCAAAATTTGAAATAAATTTTGTAATAATTTGAAAGATAACTGAAGAGGCTGAGTGCAGCAAGACTCTAGAGGAGCCTGGTGAGGGACAGACAAAGGAAAAGGTACCATAGATAAAGATGTTTTTCATATCCCCAGGTTATTTGAAGCATTTATGGTATGACAGCTAAGAGCAACCTTTACTTTACTAAAAATAAAATCCTTTCGGCTCTGTAACTGTAATTCAGAGGCTCTCCTTGAGAAGGCTGACACTCACTTTCCTGGAGACAATTGTTCTGGAAAGGCTTCCAGGTAAGGATTGCAGAAATCACCTCCACCCAGAGCCCCGACATGGAGTATGCACAACTCACACAATTCACACAATTCACACACAACTCACACACAATTTATACAAAGCTCACACAACTCACACACAGCTCACACATAACTCACACACAACTCAAACAATTCACACACAGCTCATACACAATTCACACAGCTCACACACAGCTTTCACACAATTCTCACAATTCACACACAACTCGCACACAATTTATACACAGCTCACACAACTCACACACACCTCACACACAAGGATCCAGTACCTGAAGAAAAGGCGAAGGGATCTCATTTGTCCCAGGTCTACTCTGAAGACACCACACACCTGCTCGAGAGCAAACACCTTCTGCTGTTCATCCCATCTGGTGCTCTGTGTTTGCCCATTGTTCTCCTGGAACTGGGCACTGGTGTCCAGGCTGGAGGCAGAGCTGGTGGAGCAGGTCATGTGATTGTCACACGTGTCCCTGTGGGGACAAAAACCCCGTCAGCCACGTGAGGCTGTGGGTACATGCAACAATCACAGGTGCTCCATGTTAAAAACCTTCAGTCAGAGTTCTGAAACTGGCACTCATTCACCAACTAAATTATTTTCATTTAAATTAATTCACTGCCATCCCAAAAAGCATCCTGGTTTTGGCCTTTTCCTAAAGTTCTTGCATGCAGAACTGGGGAGAGACAAACCCATTCTTCAAAACACCATTTTTTGAGAAGGCAAAATGAAGAAGCTCAAGTAATGCCCTCAGTGTCCAGCTCAGCCACTCCACACCAGAACAGGGACAGAAGGAATGAGCACATTCCAACAGCAGCATGGATCTGGGATCTTATGTGGGAAATTCCCTCTTTGACCAATAAGATCCAAAGATCTTTCCCCTGAACTTGAGTTCTCATTACACCTCTGCAAGTGGACCTGCCAAGACTGGATTCATGCCTATATTCCAGACAAATGGTACAACCTGCAATCTTGAAACTTGGGAGACTTAAGGATTGGGAAATCTCATTGGAGATCTCTTTGCAAAAGAGAGAAAGTGAACCCAACCCTTTTCCAATCCACCCCAGATCTCCAGCTTTAAATGCAAACTGAGTTCAGACTCAAAAAGCCCCCATGTCCCCACCAGCCCCCATCCCAAAAGAAAAATATCAGTGCTTTGGAACTGAGTGAATGTGAAACTGTGACCCCTTGGCTCGTAAAAAGGCCAATGCACGTGAACAATCTCAGCGCGGGCTCTGAATGGGCTCTGCTGTGAAATTGGGGTTTGCCAGACAAGGCCCGGAGCAGGTACAAAGCAGCCCCCTGCAAGGCCACTTTATGTGGTGTTTTCTAATCCTCTTATCCAACAATGTGGGCACTGAACGCTGGAAATCACACACTCAGCATGCACTTCACATCCCTGTGCCTCCCTCGCCTGGCTCCGGGGCCTCTTCCATGGGGACCAGCCTCATGGGCAGCACATCCCGGGGGACAGGCCAGCACATCCCGAGGGACAGGGCTCTGCACAGCCCAGCCATGGGGACATTTCTAACCCAGCCCTGTTCCAGTGTGTCACTCAGACCCCCCAGCCCCTTCCTGCTCCTGTGGCACTGTCTGGGTGAGACCAAGGCTGGTTGACTCCAGCTAAAGGAGCAGCTTCGTGGCTCTCTGGGAAGTTCTGCTGCTCCAGGTTTTAGAAAGAAAGCAGCAAAGCAGAACTCACATTCAGTCCATTTGGGGGATGAGGACTCAGAAGGGATGTAGCAATAGGGATCACACCACACATCCAAACTCACTCCAGGTTTGACATCGACCACAGCTGTAACCATCCCCTGCCTTGGGAATTTTTCCATGAAGATTGTATTGGCTTTTATGAAAAATCAAACATTACTTTCTGATAAAGTATCAAAATGTAACGCTTTCTAAAACATTGAGTATCTAACATTAACACAAATAAAACAAGAGTCCTGGTACAAGACACTTGGGCCGGACTGCCTGCTAGGAGCAGCTGGTATTTATGGAGCAGCACTTCATAACAGCCACAGCTGGTTACACAGGATTTTCCTGGAAGAGATGACTCAAACTAACTCTAAGACCAAGCAGAGGAAACCCATTTTCTAAAACTCTTGCAAAGACGAGCTGGTCAGTATGGCAAAGGGCTGGAGGATGGGTTGGTGTGAGGATCATGCAGGTCCTGGTCACAGAGGTCCACGTGCCAGTTCTCCAAGAACGTCACCTGAAATGACCAGCAGAGATGTCCAGAGAGCTGCCAAGAAATGAATTTCCAGTGGAGCTGGGCAGGGTGGCTTTGATGCTGGGCATTCCGTAGCGCCTCAGCGCAGCTCAGCATTTCCAGCTGCAGCTCCCTGTGCCCCAAATCCCAAATGTGCCCCAAAACCCAAAAGTGCCCCGGCTGCAGCAGCAGCCAGTGAGAGCTGCGGGCAGGAGAGCCCAGGCACAGCCCTGGCACTGGAGGAACCTCCGGAAATGCTTCTCCAAGACAAATGTTTGCAGTTCCCATCCAGCAGCAGTGACAAGCTCGCACACGCATCCCACAGGCAGAGGAGTCCTGTGCCAGTGGGTTCAGCCCTTCCAGGCTGCAAGAAGCACCAGGGGTGAGCAGAGAGCCTCAGCCTGTGCAGCCCGGGGAAATTCTGATGTTCTCGTTGATGCAGAGGGGGAAATCTGAAAGAGACACCTGTGCTCTCCCTGCCCTGGTCAATGGACACAAACATTCACACTCAGGACAGATCAGAGACCTTGTGCTGGTGCTCACTGAGTCACCGGGGAAATTCAGAAAAAACCCGCACTGTGTCTAAAATGACTTTTTCCTGTACATATTGATTGAAAAAAAACCTTCAAAATACAATCTCCGGATTACTTTTAAATAAGATTTCAATATTGAGATCATTCTGTAGGTCAGTCACAACCAGCAGTATGACCTCTGCTAATTTTCTGGAGTTTGGGGAGTCCTCTAACCAGGCATTCAAGACAGACAAATGCAGAGGAAGAGTTCATTGTTTGTCAGACTATTCTATCTGTTGGATGAGGAATTTATCCCAGAAAAGCAGGAGCTGAAGCACTGGAACACAAATAGCTGGAGGAACATTCCAGAGAGACTTTGGGTTGTGGGATCCAGGAAAAACAGAGCACCAGCTAGTACACAGCACTGGTCAGCAAAACAACAAGTGCAGTGGGCCACAGGAATAAAAGGTACAAGGAAAAAAATCAAGGAGGATTAGAAAACCTGGATCAGGAAATTCTGGGCCATGTTCATGTGCTCAGTTCAAGGAGGTCATGGAGAGGCAGGGAACAGAGCTGGGAAGGGGCTGGAGCACCAGGAGAGGCTGAGGGAGCTGGGAAGGAGCTCAGCCTGGAGGAAAGGGGGTTCAGTGGGAACCTTCTCCTTCCCTGACAGAAGAGTGGAGCCAGCTGGGAGTCAGGCTCTGCTCCCAGGAAACAAGGGACAGGACAGAAGGAAACAGCCTCAGGTTGTGACAGGGCAGGGTCAGGTTGGATATTGGGGAAAATTCTTCATAGAAAGGGCTGTCAGACATTGGCAGAGGCTGCCCAGGGCAGGAGTGGAGGGATTTAACAGCCCTGTGGATGCGGCACGATTCTGTGATTCCACTTCAGCCTTTTGGGCTCAGAAGTCCCACCACTCTTGTCTCAAATCACATCCCAATCCTGCTGGGGAGCAAGCCCAAGGGCTGATGTATTTTCTCCACTCAACAATCAACTGCAGCAGCCAACCATGTCCATGTTCCTCGAGCCTTTGTAGCCCCAAGGAGCCACATCCCCCTCCTACCCCATGGGACCTCTCGCACGCCAGCTCAGACACTGCAAGTGAGACTCAACCTGCAGCAGTGGGACCCAACTCACTGTTCCAAAGCCCTGGAACACACCTACAGCACAAAGAGAGCTAAACCCAATTATTATTTCTGTTCCAGAGACCTGCCCTGATTACCTGGGAAGCCAATTTCTGCAACAAAGACCTAATAACTCATTTTACGATGTGATGTGACAAATATAATTACGAGAGAGAAAGGGGCTGAAGGCTGCAGCCATGATGTGGCAGTCACCCAAGCTGTCAGCGTGCACCAGCTGATTCCCAGAGAGCCTCCTGCCAAAGCCAACCCTGCTGCTGGAGCTGGCTCTCCATCACCCCTGCACTAACGCAGGCTGTCACTAATAACAGCTCCCACAGCCCCAGCATTCCTGCACGCCGGCTTGGGACCATCATTTACAGACAATGAGTATCATCATAATGTATGAGCATCCATGTAATGGGAATTACATGCCCCTTTTCCTCCCCAGGGGTTAGCATTTCTCTGTTTCTCCACTATTCCCCACAGGCACTGACCTTCTGGGTTCCTCTTCTTCCCAGCAAGGTGAAACAGCTCCTGGCAGCATCAGCTGCTAAGACAGACAGCTTCAAACAAATAATCTGCCAATAAAAGTTCAAAGCTACCCTGAATTGCCTAAAAATTTAGTGCAGTGGCTGTACAGAGTGAGGTAATATTGAGTATCTGGAACCCAAATCCATTGTTCTGATAAAAAAGTGTCCTTGAAAATATACGTATATTATAGACTGAAACATGCGGAATTCAGTGACATGAAAGACATGTGAAGGAAACCAGATTGGTAATTTAGGATTAAAAAAGAGGTGTTGAAAGGTCTCTGCTCACTCTGCAGAGCAGGGCTGGAAGGACACTTGCAGGACAGCACCAGCTTCCCATGGAGTGTGGCCACCCAGAGCCAGCCACGGGCAGGGAAACCCTGCTGTCACACTGACCAGCACAGGTTAAGAATTGTGTTAAATCCACCCCGTGGCTGAAAACATTTGGAACTTGAAGTTTCTGTGCCTCAGGGAACCCAAACAGAATTGATTTCCACTGACCACGGTGACCAGGGAACAAAGTGTTGGACAGCCGGGATTTAGAAAGCCTAGCCAGGATTTCTAAAATTAAATGTCAAAACATCCTCATGTGGAAGCATTTCTATACGTCTGCAGACACGTGGGAAACAAATCTAACAATTCCTCCTATTTGTTGGTGAAACCTGGGAAAAACTACTCAGGCTGTTACAGTACAAAGTACACGGATGTCAACATGGACTTTCCAAGAGCTTGTTCCACAGGCTTTCCATTGATCTGTTTGCTTTCAAAACATAAATTTCCCCACGTTGAACTGCACTAAATGCTATTTAGTAGCTAATTAACTTTCTGTGCTGAAAACCTCCTGTAATTGCACTTCTTTCACCTTTTTGAGCCCGTGTCCCCCGGGGAACCCAAGCTGTCCTACGGCATTTGTTCTGCTCATTTCTATCTCACAGGCACAAGTTCCTGGCTGACACCGGGCTGCCAATCACGGCAGCAGAGGTCACTGGAGACCAAATTAGGAGCACTCTGCCTCTGACAAACTTGCTTGGCTTAGCTTGTTGTAAAGGGAAAATAAACAGCTACAAAAAATAATTGTATCCTTTCAAGCAGGGCACCGGGAAGCAGATCCAAGTGCTCGCCCGAGTCAGCGCATTGCTGTTAGTCACTCCTCGCATTCCTGTTATTAACAACACCCAAGGAACAGGCTGTTTACATCTGAAAAGTGCTGCATCCCTCACCTCGGACCCAGCAGAGGGGCAGTGGCCACAAGCCACGTCCAGGGCCTGCAAGGCACCATCTGACCTTGGGCTGAAACAGCAAGTTCACCGTCAGGGCCGGGGCTGGGAATTGCCAGCAGCTCTGGCAGCGCCAGCCTGACAAATAAACCACTGTAACACGGCGAGGGACTCGCGGAAACCCGATTATGCAGCTTTGCCTTCTGACGGGCGTAATTGGTTTGTCCTTGAGAAATAAAGATCAAACCGATTTGTTCTGCTTTACGGGGCGATTGCAGTCCGTGTTCCCAGCACCCTGCCCGCCTTCCCAGAGCTACCTGGCACAGGTGGAACACGCATCTCCATCACAGATGTCGGTTACACCGAGAGGGGTGAGAGCCTCACCACCTTGTTGTTCCTAATTCATCCCTCCAAGCTTTCGAGGTTGGAGGGGAAGTTGAGCGATTCTAGCCAGCAAGGGGGCATTGGAAAAAAAAAGCCCAGCGCTGAGAGTTAAAGCAAAAGGGAAACAAAACAAATCCAGAGTTCTTGATTTAATTATTTTGAATGCAAACGGGAAAGGCAAAAAAATAAGCAGAAGTTTGTAGTGAGCAAATGGGTGTTTTAATCTCTATTCCCCAAAGTCTGGAATGTGAGACACATCTACCTCCAGCTAGCAGACAAACAATCCACTTTCACAGCTGACACTTCCACACAGGTGTAGCTGCTCAGGTAAACCCAAGTGAGGTTTTTCAGGTTTTCTCTGTGACTTCCTGTTGCAGGGAGAGAGAGGGCAGAATGAGCAGTTTGATGCTTAGGAATAAAATACACACAGCTCTGAGCAGCCAAACACAACAAATCACTCAGAGCTGAGCAGACGCTGCTCAAGGATGCAAATGTTACCTTCAGTTTAAGGGAGGAAAATGTTCTAGAAGCTCGGTGGAAGATTTTTACAATCCGAACGAAGAAAGGGCACCTCATGCCTGAGCTTACACTCATTAATAAATCAATTGAAATGCAACACTTAAAAAAAAAAAAATCCTTAGATGGAAAAAGTGATTTCTCAGCAAAGCCCGAAAAAGAATGTTTGCTTTTCAGCCCATTCCAGCCTGGAGAAGGAGACCTTTCTTCCTCATGTTTATTTTATTTTTAAAAATCAATGGATTATTTTGCTTTTTTTCCTTTCAGTTCAATCCATGCAAAAATAAAATTCTCCCCTAATTATGCTAATTATAATCAAGCCTTCAAACCGCTGCTCCCTTGAAAGACCTGCCGATTACCTTTGTTCTTATATTCCTGGCTCTAAGCACTGAACTGGGAATTTCAGGGGGACATTTTAGTGGCAAAGTTAACCAACTGCCCGGACTGAGCCAGCACCACCCAGGGAGGATTTCACTGTTTCCACAAGACAATGCGGATTTCCCAAGGGAAGAGCTTGCTTCAAGTAGCAGAAAAGGGAGAGGAAAGAGGAGCGCTGCCTAAAAGCATGTTCCAGAGTTATTGTAAATGCCTAATGCTGGGATAATTGCGAGGCCCGAGCCAAGGAGACAGAGGCTGTGCAGATTTATTTGCATATACTGTGGTGCTTTGGAGGGGACATGCTCTTTATTTTGATTCACTTAATGCAATTCTTCCCTCACAAAGCTGTGGATACCTGCCAGTGCCATTTATCTCTGCTCTCCATTCAGATTTCTGGGCGTTGCGATTGTATAAATAAATAACAGAAGAAATGCAAGAAATATCCAGGGAAAAGGTGAAAGCAGCCCTGGGGAGAAGGACTGGGGGGTACTGGTGGGTGAGAGCTGGACTGATTCCTGAGCCCCCAGAGCTGGGCTGACCCCCCTGAGCTGGGCTGAGCCCCCTGAGCTGGGCTGAACCCATGAGTTGGGCTGAGCTCCCCAAGCTGGGCTGAGCCCCCTGAGCTGGGCTGAACCCCTGAGTTGGGCTGAACCCATGAGTTGGGCTGAGCCCCCCGAGCTGGGCTGAACCCCCTGAGCTGGGCTGAACTCCTTGAGCTGGGCTGAACTCCTGAGCTGGGCTGAACTCCCTGAGCTGGGCAGAACCCCCTGAGCTGGGCTGAACCCCCCGAGCTGGGCTGAGCCCCCTGAGCTGGGCTGAACCCCTGAGCTGGGCTGAGCCCCTGAGCTGGGCTGAACCCCTGAGCTGGGCTGAGCCCCAGCAGGAGCAGCAGGGCAGGGGTGGGGATTGTGCCCCTGTGCCCCCAGGTGAGCCCCACCTGCAGAGCTGCCCCAGCACAGCAGGGACCTGCAGCTGCTGCACAGAGCCCAGAGGAGGCTCAGGATAAGCAGAGGATGGAGCAGCTCTGCTGGGAGGGAAGGCTGGCACAGCTGGGATTGTTCACCTGGGCAGGAGAAGCTTTGGGGTGACCCCAGGGTGGCCTTGTAGGGCCTGAAAGAGCTGACAAGAAACGTGGAGAGAGATTATTGACAAGGGATGGAGGGGCAGGACACAGGGGATCGGTTTCAAACTGAGAGTAGATCTAGATCAGATATAAGGGAGAAATTCGTTCCTCTGAGGGAGGGCAGAACCCTGGCACAGGGCGTCCAGAGCAGCTGTGGCTGGCCCTGGATCCCTGGAAATGCACAAGGCCAGGCTGGATGGGGCTCGGAGCAGCCTGGGACAGTGGCAGATGTCCCTGCCCAGGCAGAGGTGGCACAGGATGGGGTTTAATGTCCCTTGGCACCCGAACCTTTCCAGGGCTCCGCATCTCCCGCCTTGGCCGCGCTGAGGGGGAGGGGGCAGCGCCGGGGGTCCGGGGGCACCGCTGGGCACAGCGCGCCCCTGGCGGCCGCGCCGCGCCACCGACCGGCCCCGGCCACGGCACCGGCCACGGCACCGGCACCGGCACCGGCACCGGCACCGGCACCGGCACCGGCACCGGCCAGAGTCACGGGTACAGCCACGGCCCCGGGCAGGACCCCAGCCCCGGCTCCGGTCACGGCCAGAGTCACGGCCACGGCCACAGGCAGGGCCAGAGTCACGGCCACAGCCCCGGGCACGACCACGGCCCCGGCTCCGGTCATGGCCAGAGTCAGGGCCATGGTCACGGGCATTGGCCGCAGTCATGGCCATGGTCACAGTCACAGGCACCGGCCATGGTACCGACCCACAGGCACGGGCATTGGCCAGGGTGATGGCCACAGTCACTGTCATGGCCACAGGCACGGGCCATGGTCACGGTCACAACCATGGTCACAGTCACAGGAACTGGCCATGGTAGCAACCTACGGTCACAGGCCACAAAAAAGCCATGGCAGCCACAATCCACGGCTCCACAGAAAGCCACAGCACCCTGCCCACGGAGCTGCATCCCAAGCTGGATTTCAGGCTTCCCCACTGTCCTGAGCAGACCTGAACCATACCCGGTGCCCCAGAGGCTGGGGGGCAGAGGGGACCCCCTGTCCCCTCCTGGCTGGGATCTCCCTCGTGGGACCACCTGCTCTGGCTCCCTCCCTGACATCCCAAATAAAATAAAAAGCTTCACGGACCCCCTCAGCAGCAATTCCGATCCCAAGTTAGTTGTCACTATTTTCTTCCAACGAAAACTGGCAGCAACCCAACGGAGGGAAGAAACAAACCTGCTATAATTAATGTTCTTGCTGTTCAAATATTTATATAAAGCAAGATAGAGCCGTATGCCTCTGCAATCTCTTGGATCTGTCCAACCTTCTCAGCTTTGCAGTCGGGAACAAGTTTAATTGATTAGGCAGCACTACTGACGGCTTAGGCCAGCTCCCCTTCCCAGTGCCCAGCTCCACACAGACCACTGCTGCCTTAGGGAAGCTTACACTGACCCCACAAAGCAAACAGAAGGGATACAGGACTATCCTTCTGATGGAAGAAGGATTTGTGGGTGTTTTTTCCCAGGCATGGGTTTGGGTACAAATGGAATTAGGAGCTTTGCTGTCTTACATCATAAGTGGCACCAGTTCAGTCAAGTCCTGGGGAATTGAAGCCTGGACCAGGTACCCCCCTCGCTCCTCCCCAGGGCTGAAATCATTCAAAACTGAGATACTGCAAGAAGTTACAGGAGATTTTGAAGTCTGTGACCAATCCCCCTGGTTCCAATATAATCACTTCTGTTACAACAGCAATGAATTCCCAATCTCTTGATGACTCCAGAGCTCCTGCCAGTTCACACTAATTTCAGCTCATTTCCCTTATAATTTTGTCTCCTGTTTTAGCTGCAGAGGTCGGAACGGCTCTCAGCCCTTCAGGTGAGCTGCCAAAACAAGATGATGCAATGCCTGCACTGCTCCCAGAGCAGCTCATTTACTGATGAGCTCCTGGGAAGCAGCTTAACAACAGGATGTGCAACACATCCGTAAAAATTGCATCAGCTGCGACGCCAAAGGAGTTTTTGCCTGTGCTGTGAGCTTTGCCTGGGCTGTCTGTGATTGATCTGCCATATGAATTCATGTCTGCTGAAGAACCTGAGAACTCACCATCATCCAGCTCCATTATGACAGTGTTTTGTAATTTTTATTACTGGCTGCTAAAACGATCGATGTCTCATGAAAGATGTTTCCTTCCTGCATTGATTCCACCTTGACCATGTCACTTCTGCTCGTCCTTTCCAGCCTGAGCTGTGGGAGCACTGCTGGCCTCTGTCCCAGCACCTGTGGGGCTGCTTGTGGAGCTCCAGCCTCTGGCCAGATGTTGTCCCAAGTTCCACTCAATTCCAACACTGAGGCTCCTCAGTTCAAATTTTGACTGTATTGGCCAACATCCCAAGGTGAAGTGAGTGTATCTTCAGCATTGTTGTGGTGCTTGTCAGGTATCAGCAATCCCAGCTGAGGAGTGAGAAGCCTTCAGCAGCCTGAGCACCCATGAAAGCTCCTGTTATCCAGGGACCCCTCTGGCACAAACCAAACCAAACCTCACTCACAGAGCACTAAGTGCTTCCACGATGACTGTATAGATCTGATGTCATGGGCAGTTCAATAACTCCAGCAGCATCAGTGGATGGACATTACAGATGTGTCAGATGCTGTTTGGTTGCCTGGATGTAACAAAAGCCTTTTAGTTTCAATTTACTGATGGGGAAAATGGAAGCAGAGGAATTTCCCAGGGCAGCAGTGAGCCAGAGCTGGGCACAGAGAGCAACTGCTCTGAACTTGTGTCCTTCAGGCCACAAGGAGAATGTTTCCTGAGAGCCAACAAACAATGGGGACAGGGAAGGGAAGGGACAGAAAGGAAGGATTTTATTTGCAGAATTCCTCCTTTTTCACAGAAACACAGACCCTGACAAAGCTGCCATCAATGCTGGCATTCCCCACACCAGCTGCCTCCTGCAGGAGCCACGTGCTGGGAGCACTAAGGGGTCTCCAGAGTTAAGAAGGACACAAAGCCCAGGACAGTAAGGCCACCTTCCATTGAGGGATGAGGGCACCCTGCAGCAGTGTGCGAGGCTGGTCAAAGAGAGAAGCAAGAGTGTGCATGCTGGTGCTGGGACACTCCCATTGCTCCCAGCCCAAGGAATTGTGTAAATGGGAGGAGGATGCATTGATTGCTGCATGGGACCCCTGGCAGCCTGTCAAGCTGAGAAGCAAAGAGGAAAAAAAACAATGGATGTGTTTTTATTTCCTTATGTTCTACCAGTGACTTACAACTGACTTACTCGTTGTGCAACTCCAGGGCTCCCCAGCCCAGCTTCCTCCCTCATCCTGCACACACTGCAGTGTCTGTGGCTCCCTCATGCCCAGGTGGTCAGGCCACCTCCTCAGGGACACTCCAAGAGGCAGACTCCTGGTCACACACAAATTCTGCCAAGCAGCTCGCTGAGCCCCTGATCTCATCTGGTCCAAGTGTACCTGTACATTCTAATTCTTCCACAGTGACCTGGTTCTCCATTTCTGAGGATATCTAATCACACACAAAGCTGGCTGGACTGAAGTGCAACATATTCCTTCAGCTTCTGCAACAACCACAGGGGAAAGCAGAGCTGTCTGTGCAGCAGCTCCCCAGTGCAGAGGGAAACAACCAGAAACAGTCGTTCCTCCTGGCAGAGAGGAGGTGGTGACTGGGAGGTGGGGAGGGAAGAGAGCTCAAACAATCTGCCAGCAGCACAAACTTTGTTCCCACTCCAATTCTGGCTCAGAGGGGAAGCAGCCAGCAGAAAAACCCAAACCAAAACAAACCCTTAAGAAATGAGGAAGCTGTTCCCGTGTTTGTAGTGACTTCTGAAACAGCATCTCCTGTACCTTAAAATGCTGAGATGAAAGCAGGTAATATGAGATGATTTTTGACCAGACTTTTGCAAAGGATTCTATGCAAAATCTCCCACTCAATAGCTTGTAAGATCTTGCAGATTCCATGGAAGGCGGCTCAATGGGGAAGAACAAATTGGCACAAAAAACACACACACTGGACAAAACCCTTTCAAGTCAAAAGTCCCAAACAACAAAAGCTCTGTTTTATTAATCTGCTGCCAATTACGAGTGTCATGTGCACTGTGTGAAGCTTCAGACTGGCACCACAGGAGTTAAAAAAGAAGAAAAAAAACCCAAACCAAGCAGGCCCCTGAGCTGTGTGTGCAGAGCTGGCTCTGCCTGGCTGGAGCTGTCTGGGCTCCAGCAGCAATGAGGAAAAGCCGGCAGAGGGCAGGGAAATACCACAGGAATTCACAGACAAGGCAGAGAAGATGCAACAAACCATATTTCCTTCCTTTCCTGACACTATTTGCAGCTCAGAGCAGAAGTGTTGCAGCACAGTTAAACCACAGCACTCCTGACTCACTGGATGCTGCCTGGGACCCTCCTGCACCAGCTCCTTGTGGGAGCAATCCAAGCCCACAGCATTCCTGGGACAGCACGTGGGCTGTGGCCCAGCCAGCACTGGGGTTTCCCCAGGATGAGCTCAGCCTCCTGCTTTTCAGCAGCCAGGATGTTGTTCTGAACATGCTCTTCCCACTTCCAACCACTACAGTGGGGTAATGACACATTCCAGAGCCCTGAGCTTCACAATCCCTCTACGAGGACAGAAGATGCCAGGCCAGGCACATTTCACTTGTGGTCATTGGCATTTCTCTCACCACTGATCTAGCAAAGGCTGGACTTTATTATTTGGGATGGGATGGGATGGGACAGCCACCACTCACCTCACTGCACAGGTGCTGCAGAGCTCAAGCCCAGCAAGCCCTGGGCACATCCTGAATGCAAAGCTGATACAAAGTCTGACATCACCTTGAAGAAGGGTTTTTAAATATCCAGAGAGAATTGAATCCATTAGAATACTTCCTCACAGACCTCCTTCTTACTGGCATTCTCTGGGCTTGAGATTAACCCGTAAAATAGAGGCAAAATCTCTTCAACTGTCAGTGCACTCTGTGCATTGCTGACACACACACAAAGGAGAACTCATTTCTCCTCATTTCAGGTGTAGTTTCAAAGTCGAGTTGTAGCCTAAAAATCAGCCCCATGGTGCTTCAGGAAGGCAGCACATCCAGCCTCCCTGAGATGAAAATGAGTACCACACCAACAGGCAGGGCCCAGAAAGTCAGAACCACAGGGTATGGAAGCAGGGAGCTGTACAGGTGTGCTCCTGCTCGTTATTCCCTTGCCAAGGTGTCCTCTTTCCCCGTGTGGAGTTCACTGCAGGTGACACTGAGAAGCACTGACTGAAACACCCAGGTTAGACATGCAAGAATGAGTATTCATCTGCCTGAAGTGGGACCCCGTTGTGAACAGCAGCAAAACAAGCTCCCACACGCAGGTTTTGTGTCAGCACAGGGCCTGGAGAGGAGCCCACGGCTCAGGAAGTCAGCTGGGCCCTTTGATGTGGATCTGCACGAGAAGCAACAAGCTCAGATCCTCAGCAGAGCCAATTAGGCATACAAAGGACTCGTTTAATTTAGCAATGCTGCTTCCAAGGCTCAAGACAGTTCACCTGAAAGAACATACACAGCCCTGGATGTTTGGGGCCAGGGTTCACTGAGCAGAAGCAGAACTGGCTGACAGTTTCCTGTAAATTCCACAGGAGTCTGAAGCAAGACAGGACATTGAGCTCAATGCCACTGTGAACTTTCTCAACTTCCTTCAGCACGTCCAAGCTCAGCACCCAGGACCCAGAAACCAGAGAAAGGATGCACTCACCTGCTTTCACTGTCCAGGAACACGGAACTGCTGCTTTTCCCCAGGGCTTCACTGATGGGAGAGAGGCAGAAGGGGGAAGAGAAGGCATCAGAATCAGAGTCAAAAGTGCTGTCCCTGCTCACATCGTCAGCAGACAGCTCCAAGGAGCCCTCGTCCTCCGTGCCCTCCGACCTGCAGTGCTCCTCCTGGGAGCTGACTGTGGACAGGGTCCCTGAGTCGCTGCGGGGTGGCTGCGGGGACGGGCGGGCGCCGCTCTGCGACAGCTTCTCCCCGTCTGAGGAGGGGGCCCCGTCCCTCCCGAGCTGTGACACTGTCAGCACCTCGTCCCCCCGCAGGGCCAGGGCCCCTCTGTGCTCCGGGGGGGACGGGGGCCGGCCCGTGGCCAAGCCCTGGGCGTGGCGGCCGCGCTTTCGGGGCGCTTTGCGCACCGGGGAGCTCTCGGGGGTGATGTAGCGCAGAGCTTCCTCATCCTGCCGCTGGATGCGCGCGTTGGGCACCCAGGCCAGGATCAGCGTGGCTCCCAGCAGCTCGTCCTTCTCCATGTACAAGCACAAATAGCCTGGGAGAGAGCACAGGAGTCATTCTAAGGGAACTGCACAACCCCAAAATTTTCCTTTCCTCCCATCTCTCCATCCCTGGAAATGTTCAAGGCCAAGCTGGATGGGGCTCTGAGCAACCTGTTTTGGTGAATGGTGCTGCTGCCCATGGCAGGGAGGATCTGTACCTTTTACCTTTTCAGGAGATGATCTTTAAGGTCCCTCCTAACCCAAACCATTCTGTGATTCCTGCTGCTTCACTAACATTACACATGGGCAAAACAAACCCTTCTATTTACCAGGACAGAATTGTGGAGTTGCTCAGCATTATTCAGTATTTGCAAATCATTTCAAGTCTGCATGTGGCTTTTGAACAGTTTGAATTCCTCTGGCCTAATTGAACAGATAAATGACATGCAAATACTTGGACTTCCTGGATACATTTACTAGTCAAGAGTAAACTATAAAATATGTTCCCACATGAAAAAGTTCTACTGTTTCTTAGTTAAACAATTTCAAGTGCCAGGTGAACATGGATTTCTCAAGAATATTTACCTTAGTGTAGCTAAAGGGCTACAGGTTTTATGGGAAGCCAGTGGAAAAAGAAGGCACCCACACCAAAAGGAAAGCAAGGGTCAGTGTTCAGAGAATAATTCGTTTTGTGAAGCTAAGCCAAGAGCCACAGGTCTTTGATGAGAACATGAAAGAGCACAGGAATGGGTGAGAATAAAAGGACAGAGCAGGATTTATCCTCATTTACTCCAGTGCAAGCAGCCACCTTCAGGCTTTCTAGATTTTCCCTTTACCAGTGGTTGCAGTGACAGTTACAAGAGGGTACTTGGATTTCCTGAACAATTCATGGACATTGACAGTAACAGAAGTTACTGTCCTCACATGACAGCTTCTGACTGCACAAAAGGATTTACTAAACCAGGTAAATCCAAGCTGGACCAGGAGAAAAAGGAGTAATACCACTAATCTTCCTACTAAAAGAAGAACTGATGGATCAGCTCGTGGTTGGCTTTCCTCAGCCTTCCACAAAACTGCCTTGCCCTGTCCCCCACTGGCACCTCCTCACTTCTTAGAGCCCAAGGCATGAACTTGATAGAAGCAACACCCAGGAGAGAGCAAAAGAGAGAATGGGCAGTGTCTGCAACACCCTCTGACCTGGATGGTGCTCCCCAATGCCCTGCAGCAGCTCGGGGGGGTGGACACAGACATTGTTCTTGGAGTAGATGATCTCCCCATCGAGCACGGAGGAGGAACCACCAGCAGCACTGGGAGTCAGGGTCAGGAGGTCGGACGCTTTGGAAGAGGCTCGACGGAGGAGTCGCCCCAGAGACATCGCCAGGGAAATGTTTCCATCATCTGTCAGCTCTAGTCAGGAGCCAAACTCAGAAGATCTGCCAAGAAGGAGGAAAAAATAGTGTGAGAACCAAAATAACAACGGCACAGCACGTGCCACCCACTGTCTGAGGACAAGTCTCTCATCAATGCACAGCTCAAGCGAGAGCCCACAAATGCTGTGCATCTGTAATATTCAAAGGTGCTCAACCACAGAATGCCAGGACATTTTTCTCTACAATGAGGAAACATGAAGGCAGCAAAACCCTCCATGTTAACTGTGGGGAGGAGGCAGAACAGCAATGCTGGGCACTGAAATCCTCCTCTGAGGGAGCAGCTCAGTGTGGGGACCTGCCTGGTGTATCACTGACCTAGGGATGTCACAGAGCCAGAGCTGATCCAGAAGTTCCTTCAGCACAGAAATGCCTGAGGCCACAGCACTGCACATGGGGTTGCTGCTCCAGCCACAGCACCTCCAAAAACAACATCAATGAAACCCACTTCATCTCGTGCTTGCCATTTCTGTGTGTTTGAGTTTTGTGGGGTTGGGATTTTTTTCTGTCAGGTTGATTTTGAGTTTGGTTTGGGTTCTTTTGAGTAGTGATGGTTAAATAGAGCCTTGCCAGAGATAATGTCCAATAGCCCCGTGTTCACCAGGGAGAGCAGAGCCCGGGCACAGAGCATGGCACACCAACTCAAGGCAAACATTTCACCCAACCAGAGTTTCACAGAACTGTGGAGCACAATCCCCAGCTCACGTCCAAATAAGCTCTGAGCTCAAATGAGATGTGCTGCTGGCTGGGGCTGATGATGAGGAGCTCTGCAGTGACACAGAGGGGTCACCCAAGCTATAAAGCATTCATCAGATGGACCAGGAGGTGTTGGAAGAGCAGGAGGGTCTCACACAAAGCAACCCCAGTGCAGAGCAGGCTCCCTGCAGCCATCCCCAGCTGGGAAGCACCAGAACCACAGCAGTTTCTGTTCTGCCAAAACCACAGCAGAAGAGGAAACTCCTACTTTTGTTCCTTTGTGTTTCCATGGCTCAGCTTGCTGTGACCAGGCCAGTGTGACCCAGCACATCCCACACACAGCTCAGAGCTCAGCCCAGGGTGTTCCAGTACCACACTGGGCTGCAGGGCATGGTCATGAGAGCCAGAGAGGAAAATAAAGCAGACAGGCCTGGCCTGGGGCATCTCCTGAGGAAATACTTAAGGGTCTAAGCAAGCACTGTCTGATGTTGAACAGCTCTAATTTCCTTTATCTTGTTTGGATGGCAAATCTAGCCAGCCCAGGAAGGCAGAAGGCAGAAATGGCAAAGGGCAGAGTGAGGGCTGCAGGGAAGGAAAATAGCTGTCCTGCCTCTGACAGATTGGTACATGCACAAGACTGCAAATGAGACTGCCAAGATGTTGACAGAGCCTTCATTAAAGGACAAACTATTGGTTTAAGTGGCAATTGCCATATTTGTCAGCTCAAATCTCAGCAGAGGCAGTTTCTGCATTTCTGCCTTTGCTGGGACTTGATGGAGAAGCCTCAACCCTGCTCTGTGCCAGCAAGTCCTGCACACTCCTGTCTCCTTCTAGCACCAGACACATGGATCCTCATGTCTCAGCCCCAAAAACCAAACACCAGCCAACCCTAAGCTTAATCTTGTCCACATTGCCAAAATCCACAGTTTCTGGGTTACACCTGGCAGAAAGTCATTTGCCTCAAACACATTTAAGGAGCAAATCACCTTTCCTCTCATTGTACCCTGCAAGAACAGACAGTAAATTCTGGTGCAACTTCTCCTAGCCCACACCGAGTTACAACATGCTGTTTCCAAACTGGGCTGGGGGAGTCAGGGGCAGTGATGTGGAGCCACCTGCCTGGAAACCTGGACCCCAGCACACCTGGGCAGGTCACCTGTCAGCACAAAACTGGCTACAGCAGCACAGACCTTCCTCCATGTCAGAGACTTCCTCAGACCCCCAAAAATCGGCGGGTGCACAGGAGGGAGGAGGCACCAGCTGGCTGCTGCTGCTTCCTCAGGAAACACAGGACAGGGCTGGAGAGACACAGGACAAACAAGAGCTTGTGTGATATCCTGCTGCAGCTCTCTGGGTGCTCCCAGGAAGGCAGGGGAGGGTCAGGATGTCTCTGCCAACACAGGCACCACTTAATGAGCTTTCAGCAGGCACAGAAAGAACAAAGTGACAGGTAAAGATGAAAAGCTGCTCCCTGGAAAGCCAGAGGAATTTAAAGGGAAACCTTGCTTTGATCCTGCAGAACACCTGTTGTTCAGCACTGCCTGCATGTGCAGGTGGACAGAGCTGCAGGTACACACAGGGCTGGGAAGAGGAAAGCAGAAAAAAGACAAAAGGTTTGGAATAAGGTGTCCTGCCAACTTCGAAATTCAGTCTGTTGGACTTGTCTTGCAGAAGAGCTGCACATCAGAAATCAGAGACCACTGCAGTGCTGCAGACAGTAGCCAGACACACTGGGATATATAAATATCACCAGGAAACTCAATCCTTTCACTGTTCTCACAGGCCAGGGAATTCTTTGTAGCTTTGGTTGGAGGATTAATGAAAAACAGATGCAAGTCATAGGACAGTTTCAGGGAGGGTGACAAGAGTTATCTGGGCCAGGGAAACAGATTGCCAAGGGAAGAAAAAAGTGAGGGAAATGTATTAAAATCTTCACACATGGGAACTGTCACTGCCAAAGGAAGGAAGAGCTGTCAGTGAAGGACAGGAGAAGTTGTAAGGCAGCTGAACTGTGGCAAGGAATACCTAGTTTTGTCATTCCAGTAGCTGGGACAATGATGCACCAGCACAGGGAACCTCAAGGGGCCATTTACATGGCTGGGGTTTCAAAGGCCACAGAAATAAATACCCAGTCAGCCCCAGCAGGGACCAGATGCTGGACTGGGCCTCTGAAGGTTATCTAGTCTACTGCTACAACCCCAAAAGTCCCTGAAACTCAGCTTGGGAAAGTGCTCCTCCTTCATAAAAGACAGGAGTTCATACAACAAAAAGCAGCAAATAACAGGGAGCAAATCTGCAGGGTTTGCTCTATTCTCAGCCCTTTTCCACATGGGACAACATCTGCACACACAATCCGTGGGGCCTGGGTCGTGGGGAGAGGCAGGAACTGCCTTGGGAAGGCAGCAGGAGCCGTCCCACAGCTCAGGCAGCAGTAAATCAGCACACCATTCAAAAAAACATCATTTTTCATATTAATTTCATATTTATCTGCTGATCTGAAGGGATTCTTCCCAGTGTGGCAGAGCCAGCTCAGCTCTCCAGAAGCTGAAGCACTGCGTTAGCTGATAAGCTCTTGCTGAGTGCCAATATTTATTAAGCACACACACATTTTCTTCTCCCACACATCAACTGTTGCCACTAAAAATCTTCGCTCCAGCTCCTGTGTCTGTTCACACAGCCCTGGCTGCTCTCCCAGTCGGTGCCAGCACTTCTCAGCTTCACGAGTGAGAAAGCACTGGGGAGCCAATTCCTGCAAATCTCCCACAGAGCCTCTTTCCCAGAGCCTGTCCAGTTCCAGCCAGCAGCATCCAGACTGGCACTGGCTGCTCTCTGCCCTTCCCTGCTCAGGAACCATCCCCAGATCCTGTTTGCCTTGGCACCTCCCCTGGCACCTGCTGCTGGACCCAACGCTGCAGCCTCTGCTTGCTGGAGATTCCTTCCTGTATCCCAGCCTGGGAGGATGTACTGCAGCACAGCTGGCACATCTGTGGGTCTGGGGGCACTGGGGACACTGGGGGCACCCCAGCTCCTCTCCCAAGGGAGCCCAGCCCAGAGCAGGGCTGGCAGCCCCCAGCACTGAGCCCTCTGTGCGCTCTGGCTCCCAGGGCACATTCGCTGTGTGACACTTCCAGAGCTTTACAAGCCACAGGAGCTGAGCTGCAGGGCTCTGGAGGTGAAATGTGAGACCTGCAGCGTGTCTGGGCATGGCGGGGAAACACGAGCTGTCAAACAGCAGCACCACGTTTAAGCATGAAATATCCTGGGGAAGAAAAATGCACCAGGTTCGTTTTCTTTCTCGCCCTTAATAACTGGAATTTAATTTTACACATTTAAGGAGTGCACAGTCGCTGTGGTGCTGGGGCTCAGACACTACACAGATTGCTGCCTCTTTTCCCTCCTGGGAACAGCAAATGCCAGTTTGGAAATCAAGCACAGAGCCACAGGAGTAGGACAGCCTGGAGTCAGCACTCAGCTGCCTCCCAGTCTCCCAGCAGATCTGCTGTGCCACTCTCAGCTGGCCACTCACTTGATCTCTACTCCTCTATAAGCACATGAGAGCCCTTGTACCACCTTCCCTTTGTATTACAGTACTTCAACATTGGGAATAAAAAGAGAAAAGCTTTCCAAACTGCTCGCTATGCTGGAGCCAGTTAAGAGGATCCAGCCAAATCAAGGAAAAGAATTTACCATGGGGAGCCACTCTGAAGTCATCCCATCTCATGGGGAGAATTATGTAGGTCACCAGAAAGTCTTTCATTGCTGCCCTGCTGGAGCAGCAGCTGCTCACAGAGCAAGAGCAAAGGGAAGGGAACAGCCAAAATCTCCACAGCTCCAAAAGCAGTCACTCCAGTGGGACCATCTCAGCTGAGCAGGTAAAAAAGGGCCAGCAGCCTGAATCCTGCAAGGCTGTGACTCAAGACATGAGAAGGGAAAGGGAATGCCATGTCAGGGCTGGCTGCTCCCAGCCACACCTGCTCAGGCATCAGAAAGCAAACAAAAAGCAAGGAAAATTCAAATAAAACTCTCCCATCCCCAGCACCAAACTCACTGAGAGCACACACTGTCACTGAGACACTGTGTGTGCCACATGTCCCTGTCACTGAGACACTGTGTGTGCCATATGTCCCTCTGTCCTCAATTTACCAGCTTTTCACATCACTTATCTGCACTGCTTGGGTCACGGGAAACGCTTTTATGACTTTTTATTTCCAACATCCTGTTGCTGTGTCCTGATAACACTCTCAGGACTCGATCCTCAAAAACCAGCAGCTCAAACCCCAGGAGTCTGGATCACAGCTCAGTGGATGAGCAAATTCTCTTCTCAGTATGACAAACATCAGACCATGCATCATCCCTGCCACACCGGACTTCCATTTTTCTTCCTATTTCGAGTAGCAACTAAGAATAAAACCCCTCTGCAAGACAAGCTCCCAGCCTGAGATCCAAAAAGGCAGATGTCCCAGAGGAAGCAGCCGAGTTATTTTACAGAGTGTCAGCACCCTATAACCCTGCCTGCAGCATCCCGAGGCTGATCAAACCACTGCCCACGATCCCTCATCCACCTTCTCCGCAGGTAACAGGGCTCAGGTGGATGTCAGGGTCACCTGGGAAAACACCAGGTCCCCAAAGGGAAGGAAAACACTGAAATACCCCAAGCTGCACGGAACCGCACCGAAATAACAGAACAGAAAGTTTAGGAACTATTTAGATTTCCATCAGCGCCCCCGGCGGCATCCCGACCCCGGGTAGCATCTCGACACCTGGGCAGCATCCTGATCCCCGGGTACCATCCCGATCCCCGGGGAACATCCTGACCCTGGGCGGCATCCCGAACCCCGGGAAACATCCCGACCCCGGGGAACATCCCGAACCCCGGGGAACATCCCGCTCTCCCGGGTACCATCCCGACCCCCGGTACCATCCCCACCCCCGGGTACCATCCCGTTCTCCCGGAGCACCCGCCCGCTCCCGCCGCCCTCCGCGGGGCTCCGGCGTGGGAAGGGCGGACAAAGAGCGGGATCAACCCCGGACCTGCCCAGGTACCGGCAGGATCCCGGTGCCAGTCCCGGGGCAGCGCTACACGATCACCCGGCCTCCCACCCCCCGGCCACTCCCGGCACGGCTCGGCCCCACTTTACCGGCACAGACGAGCCCGGGGAAGCTCCCGGCGCTGCCCGGCCCGGCCCGGGCTCGGAGCCGCCGCCGCTGCCGGCCCTGCGAGGAGCCGCTGCCGCCGCCCGTGCGCTCCACCCGGCCCGCGGGGCTGTGCCCGCCCGGCGGCCCCGCCCGTCCGGCCGGCCCGGGGCTGCTCGGCCCGGGGAGAGCACGGCGGGACCCGCCCGGTGCCGGTACCGGGGCCCGCGGGCGGAACCGGGGCTGGCGGGGGACGGAGCGCGGCCCGAGCCCCCCGCGAACCGAGGATGGTGCGGCCCGAGCCCCCCGATCCCCCCGCGAGCCGCGGTGGTGCGGCCCGGGCGGTCACGTGAGCAGGTGTTGATGCGTTGCCTGGCAACGGGAACATGGCGGAGCCGCCGCGGGTGAGTCGGGGCCGGGCCGGGCCGGGATCGCCCTCCCGGGGCTCCTCCGGCCAGCTCCGTGCCTTCCATCCCATCCCGTCGCGTCCCGTCGCGTCCCGTCCGTCGCGTCGTCGCGTCCGTCCCTCCCCTCCCGTCCCGGTTTCGTCCCCTCCACTACGGCCCGGTACCTCCCGGTACCTCCCGGCTCCCCGTTGTCCAGTCCCGCTGCTCACCCCCTCTCTTTAAAAAGAAAGAGAGAAAGAAGAAAGAGAGTATGTTGGCTACGTGTTGTGCTAGATTTAAGAATTTCTGGAATTAATCTGTCAGGACTTTTTTTTTTTATAGATGCCAACTAAAAGCACGAGAAACTGTAAGTCATGTGGAGCGGTTTTGTCAGGATCTTTACGATCTCAGTGCTTGCTGGGTGACTATTTTTGCAAATGAGATTAAATTAAACTTGCGCCCTGTGGCAAAAAATACCATGGCATTAAAATTCAATGGAACTGGTAACGTGCTGCTCTGCTTTTCACCTGTGCTGTGTGCCAGGCCATGGGAGAATGGGAATGCCAATGGAGAATCTGTTCCTCTGGGGAGCAAACAGAGTCATTGCCCTTGCAGAAAGAGAAGTCTGCCTGCAGAGCTGTTCTGGGCTCTGCAGAAGTGGGACACTGTAATTATATTTGTCTCTGTGCTGGCTGTAGAACCAGGCCCTGTGCTGATCCTTTGTTTGCATTGTTCATGACAAAAATGAGCAGATGTTCAGGGGTAAATGGAGTTAGATGGAAAAGATGATGGGTTTTATGTTTCAGGAAAAATCGCCTGAGACTTTCCCAGATAATGCAGAATGTGACAAATGTTTGTCCTCCTGAACAGGGTGAGATGGAGCAGCCACTTCCAGCTGGAGGGGTCCCTCCCCTTCCCTCGGGAGCACCTGCAGCACAGCAGGACACAGGCACAAAGCCAGGTATCCCCCCAGTGCCTTTGCAACATCTCTCAAGCTCTGGTTCTCTCCCTTTCTGGTCATTGTTAATCCAACCAGAGGCACAATGCTATGGAATCTAATCCTATTGCTTTATCTTTTTCCTTTTTTGTGGTGGGATGGGCTCCAGGGAGAAAAGGACAACCAGGTTCTCACCATGCTGGGCAAACCTTTGAGCTCCCCAGTGATCCTGGCAATCAAAGATGGGAAAAGACAGCTGAGGAACATGAGAGAAGAAAAATCAAGGGGAAAAAAGCAGAAGAAACCGAACTGGTCATCTTGGATCCAGAACATGTGAGAAGTCTTCAAATCTTGCTGTTCTTTGCAAAGTTATTGTTTGTGTTTCTCTAAAACGTGTGAGGTGAGCTGTAAGCAGTGGTTGTTCAGCTGCATGTGTGAAAATCAGTTTTGCCAAAGTATTAACTGCTGGCTGTGCCACTCAGCCCTGACCATAGAGCTGCAGGTGCAAAGTGAGCAATGCATGGGTAAATCCGATCCCTTCAGTGCCCCTGAAAGAGAAGTCCTTGCAGCAAGAGTGACTGGATGGGTTCTCAGATGTAGCTCTTCTGGCATGGTTTTGATTTTCAAACATTGTCACTTTTTGGCATCAGCAAATACCCGCTCTGTAACATCTCTCACTTGCTACAGTGAGAGTAGCTAAAATAAGCCCACAAATGTCTGTGGCAGAAATAAGATGTTTTATTGGGTGTGGGATGTAACAGTGAGGCTTCTTCACAAGTATTACACAAGTATGTTAAAGCTTATTAATACTGTCCTTCTTTACAGCCTCTGATGACCAGATTCCAGGCTGCCCTGAAGAATTACCTCACCAAGCAGATAGAACAAGTGAACCTAGACCTCCATGAGCTGGTACACAGCCCCTTCTTTGCCTTCCCACAGCCTCTCCTTTCCCAGCTTCTGGGACTCAGCTCCTTCCCTCCTGTGTCTGCAGAGGACAGCAAAGAAGAGCAGCGAGGCACAGAGGGAAGAGCTGGGGGTGACCCTGTATGGGGCACAGCAGCAGCTGGGGCAGCTGCAGGTGGAGCTGGAGAGGAGCCACCAGCGCTGCTCGCAGGCGGCCGGGGCACGGCAGCGGCTGGAGGAGGAGCTGCAGAGCCTCAGGGCTGCTCACAGGGAAACGTGCCACTGCACAGAGCAGGAACGCAAAACAGGTGACCCAGGCAGTCCTGGCAGTGTTTCCCAATCCTAGGGCTGTGTGGAGAAATGAATTGGAGTTTTAAGTCAAGCACTGGATTGAAAAATACAGCGGAATAATCAATCTGGAAAAATGCGCTCATTGAAAAGTTTCGCAGATACTCCTGGAATTCTGTGAGCTGGGAATCCAGGAATTGCTTGCCAGAATCTTTAGCTTTGCTTGTACTCCAAAACTGATGTAAATATGTGTGCTGGGGAGGGCTGATTTAGCTGATGTGTGAGAGGTTTTGCTTTGGGAGCTTCTGTATTTCTTTCTGTTTTATCTCTGTTTAAGGAGTACCCTGCAAACAAACTTCTCTGTAACTATTTTGCCTCTTGTCCTGCCAGTTTCTGCAATGCAGACCCAGATTGAAAACCTGGCCTTGGAGCTCTTCTACGTGCAGAACATGGACCAGGAGATGCATCACAGGATTTTACTGATGAAACAGTCAGCAAAGAGGGCTGAGGCAGAGAGGATCCAGGCTGAGGTGGAAAAGAAAAAACAGGTATAAAGAAAAACTACCTTTGAAATAAATAAATGCAGTTGCCAGCAGTCAGTCCTGGAGGATGTGCCACCTTGTCAGGAGGAAGATTAATTCATGGAAGATGAGTGGGGATATTTTTCTCAAATAATTGAAAAAAAAATCAAATCCAGAGGCTTTTCTGAAAAGGAGAAGAAGCCCTGCCTACCCCCAGACAGCAACATGCACTGCCCAGGGGATTTGCAAGCCTTAGGACAGTAAACCACTCTTCACTCAAGGACGGGGGTGTGGGGGAAGGAGGATATTTAATGAAGAAATATGTGTACAGGTCTTGAGAATAATTGTGAATCACAGCGAATTTCACAATGGAAAGTGAACTTTGGGAATGAGCGAGCCCGGCCGGTGCTGGAGCTCCCTCTGCTGCCTTCCAGCACACAAGCCAGGGGTACTGCTCGTGCAGAATGCCCTGCAAACTCTGGAATACAGCAGCTTTAGGAGGGTTTTAACAAAGGAGTTTCAAATATTCATGATTACCATTCCCAGTAGCTGGACAGTGGCCTCAGTGCTGACAGGGAATGTGGCTTCAGAGCTGACCTATCCATTTACTGCTGCAACTGGAATAATAAACAGTCAGCAAAGGCTTCATTCTCCTGCTAGTTCATCCCTGCTGCAGTCGTGAGCCATTTGTGCATGAATGGGAAAGTTTCAGTAGGACTCAAATCCCATGCAGTTGCCAGTTTTAATTCCTTTTTTAGCTGGTATTATTCTTGTAGGATACAGTTGGTTTAGACTGGGATTCCATGACTCACCCTGGACTGTTTGGCTCTGGCTCTGTAGGATCTTCTCCTAGACCAGTTTACAAGGAGAGTCTACCAGCTCCAGGAACAAATTGCTCTGTTTGAAGCTCAGCTGGTGGCCCAGGCAGAGGACACAAAAGTGACCCGGCAGGCAGTCAGTGAGGTAGGAGGGGACTTGTCCCCTGTGGTTAATATTTCCCTCTGGCAGGGCTGACCCCTTTGGCCTGTGCTCACGTGGTGTGCACAATGTGGGACAGAGTTTCACAGTTTGTTCCTGTTTGGAAGAATGAGGACTTTTTTTCTTTTCCTTTGTCCTTAAGAAGTGCCTGTAAATCACTTCCTCCTGCCCTTCTCAGCAGTTTTTTCTTGCAGACCTGTGCTCTGTGGGCTGCTGAGTGAGAAATTAACAAAGCCACAGAGTTGAAGCTGATCCTGCTCAGCACATTATGAACATGAAAAGAAAAAAATTGTGTTGTAGTATGAATATTTTTTTTTCAACACAGTGTAGATTCATCCTGTCTGCCATCTCTCTGTTGCTCAGGCTGGTTTGGAGGTGCAGACTATTAACATGGAGAAAAAGAGGCTGATGGAGCACTGGAACAGCAGCTTGGCTGGAATGAAGCAGAGGGACGAGGCCTATGTTGTCACTCAGGAGCTGCTGAGGTATGGCCTGAAACCAGACCCTGAGCACACCTCAGGTTTGGGCAGGAGGGATTCTGGAAGGGGGTTCCAATGTCTCTTGTGGGGTTTAGCACTGTGAGCAGGGTGTGTCAGGCAGAACAAGTTCCCTGCTCTAAAGTACATGACGAATGTAAAGGATAAGAAGCACATTTCTTTGTTTCTGTTTTCTTTGTCCTAACCACATCTCTTCCTCAGAATGTGGGGGGTTCTTGAAGCTGTTTGGAATTTTTATGATCATATTTTATTCCTTTAAAAGAGTTCCCTCATGTTTGCAACATTTCTTGCTGCAAAGAGCTGGATGTCAGGAAGGGTTTATCTCTCATTATCAGGGTTTTGTGAGGCCTTTGGAAATGTTCAGGAAAACCTCCCTGTTATTGCCAGAGGAAGCCTTTATTTGCTCATGAGTCTTAAAGCTTGACTGATTCTCTGAGAACAAACAATCTGCTTTTATATGGTGACATCCTGGTCAGAATGGGGGCTGGGACACACACATTTACTTTTAAATCTTAATATCTCTATCCATCTCCTGATGACTCTGCCCTGTCACAGCAGCTGAGCCCTCACAAACATCTTCCTTCTTAGGCAGTTGTTTCTGCAATAACGTGTTTAAAAAGAGGAATTTGTGGGTTCAGCACCAATCCTTGTGATGATTTTCCATCTCTTTGCCCCTCCAGCAACTACAGACGTGACCTCAAGTCCCTGGAAGGGGACATCCATGGCTGTGGGAAGTCCATCAGGAAGGAGGAGGAGAAGAATGAGAACCTTGTCAGCCTCCTGAATCGGTCCCAGAACGATGCCAGTGTGACAAGGAAACTGATTGCCCAGTGCCTGCTGGAGCAGGAGGCCCTGCAGGCACAGACTGGCACCTACACTCGTGTTCTCCAAGAGACAGAGCAGGCCCTCAGCAGGACCAGGATGGTGAGGAGAGTCCATGGAACATGAATCCTTTTAAATACTTGAATTGCATACAAACAGCTCGAGTGATCTTGTCTCTGTCTTCCAACCTTTTAGGACCAGGCTGCTCACCAGAATGAGTTGCTGTCCATCAGGAAGGGTATAGAGAAGGGAACTTATGCCAAAGAGCAGCTAGAGAGTGAAATCATGGCAAAGCTTCAGGACCAGAGGATATCCAGCAAAGCTGCAAAGCACTTCTCCCAGCTGGCTGAGAAACTTCGGAACAGAAAAAGTGACCTGGTATGGGATCCCCCCCTTGGGAGGGCAGGGAGGGAGCCACTGCAGCACTGGGTTTGTCAGTGACTTTGTTCTGGTTTCAGGTCTGCATTGAAGCTCTGCTGAGTTTTCGTCTCCAGTCTGGTTTTTCCTGTGATCCTGTTGCACGATTCTGGTGTATGTGAGAGAGCTTGGCCAGAAAGACCTGACACAAAACTCACTGTCCTTTACTTAAAGAATGGGGCAACATGATGAATCCTGGGAGTATTTGCTATAAAGTATTAGCATTTCTTAGGCACTAAAGAAAAACAATGGGCATGTGATACTTCTGTAACCTAATTTTAACTAATTTTTATTTCTATAATTCATCATGAAATGGGATGCAGACAGCTCTCAGTTCTGATGAATGTCCAAGGAACAGTCCAACCTGACCCATAGCTCTTTAATCTATGATAAATTGCTCTATTTTGGACTGTATAGCTGGATCACTGAGAAGGATTAGAAAACTCAGCCCAGCACCTCTCACACCAAGTCTGTGCTGGTTGTTAGGTGGGGGCTGTGTGTGCCAGGTGTGCCAGAGAAAGGACAATTCAGTGATATCCTGGTTCTGGTGGCAGGTAACTGGAGACTGCTGGACAAGGGTCATTGCAGAAGGGATGAGTGAGGTCTCTGAAAGGTTTTTTGAATGTTTAGGCTCCTTAATGCTTTTCAACAGCTGTGTGAGAGGTAGATATTGTATTACCTGTCAGTTGCTGGAGAACCTGGGAGTAGAATCTCAATCCCCTGACTCCTGTGCTGGGACAAGTGACATTACAACTCGATGAGGGCTGTTGGGGACAGTGATGTGTTTTCTCTCTTCATATTCCCAGGACCTGCATTTTTACAAAGTTGAGAACGATGTGGCCCAGATTATTCTGAATGCAACTAATACCAGCTGCAGGGTGGCAATTCATCAAAAAACACTCTGTGAGGTGGACAAGGAAATAAAAAACGTGAACGAAATGATCACCTGCCAGGAAAATGAGATTGCAAAGTCCAGGCTCCTGACTGACAAGAAGGGAGGGATCCTCTGCCTGTACAACAAGAAGCTGGAGATGCTTCTTGCTCAGCAGGGGGTAGGTACTTTTGTGTTTCAGTCCTAATTTTGATTTTATTCTTTGTAGTGGCCACAGATGCACCTGATCAATGTAACTGTGTTAAGTGTTGGGTAGTTCAAACTTTCAGGCATCAGCACTGTGATGTAAAAGCTGTATTGGTTAATGCAGGTGTTTATGTTTATCAGTTCATAATGCAGTGAAGGGATTTGTGAAATGAGGGTGTGTCTGGCACAGATCCCTGTAGGGAGTTGCCTGGACCTGATAAAAATGTCAAATGGCATCAATGAGTAAATAGGATCTTGTTGGAAAAATCTGCAAACATTGAGGAGGGGAGAATGGGGCAGGCAGGGAGATTTCTGAGGGTTGGCCCTGCTGGGATGGCTCCCAAATCTGTCCCTGGCATATCCCTTATGGATGGTCATGGGGAAACGAGTCCTGGGCACATCCTCTGCAAACTTTGGAATGTCCAGGTGCTATAAACAACACAGGCAGCTTCTGCCTGATTTATCCCAATCTTTACTCTTGTACAGGGGCAAGAACTGGGACCACTGGAAATTGAGATCAGCCAGCTGAACAAGCAGATAGAAGACTGCAACTCCGAGGCCATGACGCTGCAGAAGTATTGGCTCAATGAGCAGAAGGAGCTGATCAAGCTGACCCAGGAGCGGGAGGAACAAAAAACCTCCCTGGACACGTTCCAGAAGCAGATCATCATCATGCAGCAGAGGAAACTGCGCGTGGAAAGTTCGTCCTTCCCTCACTCTTCCTTAAAATCTCTATGTGTGAAGGGAGGGAAAAGGGAGTGCAGGGTTACAGGTGGGAAAGGCTGGACCTGCCCCAAAGAATGCTCCTGGCTGTGTGTGAGCAGGAATGGCAGCAGCCCAGGCACTCCTGCTGATTGCATGTGGTTATTCCTGTAAGGATTGATCCCACTGTGCTGACAGCCAGACCTTGAGTGACAGTGTCACCTGGCACAGTTGTTAAATAAAGTTTGCAAGCAGTGGGTAGGTAAATGTCCTCAGCAATGACTGCACTTTCCTTGGCCAAACCCAACTTTTTCCCACAGGAGTCACCTTCAAAACCTATTTCGGTTTTTGAGCTTGTGGAAAATCATTTTGGCTGGACTCGTGGGACAGGGGTGGCTCTGCCTGAGGTGGTGCCAGCTCTTATAACCATTTGCCACACCTTGTCTGTGTTCAACCCAGTGCTCAGGGGAATGCTAAGGCTTTTTTTCTATTCACCCATAGATGAAATTCAGCAGGAAATAAAAGAACAGAAGGACGTGGAACGGCACATGAAGAACATGTCAAATGACTTGATAAAGCTGAACACATTGATCAACAAGAACAAGAACAGCGTTGTGGAGCTGCAAAATGGCAGAATTGTCACAGAGAATGAGTTTGTGCAGTCTCTCAAGGTACTGAGGCACCTGGCACCTCATTCCCAGGCCTCAGCCTCCGTGCACCTCAGAGGCAAACAGTGGTCCTGGAAAAGCTGCTCAGCCTGACAACAATGTATTGTTTTATTCTTCCCAAACCTAGGCAGCAGAAAAAGAAGCTGTGGAGATGCATGAGAGGCACAGTCAACTGACTGAGGAGAAGGAAAGGCTCCTGAATGGCCTGGTAGAAGCAGAGTAGGTACCAGAGTGCCACAGTCCTGTGTGACTGTGTCCATGTTCCTGTTCTCCTCCAGTCACCAAACCTGGCACCAGCAAATGAGCTTCTAGCCTTCCTGGAGAAGGGGATGAATGTTTGAAACACAGAAACTGAAAGTGTTTCAGCAGTCTCTGGAACCAGCAGGAGCTGGGAGGATGTTGGCTCTAACAGTTCCAGCATGTTTGAGCTAACCTTGCCCAGATCCACATGGGGAGACTCTGCCATGGCACATCTGGCCAACTGGCACTGGATGTGCTGCACTGGGCAGGTAATTGGGGCTCCAGCTTTCTCTTTCCTTCCCCTTTCTTCTCTGAAGGCATCAGATCCTGCTGTGGGAGAAAAAGATGCAGCTGGCAAAAGAGATGCGGGAAACAACAGATGCTCTGTTAGAAGAAGGCGAAATCCATGACATGAAAACTGAGATTCGGAGGATGCAAGTAAGGCACTGGGAAAGAGGGCTGAGGAGGGGAACTCACGCGAGGTACTCAGCCCTGGAGTCGCTGAAACATGAGGCAGGAGATGAGAAACAGGCTGGAGAAGTGGCATCTTCAGGGCCTGGGGTGGGACTCAAAACCCTGCACAGCTCAGCTGAACCGAGCACATCCAGCCCACACATCCTGCATTCCTCAGCAGAATCTGGATACTCCCAAGGAATCTGTTTAAATTGCAGTGTGTCTGCCACCTGATTGTGTGACCCTGATTTATACACGGTGTTGATTACTAAATATTGCATCACTCTAATCACTAGTTTAGGAAAGTGTTCCCTCTCCTGGCAGAGCAGCTCATCCCCTTCATTCTCAGCATGCTTCTGCTTTTCTGCTTCTGCTCTTGCTAACGAGGTTCAGACTAACATTTTGAATGTTGGTGTAGACAAGTTGATAATCCAGGCCTCTGCCTTCCAGATTCACACACACCAAACCATGTTTGGATTTGAACCAAATCTGACTTGCAGGCACTCGTGCCACACGTATCTGGTTTGTGCTGGTGGGATGTGCCACCCAGACAGCTTCCCTTGGTGCTGTGGGTAAACATTTGGTGTTCTGAGGCTGGTTTGTGTCTTGGCAAACGGCAGGTCCGCTATGGGCAGCTGCTGAAGCAGCAGGAGATGTTGATGCGGGCGATGGAGGCGTGTGTTTCTCACAGAGAGACCATAACGAATCGGGCAGAGGCTCAGAGCAAAATTGGTAAGAAACACAGCACCAAGATTGACTTCCAAAGCAGGAAACAGGAGCTGAAGAAGAAAATCAGGGAAACCCAGGAGGTGAGCAAGGAAAGTGGGGCTGCAGGAGCTCGCCCAGCTGGGGTTGGCCTTGTGGTGAGCACAGCAGTGTCCGTGCTCAGGGCCAGGCTTTGAAAATCATTTCATTGAAAATCCCCCAAAATTGAGTTCTGGGAGGATGGTCAGAAATGCAGCTGAACTAGAGAACTGAAATCTGCCATTTCCATCTCTTCCATTTACTAGAACATTTGTGAATGCAACCAAACCATACAGGAGCTGGAGACCATCCAAGAGTCCCTCAGTGACACCTTTACAGAAAAGAAGCAGGAATTGTGCCAGCTCCAGGCTGAGACAGACAGCCTCAGCTTGGACATGGAATGTCTTCAGAATGAGAAGCGATGGGTGAGCACATCCTCCCTTCCAGCATGTGAGCCAGACAGAGCCTGCTGCTTCCTCTGCTGCCAGCTCTGTCCTGAACTGGATGTGCTCACTGTGGTGTTACAGCAACACATGAGCTGAGCGCGTTCTGGGGGCTCACCAAGAGCCAATTTGCTGCATTGAAACCCAGTCCTGGCAAGGGATGCCTTATGTATGTGGGGATTTCTCTAATTTATGGAATTCTGTGACATCTGTACCCCTCCAGCACCCGGGCTGAGGGTGCTGTTTGGTTGTTATGGTGGGGAATTCACAGCACTGTCCTTCCTTGTCCAACGTGGTGGTCACAGCACCTGATAGAGCCCTGACCCTGCTTTTCCTGCTGTGACAGCTCCTTCTCTTTTTGCTTTGCTCAGAACCTGCTGGAGCTTGTGGCCCACCAGGCACACCAGAAGCAGCTGCAGGCGCTGAGGGAAGGGAAGTACAAGGCCCTGTGCCACACTGAAGAGACCTGCATGGACCAGCAGGACAAAGTGCAGGGTCGTCTGCAGAGCATTAACAGCATCGTGCAGCAGATCCAGGAGGAACAGCCCCAGCACCAAAGGGCTCTGCAGTGGCTCAGTCACTGCTTGGGATCCAAGCTCATGTCGCAGAAAGCCTGACAGAAAAGCCTGACAGAAAGCCTGATAGAAAATACATGTAGTATCTTTTACAGTCTTCCACAGGCTCCAGACTTTGTAAATAAATAAATAAGTAAAAAGAAGGGAAAAAAAGCAGATGCAGGGTATGATATTTACTTTGCCGGCTATAATGTTTATTTAAGACGTACCATTGTAATTTTCTCGGTACATTTCTGTTTACGTTTCACTTTCGCTGTTTCACTGGGCTCCGCCTCCGTCTCCCGATTTCCCGGGGGCGGGAGCGTCTCAGTCCCGCTCTCGGCGCGGCTCCTGCCCGCGACCGGCAGCGGCGGAGCGGTGCCGGTCTCGGTGCCGGTCTTGGGGCCGGTGCCGGGCCATGGGGCCGGGCCCGGGATTCGCGGCCGCGCTGCTGGCGCTGCTGGTCCCGGCCGCGGCTCGGGGCCCCGCCGCTGCCGCCTGCGAGGTGTCCCCGGGCGGCCGCTTCGACTGCGGCCCCGAGCGGCTCCTGGCACGGGCGGACTGCGAGGCTCGGGGCTGCTGCTTCATCCCCGGGCCCGGCCCTCGCAGCGGGCCCGGCCCGCCCTGGTGCTTCTTCCCCCGCGGTTACCGCAGCTACCGAGCCGAGAACCTGACGGCCACCGAGAGCGGCTTCTCGGCCCGGCTGCGCCGCGTGGCCCCCGCCTTCCTGCCCGCGGCGGTGGACACGGTGCGGCTGGACCTGGCCCTGGAGACCCCGGCCCGCCTGCGCTTCACGGTGCGCCCCGGCCCGCCCGGGCCCCGCGGTGAAAGCCCCGGATCCCCCGGCGGTGAAAGCCCCGTTCCCCATCGCGGGTCAAAGCCCCGTTCCCCATCGCGGGTCAAAGCCCCGTTCCCCGCTGACCCTGTCCCCGCAGCTCCGGGACGCGGCCCGGCAGCGCTATGAGGTGCCGCTGGCCACGCCGCAGGTGCGCGGCCGAGCCCCGGCCACGCTCTACGGGCTGCAGGTGAACCAGGATCCCTTCGGGCTCGTGGTGTGCCGGCAGCGCGGCGGGACGGTCCTGTGAGTGCCCCCATCGCTCCCCAGGGATTCGCTCTGGGAGCCTGCACAGCCCCGGGGGTGACAGCAGTGGGGTGGCTCTTGGTGGCTGTCGGGGCTTTACTTTGACTCCCTCTGCAGTTCAGTGGCTGGGCAGGGAACCAGGAATCCCAGAGCTCAGCCAAAACTTGTTTTTATTTCACGTAGTGATCAGCATCCGTGTCCCTGCCCAGCACTGGTGCCTCCCTCTGAGCTGTTTGCCCGAGTCTCCCATCTCTCTCTCCCATCTCTCTCTCCCATCTCTCTCTCCGCAGGCTGAACACCACAGTCGCACCCCTCATCTTCACAGACCAGTTCCTGCAGATCTCCACCTCCCTGCCCTCCCATTTCATCTCGGGGCTGGGGGAGCGCCTGACACCGCTGTTCCTGGACACAGCATGGACCAGGGTCACCCTCTGGAACCGGGACATGGCACCTGCGGTACGGAGCGGGACTGAGGGAAAGGGACATACATTCACCTGTGCTCCTGGGGCCTCTCATGTTCTCTCTGGGGCTGGGGAGATGTGTCTGTGCTGGGTCAGCTCTGGGCCTTGGTCACATCAGCCAGAGTCCATGGGACCCTTGTCCCCAGGCCCAGCTTTGTCCCCTGGAGCTCTGTGCTGCTTGGGAGCCGTTTCCAGGGCTCTGGCTCAGGGCAGAGCTCTGCTGAGTTTGGGACCACAAGCCCTGGGACTACAAGCCAATGCTCCTGACCGGAGGTGAGGGGTGGTGAGGTGGGTGTGGGGGTCAGAGCCTCACTGGCACCACACTGTGCTCTACTCCAGCCCCATGTCAACCTCTACGGCTCCCACCCTTTCTACCTGGTGATGGAGGACGATGGTTCAGCCCACGGCGTCTTTCTGCTGAACAGCAACGCAATGGGTGAGTCCTGTGGAGGCCCCAGGCGTGGGCCTGGCCTTGTCCCCATCCTCAGCTTCCTCCCTTGTCACTTGTGCCTCCCCAGACGTGCTCCTGCAGCCCAGCCCGGCCTTGACCTGGCGCACGACAGGTGGGATCCTGGACTTCTACATCTTCCTGGGCCCCGACCCCAAGAGTGTGGTGCGGCAGTACCTGGATGTTGTTGGTATGGCTGAGCAGGGGTGCTGCCGGGATGGCTTTGCTGGGATGGCTTTGCAGGGATGGCATTGCTATGATGGCTTTGCTGGGGTGACTTTGCTGGGGTGGCTTTGCTGGGGTGGCTTTGCTGGGATGGCATTGCTATGATGGCTTTGCTGGGGTGGCTTTGCTGGGATGGCTTTGCTGGGATGGCTTTGTTGGGATGGCTTTGCTGGGATGGCTTTGCTATGATGGCTTTGCTGGGATGCTGTGAACAGCGTGGCAGAGCAGGGCTGTGGGGTGGCACAAGGCCAGGCTATCCCTGCCAACACCACCCTCTGCCCTCCAGGGTTCCCCTTCATGCCCCCGTACTGGGGCCTGGGCTTCCACCTCTGCCGTTGGGGTTACTCCTCCACCGACATCACCCGGCAGGTGGTGGCCAACATGACAGCAGCTCGCTTCCCCCTGGTAGGTCTGTGCTGCTCCCGGAGCCTCTGCCAGCCATGGGGGGCTGGTGGGAGCCCCGTGGGTGGGGGTCCCACAGCAGCACAGGGGGTCCCTGCTCCTCCCCAAGCACCGCTGCCTTCACCCACAGGATGTGCAGTGGAATGATCTGGATTATGCAGATGCCAAAAGGGATTTCACCTTCAACAAGAAAAGCTTTAGGGATTACCCAGAGATGGTGCGGGACTTCCACAGCCGTGGGCTGAGGTACATCATGATTGTGGTGAGTTCCATGGGCAGGCTGGCATGGGCTCAGCTGCTCTGGCCTCGTTGGCTTATGCCTGCCAAACAATTGCTGTGGGGCTAGCAAGTCCAATTTTCATTTTTTAGCATCCTCCCCTCCCCAAATCCCCCCCAAAATTCCAAAATAATTCCCAAAAACTCCACACGGACACAGGGGAAGCTTCCGGGGGGGTTTAATGATTTGAGGGGGGTGTCCCCAAAATTTCTGGGCTCCTCCTGCTCAGTCTTGGGCTTCCCTGGGAATGTCCCCAGGGCTCTTGGTGCCCTCCAGCATTTCCTTGTTGCAGCGCTTGAAAAACCCAACCTGGGGAGGGAATTTTGGGGGGGAAAAAGTGAGAAAAAAGTTAATAATGATAAAAAGCCATCCCAAAAAAAAGAATAATAAATCCTGAAAAAACAGAAAAAAATGACAAAAAAAACCCAACCAAAACAAAAAAAGGCCAAAAACAAGGAAAAAGAAACACAAAGAAACCACACAAACCCGCAAAAAACCCCAAAACTCCTCCAAAAAACCCCAACCCCCACCCCCAAAACCCAAAAAAGCATCTCAAAAAACCCCACCAAAAAAATCCTCAAAAAATCCCAAAAATACTAAAAAAATTCCCAAAAAACTTATAAAAATCCCTAAGTCATACCCTAAAACAACCTTAAAAACCCTCCAAAGCACCCCAAAAGTCTTTTAAAAACTGCAAAAACCCCAAACTAAAAGAAAAAAACCCCCGAAATTCCACTTTAAAACGCCCCAAAACGCAAAAAAACCCAAAAAAAGCCAGAAAACCCATCAAAAAAACCTTTAAAAAACCTCAACGCCCCCCCAAAAAAATTCTCAAAAATCAAAAAAAACTAAAAAAAAAAAAAAAAAAATCCCTTAAAAACTTTTAAAAGTCCCCTAAAAATACGCTAAAACAACTTTAAAAACCCTGTAGAAAACGCCAAAAACCCTTTAAAGTCTTGCCTGGTGATCGATTGCTCGGGGCTCGATTGCGCAAGCGTGGATCTGTAGGCATGCGCAATCGAGCCCGGAGCGATCGATCGGGAGGCGGGATTTAAAAAGGTTTTTAAGGTTGTTTTTGCGTACTTTTAAGGAATTTTTAAAAGTTTTTAAGGTTTTTTTTTTCTTTTTAGTTTTTTGGGGATTCTTGAGAATTTTTTTCGTTTTTTGGGCGGTTTTGATGGTTTTTAAAGGGTTTTTTTGGGGTTCTTGGTTTTTTGGGAGGTTTTGGGGCATTTCAAAGTGGAATTTTGGGGCTTCTGGTTTGGTTTTTTTTGTAGCTTGGGGTTTTTTTTGCAGTTTTTAAGGGAGTTTTGGGGTGCTTTGGAGGGTTTTTAAGGTTGTTTTAGGATATTTTTTAGGGATATTTAAAAGGGTTTTTTTAAATTTCTTGAATTTTTCAGGGATATTATTTGGGTTTTTGGAGTTTTGGGGTGGGTGATTTTTTGGGGGATTTGGGGCTTTTGAGGGGTTTTTTTTGCATTTGTGTGATTTCTTTTTTTTTTTTTCCTTGTTTTTGGCCTTTTTGTTTTGTTTTGTTTTTCAGATTTTTTTTTTTTTTTTTTTTGGGATGGGTTTTTTCCCCTTCAAACTTTTTTTCCATCTCTCTGAAATCCTGCCTGCCAATCCATTGCTCTGGGCTCATTGCTGATGAAGGGAATGCTGATGAAGGGGTGCTGATGAAGGCAGGGCTGGCTGTTCCCTGCTGTTGCTGCTGAAGCCCTGGCTCTGTTCCTTTCCAGGATGCTGCCATCAGCAGCTCGGGGCCCCCTGGCACCTACAGGCCGTACGATGAGGGCCTGCAGCGAGGGGTGTTCATCCGAAACGCCACAGGGCAGCCCCTCATCGGGAAGGTGTGTGTGGGGAGCACCCCAGTGCCCAGTGGGGCTGTGGCAGCAGGACCCCAAGAGTGGGAGAGAAATGTCTGGGGGGCTGTGGGGGAAGGTGGGGTGGTGTGTGGGGCTGGGGGCTCTGCCCATGCTCTCCCTCCTGCAGGTCTGGCCAGGCCCCACGGCCTTCCCCGACTTCACCAACCCAAGGACTCACGAGTGGTGGTATGACATGGTGAAGGACTTCCATGAACAAGTGCCCTTTGATGGCATGTGGCTTGTGAGTGATCCTTTGTAGCTGCTGGCCCTGGCTCCTGCTCTGCACCTCTGCTGGCCCCTGGTGCAGCAGCGAGGTCGTCCCATCCTTTCATTCCCTCCCCAGGACATGAATGAACCGTCCAACTTCGTGGAGGGCTCCCAGGATGGCTGCCCCAACAACAACCTGGAGCATCCCCCCTATGTGCCAGGTACAGGAGTGGGTTCTAGCCCTGCCCAGGGCTCTGGGGACACCAGGAGGAGCCTGGGGGATGCTCTGAGCTCCACCTCTCCCATGCAGGTGTGTTTGGGGGACGGCTGCAAGCCGGGACCATCTGTGCCTCCAGCCAGCAGTACCTGTCCTCTCACTACAACCTGCACAGCCTGTACGGGCTGAGCGAGGCCATTGCCTCGCACAGGTGAGCCTGGGGCTCCTGCACTGCTCCTGCACATCCTGGGGGATGCAGAGCTGGCAGAGACCCAGCCTGGGCAGGCACTGGGTGATGGGTGAGGGTTTGGTGTGTAACACAGGGCACAGTGGCAGCCCTGAGTCCCCTCCCTGGCCAAGAGGTGCTGAGCAGAGCCATCCCACTCCCAGTGCTCTGCTGAGGGTCCGGGGCAAGCGTCCCTTCATCATCTCCCGCTCCACCTTCGCTGGGCACGGGCGCTATGCGGGGCACTGGACAGGGGATGTTGGCAGCGACTGGGAGCAGCTCTACTACTCCATACCAGGTGGGCTGTGGGCACTGGGCCTGCATCCACAGCCCTGCTTCCCCCCACAGCCAGGGGCGTCTCCATAGGCTCCATGCCCTGGTGCTGCAGAGCCCTGATGCCCTCTGTGCCCTCTGCAGAGGTGCTGCTCTTCAACCTCTTTGGGGTGCCACTGGTGGGTGCCGACATCTGTGGCTTCGTGGGCGACACCAGCGAGGAGCTGTGCGTGCGCTGGACCCAGCTGGGCGCCTTCTACCCCTTCATGCGGAACCACAACGACCACGGCACCCGGGTGAGCCCTGGAGCCCTCACCCTGCCAGGCAGGGGGCTCTGGGCAGGGAGGGGCTGCCCTGCCAGCGTGGGAAGGGGGCTGGTTCAGAGCCAGTGTGCCCTCAGTGCTGGGAGAGTCCATCCTGCATCCCTGAAATGTTCCTCCCTGCGTGGTCTGAGCATCCCCTGGGGGCTGTCCCCTCCTGCAGCCACAGGAGCCCTACTCCTTCAGCCCTCCTGCCCAGGCTGCCATGAGGAATGCCCTGCACCTCCGCTACTCCCTGCTGCCCTTCCTCTACACCCTGTTCCACCGGGCTCACGCTGCTGGAGAGACTGTGGCACGGCCCCTGTTCCTGGAGTGAGTGCCAGCCCCGCCAGCGCTCAGGGCAGTGGCTGCAGGGTGTCCTGGCACTGCCCTCCCCTCCTTCCCCAGGTTCCCCACAGACCCCAACACCTGGGCCGTGGACCGGCAGCTCCTGTGGGGCGGGGGGCTGCTCGTCACCCCCGTGCTGGAGGCAGGGCAGACCAAAGTCAGAGGATACTTCCCGGCAGGGACGTGGTACAGCCTGGCAGGGGTGAGTGCTCCTGCTGTGTTGCACAGGGGGCTTTGCTTGGCACCTTCCTGCACCCCACCTGCACATCCCCTGGGGCTGTGTGTGCCTCACCTGCCTTTGCTGGTGGCCATTTGAGGCCTCTGGCACTGGGCTGGGCCCCCCTGCCATGTTCCCTGTGCCTGCTCTTCCCTCTCTGTGTTCCCCTGTAGGACTCCACCATCCACAGCAAAGGGCAGTGGATCCTCCTGCCAGCGCCCCTGGACACCATCAACGTGCATGTCCGTGCAGGACACATCCTGCCCCTGCAGGTCAGTCCCCTCTGTTCTGTGGTGACACCACAGTGACCTGCCTGGGAGGGTGGCTGTGCCCCCAGCGCTGGCAGGACAATGTCAGAGCCTGGCAGGGCTGGGGACACAGCTGTGGCAGTGCCCCGAGCTGTGCCTGCCCCTTTCCAGGAGCCAGCCTTCAGCACTGCCCAGTCCCGCAGCAAGGACATGGCCCTGGTGGTGGCACTGACCCCGGATGGCTTCGCAAGGGGAGACCTGTTCTGGGACGATGGGGAGAGCTGGGAGAGTTTTGAGAGGGGGACTACACCGAGATCCTCTTCCTGGCCTCAAATGTGAGCACAAACGGGGAGCTGCTAGCCAGGGGCATCTGGGCAGGGCATCCTGGTGGCCCTGGCACAGCTGTGCCTGCTCAGTGGTGGCACAGGAGGAGCCCTGGGTGCTGGGGGGGCTGAGAGCTGGCAGCACTCAGTGCCATCCCCACTGTCCCCAGGATGCCGTGCTCAGCCAGCTGCTGCGGGCCAGCGCCCACCTCGATGGGGTCCTGCTGCAGGCTGTGACTGTGCTGGGTGTCACCAGCCCTCCCCAGCGAGTCCTGGCCAATGGTGCCATCGTGAGGGACTTCTCCTACCGCAGTGACACTCAGGTGAGTGCTTGTTCCCACCCTGGCAAGGGGTGGTGGCCAGGAAGGGACCCAGAGTGCAGCTGGTGGGGGCTGGCACAGCATAGGCCATGGGTGCCCTTCCCAGGGCTCTGTGGGACCAGGACTGTGCCAGGCTGTGGCTTTGCAAGGGGCAGGATCCCCCTGGACTCTGACACTCCTGGGCTCTTCTCCCCTTCCTTCTCCCCTCAGGTGCTGAGGGTCCCTGTGTCGCTGCCCATGTGGGAGCAGTTTGTGATCTCCTGGTCGTGACACAGCATCAGTGACAGGAAGAGGCCACGCTGCTCTCCTGGAATCTCAGGCCAAATCTGCCCCATCCCTTGTACCCAGAGCTGCATTTGCTCTTCCCACACTCCTGGGCCTTGCTTTCCTTCTGGCTGCTGGGTGTCAGTGGAGGGGTGAGCACAGGGAGGGGGGGCCTTGCACAGCCCAGGGACAGGGAAAACCTCATAATTGTCAAATCAGGGGAAAAAAAGACCCAAGTGCCTTGTGAGGCAGCAAACCAGTTACTCTGGGGGACTGGTAACTGGGGCAGAGACTGCAGGGGTTTTTTTGGCTGTGGTTTTGGGGAGAGGGATGTGCAGGGGCTGAGGGAGCAGTACTGTCAATAAAGCTGCGGTTTGCTGGGAGCAGCCCCAGGCTGTGTCCTTGTCCCCTCTCCTGGTCCTGAATGTGGCCTTGTCTGGGACACCCCAGCTCTGTTCCTGCCTGGAGGTCTCCAGTGGGACCCCCTGTGCCCCTTGAAGGCTTCACCCCATTTCCCAGCTGTTTCTGCAGCCCTGGCTGTGCCACAGAAGCCCTTGGCCTGTCCTGCTGGCTCCAGGCTGGGTTCTGCTGCAGGGGTGTGCTCAGCTCCAGGTGGAAGTGGAGCCTTATCCACCAGAGGCTTTATTGAGGGGCAGCTTGGCCCTGTGGTTCCTCTGGCTGAGAGTCAAGGCACCAGGAATCCATCACTGCTCTAGGGCCAGGCAGTGCTGGCACCACAGAGGCCAGAGCTGGTGGTGCCACCAGGATGTGGGGCTGTGACCTGACCCTCTTGACCCTGGGAGCACAGCCCTGTCCCGGGTGGCACCGGTGGCACTCACAGCTCATTGTGCAGCGGCTGGCACTGGGGGCTCCGTTTCTCCTCCAGGACGGCGTCAGGGGCGCACACCCACGGGTCCCCAGTGTCCCACTGCCACTTGAGGAGCTGCGCACGGAGCTGCTGGAAGGTGTGGGCGTAGCGGGGGTCGGGGGCCAGGTTCTGCCTCTCGCTGGGGTCACGGCTGACATCAAAGAGCTCCCAGCGCTCCCGGTAGTAGTACTGGTGCAGGCTCCTGTCCCAGTGCGTCGGCTGCCCCGCCCTGCTGCGGTTCAGCAGGTCTTGGAAGGTGGGTGAGATGTAGAAGTCCTGGTCGATGGGGAAGGGCATCTTGTAGTTGAGGTTGTGGATGAGGCGGAAGGGCCCGTGCTGCACGGCTCGCATGGGGTAGTACATGGTCACCTCGTGGTGGCTCTGGCTGCTGAAGGCCGTGGCCCAGGGCTGCTCTGACTCCAGGGCTGGCAGGAGAGACTTCCCAGTGAGCTGCACCTGCCTGCTGCCAAAGATGCTGTAGGCAGGGTAGGGGATGGAGAACCAGTCCAGAATGGTTGGCGTCAGGTCTGGAGGAGAGGAAAAGGATGAGAGGAGGGACAGGCACTGTGGGAGGGGGGCAGAAATATCCCTGGGGATGGTGTCCCTGCAGGAGACCCTGTTCTGTCCTCCCCCTGCCAGTGCTGAGGGCTCAGGGCTGCCCCCAGGAACAGACCCCGAGGTTTGGTGTGGGGAGGGTGGGTAGCAGCCCACACCCCCAGGCCCGGCTGTGCTGCCTCCCTCCCTGGCCCGGCTCTCACCCAGGAGGCTGGCAAAGGCCGGGCTGAGCTGCCCCCAGCGCTGCGGGTGCTCGGGGGAGCACAGCAGCAGCGGCTCGGCCGTGCCTGAGCGGTACAGGTTGGTCCTGCCCCCGGGGAAGGGGATGCCGTTGTCAGAGGTGTAGATCACCAGGGTGCTGTTGAGGAATCCGCCACGGCGCAGCTCCTGCAGGACCAGCCCGATCCCTGCGGACAGACGGAAGGACAGAGGGACAGAGCTCAGGGGTAGGGAGGGAGGGAGGGGCTGCAGCCCTCAGCAGCCCCAGCCTGGCCCGTGGCTCCCACCTTGGTCCATGCGCCCGATGGTCGTGTACTGGGCAGCCAGGTCTGCCCGGGCAGCCGGCGTGTCCGGGACAAAGGCAGGGACCTACACGGAGACAGGGAAAGGGGCACAGGGCTGACACAGGCCACTGTGCCATCACCAGCTCTTGCTGTGACACTGGAGGCAGTGACAAGGTGGGGGCCAGCCCTGGGCTGCCATCATGTGCAGCCCCACAGAGCCCCACACACACCCACAGCTTCTCACCTGCACCTGCTCCGGACGGTAAATCTGCGGCTTCCAGTCAGGGATCCAGCCCATCCCGCTCTCTCCATTGCCAAATTTCTCACAAAAGGCCCCATACTGGGGCTGGGAGTGCCCACAGCGGTGGGGGTCATGGAAGGCCACATAGAGGAAGAAAGGCCTAGGGATGGAAAGGGGGGATGTGGAGGTAGGGAAGCAAAGAACTGCCAAGAGATCTTCCTGGGCTGTGCCATGGCAAGCTGGCTCAGCAGGACTCCCCCACTTAACCTGGATGTGGGGTAAGCCAGGGACAAAGAGCCCCTTCCTGTTTGTGACCAGCTGGGGACACATCTTCAGTGAAGCTAGCTTCCCTCCTCCCACAGCCATTCCCAGGACGAGGGGGCCGGGGCTGTCTCACCTCTCGTCCTGGCTCTGCAGGAACTGCCGGACGAGCGCCTTGATCCGGGTGATGTTCCTCCCAACCTGCAGCACCGAGCTGTTCTCCTCTGTGTAGGCAAAGTCGAAGGGGTACACGGCCCCCGGCCCCACGTGCTTCTTCCCAATAATCCCTGCGGGAATGCAGACAGGTGCTGTGCCAGGAGCAGTGCGGGGTGGGGATGTGGCTGCTGCTGCGCCTCTCTTTGGGGACAGTCACAGCTCCAGGCAGCGCTCCCTGGCCCATGGACAGTTTGGCCACCAAGCTCTCTCAGTGGTTTTGGTGCTCCCTGCCTGCCCCAGCTCCGTACCTGTCCCAGCCCCAGCTCCCCACCTGCCCCAGCTCCCCACCTGTCCGGACACCTGCGCGGCTGAGCAGCAGGGGCAGGCTCCTCACGCCATCGAAGGAGTTGAAGTGATGCACATCCTGGTGCAGCCCGTACATCCCGTTCTGGTGCTGCAGGTGAGGGCACACAGCACGGTCGGACCGGGGCTGCCAGCCCAGCCCCAAAACACGCCCAGCCGTGCCCGTGCCACCTGCCGTGGGCTGGCAGGTGCCCGTACCTGGGGTAAGCCGGTCAGGATGCTGGCCCGGCTCGGAGAGCAGCTGCTCACGGAGGTGAAGGCGTTCTGGAAAAGCAAACCGCGCCGGGCCAGAGCGTCCAGGTTCGGTGTCCGGATGGCCGAGTTGTTGTAGGCGCCGATCTCAAAGCCGCCGTCATCGGCTGCGGGACGGGTGCGGGGTCAGCCCGGGGTGTCCCTGACCGGGCCCGGGGGACACCGATGACACCGGGAGCATCCCCGGGCCGGCCCCGAGGCTCGGCCGGGCCGCACTCACCCAGGAGCAGCAGCACATTGCGGGCCGGAGACCCGCGGGTCCGGAGCGCGCCCAGCAGCAGCAGCAGCAGCGCCCAGAGCCGCATGGCACCGGCACCGGCACCGGCACCGACAGCGGAACCAGCACCAGCAGCGGGGCTCGGCGGCTGCTCCGGCCGCCCCGGCTCCTCCTCTCCCCGGTCACATGAGGAGCTCCGGCCGCTCAGATCCGGCGCGGGCGGAGCCGCGGCTGGGCCGGGCTGGCACCGCCGGGGTCCCGCTCCGCCCGGTACCGCACCGAGGGGTTCTGCTCCGCCCTGGTACTGGACCGAGGGACCCCGCTCCTCTCCGGTACAGGACCGAGGGGTCCCGCTCCTCTCCGGTACCGGACCGAGGGGTTCTGCTCCTCCCCGGTACCGGACCGAGGGACCCCGCTCCGCCCCGGTACTGGACCGAGGGACCCCGCTCCGCCCCCGTACCAGACCGAGGGGTCCCGCTCCTCTCCGGTACCGGACCGAGGGGTTCTGCCCGCTCCCCGGTACCGGGCCGAGTGACCCCGCTCCGCCCCCGTACCAGACCGAGGGGTCCCGCTCCTCTCCGGTACCGAGCCGAGGGACCCCGCTCCGCCACGGTACCGGACCGAGGGGTCCCGGCCATGCCGGGGTCCCGCTGCCCGCGCCCCGCGCTGCCGATCCTGCGCTGGCTCCCGCGCTATTCCCGGGCATGGCTGCCGCTGGACCTGCTGGCCGGGCTGGCCGTGGGACTGACCACCGTGCCCCAGGCGCTGGCCTACGCCGAGCTGGCCGGGCTGCCGCTGCAGGTGGGTGCCAGGGCCCCGGAGCAGCTGGCGGTGTGCGGCAGGGCTGGGCTGGGCTGGGGGAGCAGGGGCTGGCGCTGTGCAGTCGCCCATTTCCCGGCCAGGATGCCACGCGTGTGCCCGGGGCCATGGAGTGACCCGAACCAGCCCAGCCCTCCCAGTCCGGGAGCTGTCTGTCCTCTCCCAGCTCCCAGGGCTGTGCCACTGTCCCCTCTATCCCCCTGGCCTCTCCCAGGGCTGTGCCAGTGTCCCCTCTGTCCCCCTGCAGTATGGCCTCTATTCCTCGTTCATGGGCTGCTTCGTCTACTGCTTCCTGGGCACGGCCAAGGACGTGACGCTGGGTCCCACGGCCATCATGTCCCTGCTGGTCTCCTCGTATGCCTCCCACGAGCCCGTCCATGCCATCCTCCTTGCCTTCCTGTCTGGCTGCATCCAGCTGGCCATGGGGCTCCTGCACCTCGGTGAGCTGCTCTGGTCATGCACAGGTGTATGTTTAGGATATGACTGTACAGCCTGTGGCTGTTCCCTCGTCCTCTCTGCTCTCTGGGACACTGGCATTGTCCTGCTGATGCATGTGACAGCTCTGTGCACACAGACAGACCCTCACTGCCTCCCATCCTGTGCAGGATTCCTTCTGGATTTCATTTCCTGCCCTGTCATTAAAGGGTTTACATCAGCTGCTTCCATCACCATTAGCTTCAACCAGATCAAGGTAGGATCTGCCCTGTCCTGGTTGCCTCTGCAGCTCTCTCCTAGTGCTGTGTAATTGGAATATTTAGTACTGGGCTGGGTCATGTGCTTGGTGCTGGAGCAAGGAGCCCCAAAGGGGTCCTGGGACCCCCTGCTGGTGGTTCTGCTGGGTCCCTGAGCTCTGCTCTGGGCAGACCAAGCTGAACACACCCTCAGCTGGTGGCAGCCAGCACACCAGTAAAACCAGGACATTGGATGTTGTCACTTGCAGGAGGCACTGAGCAATTCTCTGGCACGGTGGGTTTGCAAGTTTGGAAGCTGGGGGCGGTTTGCAGCCTCAGCAGCCCCTCACTGGCCTCTCAGGGACCTGAGGCTCTGCTGGGCTGCCACACTTCCTCTGTGGTTAACCCAAATCAGAGTGTGGCAGGCCGGTGTTGGCCAATGGCTGCGGTCACGGGGCTGTGCCGGGCTGTCACCAGCTTTGTGTTCCTGCACAGAACATCCTGGGGCTGCAGGGGATCCCGAGGCAGTTCTTCCTACAGGTCTATGAGACGCTGCGGAGGATTGGGGAGACCAGGTCAGCATCCCTGCCCTGATGACACAGCCCTCCTCCCCTGGGGCCGTGTGGGAGCTCTCCCTGTGCCCACAGCCTGCTTGGGGTGACACTGCTGTGCCTCTTGCAGGGCTGGGGACGCTGTGCTGGGGCTGACCTGCCTGGCTGCACTGGCAGGGCTCCGGGCCATGAAGAGCCACCTGCCCCGAGCTGGCCCTGCAGAAGCCCTGGCTGTCAGGATCAGCCACCTGATTGTCTGGATCTCTGGCACGGGTGTGTCAGCTGCCCCCTGCCCCATCCCCTCCCATGGGCTCTTTGGGTCAGGGAAGAGAGAGCCTGAAACTGGTAAAGGCCAGGCTGGCAGGAGCCAGGACCTGCAGGTGGCTCAGGGAGGACAGAGTCCCAAGGGTGCTGCCACTGTGCCCCTTCCTAAGGCTGGGGCGTCCTCAGCAGCTGGGATCCGCATCCCCTGCCCCCTCCTGCTACTGGGCAGCTTTCACAGCTGCTCTCTCCACCTCTGCAGCACGCAACGCTCTCGTGGTCCTGTTTGCTGGCCTGGTGGCTTACTCCTTCCAGGTGCTGGGGTCCCAGCCCTTCAGGCTCACGGGCAGCATCCCCCAGGGCCTCCCACCCTTCCGGCCACCGCGCTTCTCCCTGGCAGCGCCCAACGGCACCGTCCCCTTCCAGAGCATGCTGCAGGTGGGTCTGGCAGCTCCCCAGGGGCTGCTCTGCTCCCTCCTGTGTGTGCAGGGTCCCAGCCCCCCTGACTGGATCCTTCTCTCCAGGACATGGGGGTCGGGCTGGCCGTGGTGCCGCTCATGGGGCTGCTGGAGACCATCGCCATCGCCAAGGCTTTTGGTAGGGCTGTGCCAGGCTCCTGCCCTGTGCTCAGGGTGACAGGGTGGTCTCTGTGGGGGCTCGGGGTGCTGGGGAGGGATCTCTGCAAGGGCTTGGGGTGCCAGGGAAGGTGCTGTTCATTCTGGGGCACTGGGAGGGACTGGGCTTCAGTTCATAGCATGGGCTGGCAGGAGGGGTCCTGTGGGGGGCACAGCTGAAATTTGCCCAGGAGGCGAGTGTTGTCTCAGGGTGCTCCTGTGCCCAAGGGGTGCCAGGACAGGGCTCACACTGTCGCAGTCACTGCTGGTTCCACTCTGTGTGCATGGCAGGTTGTGCCTGTGGGAGCCTCAGGCCAACCCTAACATCTCCTTTCAGCCTCTCAGAATGGTTACAGGATTGACCCCAACCAGGAGCTGCTGGCTCTGGGTAAGGAGGGCATGACTGGGGCTCTGTGTGTCCCATAGCCCCTGAGCTGCCTGACATCCCGTTTGGCCAGTCCTGCCTCCAGCTGAAGTTTTCCCTTCCTTTCCTTGCATGCTGCCCCCACCCCAGGTGTTCTCACAGCTCTGGGTTTCCAGTGCTGGCTGAGTGAGTCCTGCACAGCTGGGTGGGCACTGCCCAGCCTGGGTCTGGGAAGGGAGAAGGTCAGGATGGGGTCACAGACACAGCAGTGCCTCCCCAGCCCCTGTCCTTTGTCTCCTCAGGTGTCGCCAACGTCCTGGGCTCCTTCGTGTCCTCGTATCCCATCACGGGCAGCTTTGGCCGGTGAGTAGCAGGAGGGGGAGCAGGGCACTGGTGGTGAGATCTCTGCAAGATCTTCAGTGGAAGACTGACCCCAGTGGGTGCCTGAGCTTGTGTCTTGGTCCCCAGCAGCCCACCTTGGTGGCCAGGCTATGCACATATCCCAGTGGCCACCTTCCCTTCTGCTGAGGGCCACCTCCCTCCCTGCTATGCAGTCCTGCAGTGGGCTGGAGGCCAGGGGCTTGCTCCCGTTCCTCCCTGCTGGGGTGGGTGCTTCTCCTGGGTGGGCAGGAGCAGCCCCCAGGCCCTGCACAGCCTGGCAGGTGTGGGTTTGCATTTCAGGACTGCGGTGAATGCTCAGTCAGGGGTGTGCACCCCTGCGGGAGGGCTCGTCACAGGTACAGCCCTGCCCTGCCCTACCCTGCCCTTGGGCTGCTCCCCGTGCCAGGAGTGTCAGGAACCCCTGGGTTTTGGGGACCCCTGGGTGCTGGGGTGCCCGTGGCTCAGGGGTGTCCCCTCCTGCAGGTGCCCTGGTCCTGCTGTCCCTGGCGTACCTCACCTCTCTCTTCTATTACATCCCCAAGGCGGCGCTGGCCGCTGTCATCATCTCGGCCGTGGTGCCCATGTTCGACGCTGGAATCTTCCGCACGCTCTGGAGGGTTAAGAGTGAGAGCAAAGCCCCTTCATCACTCCCCTCTGCCCCACTCACACAGACCAGGTTTCCTCACCCAGGTTTCCCATAGCAGAATCTCAGACCTCCCAATCCTTAAAATAATTTAATCATGGTGCCATAACTAACAGAATGACAGCTGAGTTTCTGAGGAGGGATCCAGAACAAAGGAGCCTATGAGCTTTGATCCTTTTATCACCTCACAGACAGAAGTCTGGGGGGTGGTTGGCTCCTGCCACCCTCTCTGTGTCTGGTCACTGTCTCTGAGTGTCCCATCACTGTCTCTCAGTGTCCCATCATTGTCTCTGAGTGTCCCATCACTGTCTGTCTGTCCCATCTGTCTGTCCCATCACTGCCCACTGGTGCCTGAGTCCTTTGTCATGCAAAGGGTCACAGTTCACAGCCCCTCCCAAGGGCTCCCATCCAGAGCTCAACCTGCAGCTCCACCCGAGCCCCCTGCCCGGGATGGATTCCTTGGGACCCGGGTGCAGCCCGGCTCTGCCCGCAGAGCTGACACTGTCACCGAGTGCCCTGTGGCACCAGGACCAGCCACAGCCAAGCCTGGCTTCTCTCTCTTGCAGGGCTGGACCTTGTGCCCCTCTGTGTGACATTCCTGCTCTGCTTCTGGGAGGTTCAGTATGGAATCGTGGCTGGGGTGCTGGTTTCTGGGATTCTCCTGCTCTACACCATTGCCAGGCCCCCAATAAAGGTGAGTTTCACCCCTCCCTGTGGATGTGGCAGGGCCAGGGAGCTGGGAGGGGCCTCCTGAGGACACTGAGGTGTTGGGGTGCAGGATGCTCCTGACCTGTTCTTGCTGTCCCCAATCTGCCACGGGCACAGCACAGGGACCCCTCTCAAAGAGGAGGGAAGAAACACCCTCAGACTGGAGAGCAGGAGAGGGAGGCACTGCTGTCCCTGTCCTGCTGACACTGGGCTGTGTGCAGGAGGGTCTTCCCTGAGGGATGGGGGCTCCTGCTTCTCCCACTCCATCCAGGAGGACACTGAGTGACACGGGCAGTTGTCCCTGCCTGGGGAAGGTCACAGCCCTGAGCTCCCTGTACCACAGGTGTTGGAGGGGGCCGTGCTGCTGGTGCAGCCAGGGAGCAGCCTGCACTTCCCAGCTGTGGAGCACCTGCGGGACTGCGTGTGCAGCCGTGCTCTGGCAGGTACTGAGCTCCCAGCCTGTCCTGGGGACACAGCTGTCACCACCTCCATCACTTCTGGTGTGGGTGGCAAGTGCTGCCCACACGAAGGACTGCAGGTGTGAGCGGTGCCAGCACAGCTGTCCCACTCCTACCAGCCCCTGCCCTGGCTCTGGGGCTGTGACCCCTGGGCTGGTCATTTCTGGGCTCGTCAGGGACATGACCTTCTGCTCTTCCAGCAGCATCTCCAGCACGCTCTGTGGTCCTGGACTGCAGCCACGTCAGCAGCATTGATTACACGGCGGTGCTGGGGCTGGCAGAGCTGCAGCAGGAGCTGAGCAGGCACGGCCTCTCGCTGGCCTTCTGTGGCCTGAAGGTGTGTGGGACCCCAGGCACCCCAGCCAGGCCCAGGGAGGCTGTGGCTGCTGGGCTCAGCCCAGCTCTGAGCTGGCCTCTGCTCTGCTGGCACCATCACCATCCGAGCACCTGCATCTCCCAGAGCTGGGTGCTCCATGCTGGGGAGGGCTGGGGCTCTGCCCAGGGCCAGCCTCCCCCAGCCCAGCTTTCTCTGCCCTCAGGACCCTGTTCTCCAAGTCCTGCTGTCTGCAGACTTAGAAGGATTCCAGCATTTCCCCAGCTGGGAGGAGACAGGTGAGGCTCTGGGCTGCTCTCCTGGGATGGGATGAGTGTGGCTCTGGAGGGCACCCAAGGGGATGTGACCTGTGCAGCTGCAGAGCAGCAGTGTGGGGCTGCAGGGGCTCTGGGAGGGTGAGCTGAGCCCCTCCCAAGAACTGAGTCTCCCCAGCCTTGAGGATTCATGGTGAGCTCTGGTGGTTCAACCCAGCAGCACCTCAGCACCATGGAGCCCTTCTCCCTCTACAGAGGGATGGGACAGAATCAGAGAAAAAGTAAAAACTCTTGGGCTGAGATGAAGGCAGTTTAATAGGGCAGAAAAGGAAAATTTTAATAACTATAAAGAAATATCCAAAGCAGGTGATGACAGGGTGGTTTCTCACCACCCACCCAGCAATGCCCAGCCAGACCCCGAGCAGTGACCCCCGGCCAAATCCCCCCAGTGCCTCCCTCAGCACCATGCCCTGTGCTCTGGAACATCCCTCTGGGCTCTGAGCTCTCCTGGCTCTGTCCCCTCCCAGCTCCTCACTGCCTGGGCAGCCTGGGAGAAGTCCTTGGCTCAGTGAAAGCACAGCTCAGCAGCAGCTGAGCCATCAGGCTGTTATCAACAGGAGTCTCATCCCGAGTCCAAACACAGAACCAGCTCCTGGGAACAACAAACTGTCCCAGCCAGAGTCAGGACATGATCCTTGGCTTGACTCTGCTTCCCCTGTTCCTGTCCCAGGGCGGTGTGGGGGAGCAGAGCTGGGGGGCAGCAGGGCAGAGCCCTTCAGCAGCACTGCCGAGAGCTCTGGGCTCATCCAGTGAGACGAGGAACGTCCTGTGACACCCCAGTGACACTCCAGTGACACCTCAGTGACACCAACACGTCGTGGGAGCAGCCTGCCCCAGCCAAGCCTGGGCAGGGGGAGGGACTGTCCCCATGTCCCACACCAAGAGGGACAGAGCAGCACCAGCCCCACCCCACACAGGCTGCGGGACAAAACTGTTCCCTGTCACAGTGACTGGTGCAAAGCCATCTTTCCTCCAGGGAGCTGCTGCCATTTTTTAAACACCTGTTTTAATTCTGGACCTTTTTCAAGTTCTGGGTCGCTGCAATGGTGATGCAGGGTGTGCTGTCCCTGAAACAGTCAAAGCTGCTTCAGGGCTGCTTGTGATTCCCTCCAGGTGGGCATGGGGGCTCAGCCTCCACCTGCTGGGAGAGGGAAAACCTCTGGGATTGTGCTTCTTACTGGTTTTTATCCTTTTTTATCTTTAACTTGTGTCGGGGGTGTTGTGCCAAACACTGCCCTGGGTCAGGGCTGGGCTGTCACCCTGGGGTGCAGCCCCTGGCCTGGGCCCTGCTGAGGGGACAGGCATGGTGACACCCAGCTGTGGATGGGGACAGCGCCTGGTGGGGCTGGGCAGGGTTTCCCTGAAATTCAGTTTCCCTGAACAGCCCTTGGCCAACAGCAAGGGTGTAATAAATCAGAAATTGCTAATGAGTCAGTGTGGTATTTGCCTTCCTGAGGGAAAGCTTTTTCCTTTTGTGTGGGAAAGGGAAGTTATCTTCTGGGTGCTGCTGAGCGTGCCAGGGAAAAGAAACTGAAACCAGGCTGGGGCAGGGCAGGTGAGCCGAGCCCGAGGGCACGTTCTGGCACAGCTCCTGCTGCTGGAGGTGCTGGAAGGGCAGCAGAGGTGCCCGGGAGCCACACACCTGCCAGGGTGCCACACACCCGCCAGCTCCTGCCCTGGAGTGCTCCTTCTGGTCCGGAGCAGCGCTGAGCTGTGAGTTCCTTGCTGCAGCGTGGGGATGCCAGGAGAGGGAAAACGGGCATGGGGGAAAAGGGGCTGGTTGTTTAGGAATGTGTGTGTGCTCAGCGTGAGCACTGCTGGAGGTCAGGGCTGTTGGGAGCCCGTCTTTGGTTTGGTCCCGGTTGAATCCGGGATGAGCCACCAGCCGTGTCCTTACTTTTGGCTGTGGAATCTGCTTTTGGCTGTGGGGTCCAGCACAAGGTGCTCTCCTGAACACACCTGCCGTCCCACTGCTGCTGCCGGGTGCCGTCCTGCGTCCCTGCCGGCCGG